>CM019830.1:23878437-24451450 GCA_009763385.1 Coix lacryma-jobi var. lacryma-jobi | reverse complement strand
TCTCCCAGTGCGGCTCCATCTTCAGGTACCCCTCGCACACCGCGGCGAATATGGCGGCGTGCGAGATGGAGTTGGGGGAGAAGTGTTGCAGCTCCACCTCGAAATGGTGGGCCAGCCCTCGCAAGAAGCGGCTCGGCGGGACGCCGAGCCCCATACGGTGGTAGCGCGTGAAGCTCACCACGTACCCCTCCGGCGGGTGCGGCTCCCGGTGCTCCGCCGACGGGATAACCCACCATGCGGGTCCCTCCTCCGGGTTGGGGCGCAGAAGCCCCTGGGCCACCAGCGAGTCCATCTCGCTCTGCGTCACCTTCGACGGGCTCCAGTCTCCGCCGGCAGCATCTGTGTCTGGGCGGCCATGACGGTGGCGCGGCGCGGATCCGAGCAGCGGACGGGCGGCTGGAAATCCCCATCGACTAGCTCGAAGGAGAGGGCGCGTAAAGGCTACGGCGGCGGCGAAGGCAAAGGCAAAGTAAAGGTTCTTTCCCCTCTTTCGATATTTATAGGGGGAAATCCAGACGGGCGGGATCTCCCACGACGTAAAAAGGTAACCGAATGCATTCAATGCGCCCACCTAACCGCGTCTCGAGCCGGGTGCAGGATACACGCGTTACCTCTCCATTCGCTCCACTACCCGGGCCCGCCACGACCGTCGCTCCGGCTTCGCGCCCGCCGCTCTCCCCGACGTTTCCGCCTAAAAAGGCGTGCCCAACGGGCAGAAGGACTCCCAGACGACGGAGGCTTCTTCATAAAGGTAAAAACGGGCCCCGGCCCTAAGTCTCGAAGCAGCGAAGGCTGGCCCTCGAAAAGGGTTCGACAGCCGGCTTCGAGCACCCGAGTCAGGGACACCAAGGGGCGCCACTCGCGGCATTACTCGAGGGCCGAGCCCTCGAGGCCCCTCACGTGTATCCAAGGCGGGGAGCTCGACGTGCAGTGAGATCCCCTCGGAGGGAGGCATCGAGCCACCGGGTCCTATCGAATGGACCCGGCACTCCTGCAGACTGAGCACCCATGCTTTATGAGACCGCCTCCGGGCCACAGTCGACCCCTAACGAACGGGGCACGAGCTCTCACTTGGATTCCCCGTTACCAGCTCACCGGGAACCTCGATACTCGCCCACTCGGGGTAGTACGAGGCATCCCCCCTCGCATCCGATCGAAAGGACTCGCGGGATGACAAGCCAGGGCAATCGGCATGCCGGACAGCTCGAGGAGCCGGCCAGTCGGTTCAGCCTGGCACCCCTCGACGAAAGAGGGTCAAATAACTCGAGCAGTTGCGACTAATCTTTTTCCTTGTGTGAGCATGAGATTTTCAGGCCGCGGACGAACGCCCCTCCGAGCCAGGCACGGGCGGAGTTTTCCCACGACAAAGAAGAAAGGCGCGCCTAGCGGGCAGAAGGCTTCCCAGCGACGGAGGTTCTTCAAAAGGATCCAAAACTCGGGGACTCGACACTCGCAAAAAAGCCCACGAGGAAGTTCCAACCACTCCCCCGTGGCCTCGGGGGCTACACCCACGGGTGTCGCTCGCGCGACACCCATGGAATCAGCACGGCTAAACCCCTCGAAAACCAACGCAGTCAAAGTCCTCAAAACCCAGGTCAAAGAGCCCCTGCTCGAGTGCAAGCACTCAAACAAAGGCTCGGGGGCTACTGTCGGTGGTACAAAAAAGGGTACCCCCAATCAACGCAAACACCCGAACGCTCGTCTCCGTCTCGCCCGAGCCCTCCCAGCCAGGCCTCGGGCGAACGCTCCGTCTCCGTCTCGCCCGAGCCCTCCCAGCCAGGCCTCGGGCGAACGATCCGTCTCCGTCTCGCCCGAGCCCTCCCAGCCAGGCCTCGGGCGAACGCTCTATCTCCGTCTCGCCCGAGCCCTCCCAGCAAGGCCTCGGGCGAACGCTCGTCTCCGTCTCGCCCGAGCCCTCCCAGCCAGGCCTCGGGCGAACGCTCTATCTCCGTCTCGCCCGAGCCCTCCCAGCCAGGCCTCGGGCGAGCACGATCGCTCTCCGTCTCGCTCGAGCCCTCCAAACCTCGGGCATGCGCGCCCCCACACCTCGAGCCTTAACACACGGACCTCGAGCTGCTCAGACAGCCGTACCAGCCCATACCACGCATTTAATGCCTTCACCTACTCCGGTCATGTCCACTAGTGCACGGCGTGTACCACAGTAACTCGGTGTAAAGGTCAAGTCTCGTTTTCACCACAAGCATGGGCAAAAGGGCACCAGTGCAGCACTGTTCGGCCATTCCAGGCACTGTAACTCCTCGAGGCCGGCTACACGCCCCTCGAGCCCTGCACTGTAACCCTCGAGGCCGGCTACACGCCCCTCGAGCCCTGCACTGTAACCCCTCGAGGCCGGCTACGCGCCCTCGAGCTCTGCACTGCCACACCTCGAGGCCGGCTCCGCGCCCCTCGAGCCCCCGTGGCACCACCTCGAAGTCGGCTCCGCGCCCTTCGAGCCCTAACTACTTTCATGCTATTGGAGGACAGGTACCCCAAGACCCGGAGGGACCTCACCGCGTACTGTACATTCCGGGATGGGTGCTGTACGGCTCCCGCCTTGTCGCGCCACCACGTCCGCGCCCAGGATGGAAGCCACGACCAAGGACGCCTCAACAGCGACGATCACATCGGCTCCAGTGGCCCCGACAAGACAGGGTTCCTACCCTTCTCCGTATGGGGCACCATGCGCCCCGACACCTGTAATACTTTCGTGTAACCCTGGCCTCCCCGCCATATAAAAGGGGACGCTAGGGCCTCATTCGGGAGACGAACAGAACACACGAGTCCACACACGGACACGAGTCCGGACTCCGGTCCACGCTCACTGAGCTTGTATTCTCCCCTGTACAAGCACTTAGGTGCAAGTAATACAAGAACATCTCCCCCCGCTGGACGTAGGGCCTTCTTTGCCCGAACCAGGATAAATCCTTGTGTCCCCTTGCATCACCATCCAGGAAGAGAAGCACGCGATCATATTACTCGTTGGTGTGATACCCCCGGGTACGAAACACCGACAGATAGGGGATCCCAGCTGAGATGATTTATTCCGGAAATTAACGTTGCTCCTCGGTTATGGAGACTTGGTCACTGACTGTCAACAGGAGGTGGTTCTCAACTAGGTATGTTTGAAGGTAAAATGAATCATGAGCAATGAGATTGAGAAATACTTGAACCTTTCCAAAAATAGAACAAGGTTTACAAAATGCTTTTTTTCTGCCAAAATATTGGTCTGGTTAAAGCCTTACTTTGACTTCCTAAAGCCTCTCATTCCTGAGTCTTCTTCCTTTTCTTTAGTCGGGTAAGTCTTGTTGAGACCCCAGTAATCAGGGTTTGTTACTCATGCTGCAGGTATGACTGAGTCCCCGATGTGTCTTGCGCCCTGCTGCATGACCATCGTCCAGGAAGAGGCCGATGAGGCCGAAGAATAGTTGTGCACCTCGGGCTGGGTGATTACAAGTATCTTATTTTGTTGACTCCGCTACGTTGACTATTTCTATTACCCGAACATGGTTTGTAATAACTGCACCTTTAATTTTATTTGGAACCTCAGTTTATAAAACTAATGTTATTTAAGTCTTCCGCTCTGTATTCCGATGTTATTTGTAAAAGTATCCAGTGCTGTGACCGAATTGTGAGATGATCCTGCGGACAATGGGCGCTGATGCAGCCCAGTGACGAACAGTCTTAATCACGCGGAACATCGGTTCGGCTGTTAGAGGCTGACGGGGACCGGTGGGCCATGGGATTAGGACCGTTACGCCACAGTGTGATAGTGGGAGGAGTTGCTCAGGCGGCTGGTCCTGAGCGAGAGGGTCATTCCATCGATCCTCGCGTTGGACCTCCGTCCCCTCCAACATCCAGTTTGCTGATGATCAACCGGGTGTTTCACTTGCATGGAGAGGCTGGTGCTCTGATGGTGACCCCCGCGTATCCTGGTAAAGTCCTGGACTATTCTGACAGGAAGCAGGCGAATTTGTTGAGGACCCAGAGGTTGGAGAATCCATATCTGTTTGTCTGTGATGATTTAGTGGACAGGAGGTTTTGGTCCCGCTTTCAGCAGGATTACTATGTCTCTGTCTGCTGGAAGGGTTTCTGCACTAAAGGACATCCACCTCTCTTTGAGCACAAGCGGTTGGCAATCCGCTCCTTGATAGACAAGGATTCAGAAGAGATTCAGGCATTGGGGCAGAGGTTAGAGGACTGGAGAATAATGGGGCTGATAACTGGTGAGCGCAGCTACAACCAGGAAATCATCTGTCAATTCTGGGCCACCCTCTTCATTGATCAGCCGGCTCAGGTGCTGCATTGGATGACCCAAGGGTCCCACTACGGTGCAACTTTGTCACCTTTGCCAGGCTATTGGGGTTCAATAGTGAAGACAGGAATGCTCCTCGTTTGTCTGAGATGTATGGTGGGGGCATGTATCCTGAGCATCTGCAGAACTCTGGAATTTACATGGATGGCGCAGTGGTAAACTTTAAGGTCAATGGCCTGAAGCCTGCCTACTTTGTCCTTAACAACTTGATGCGCCTTACCCTGGACCCCAAGGTTGGAGACAACGATAATTTGAGAAATGACGCTCCAAAGGTCCTTGTCCAGTTTGCTCTGCCAGATGGACGTTTCAGCATCTCTCGCTTCCTTTGGCAGAAGATCTCGGACGTGTACAATGACCCGCACAAGGACCTGTCTTTTGCTCCATACTTAATGCATATCATTGAGCATGTTGTTGGAGCCACCTTTGAGTATGAAAGGAGCTTGAAGGAGTACAGTGTTCGAAAATTCTCCTCAACAGGCAAGTATAAGGTTGATGAAGGTGGTGAGATTCCAGCAGCAGCAGCAGCTCCTGACGAGGCTCATGGCCAGGAGCAGGCTCGTGAGGAGGTGTCTCCTGCTGCCGCTCCTCCTCCGCGTCATGAGCGGCGTAGGAGTGACGGTGTTCGCTTCGCCCTCGGCAAGTTCTTCCAGTGGTGCTGCTACAAGGCCGAGCGCGACGAGCGGCATCAGCAGGAGGTGCGTGAGCACCTTGGTCTTCCTCCGCGTTCGCCGCTCCGACCCTTCCCAGACCCCTTCGCCGAGTATGATGCTCAGCCCAGGCGTGATGATGATGATGATGATGATGATGATGACGATGACGATGGTGGCCAGCAGCAGCCGCAACAGCAGGCGGGTGGTGATGAGGCAGGGATCTTCTCCTCCGACATGTATCAGCCTCTTCAGCCGCCGTCCTCGTACCAACCTCCTCCCTACTACCCTAACTATGGTGCGGGTTCATCATTTCCTAGTGGATCCACATCATATCAAGGTGGTGGTGGTGGCTCCTACATTGGCTTTGCTGCCCCCGACGCCGATCCAGCTGGAGTGGTGGCTTCCGCGACCCTTCTCCTCCGCTGGATCCTTCTACCGCTCCTTCGTCGTCGTATCCAGGTGGTGATGGTGTTTGCTAGTGCTTACTCTTCCATCTTTGGTGGCCTTGGTGGTTCGTCTGGTGGCTACTATTAGTTTCTGATGCTTCTCTTGGCCTACCTCTTTTGGCATTTGATGTCAAAGGGGGAGTGTTAGGCTTATCTTGATGTAATAGCTAGCCCATGAGAGAGTTAAACTTTGAGAACTAAGTGTGGTTATGTTATGCTACTTGTTTATTGTGATGTGATGATGATGTAAAACATTTGAGCTTTATGTTAAATTCATGTATGATTCATCCTCTATATTTCTGCTCATGTCATGTTGGTGATTTTGTGTTTCGTTGGCTATCTCTTGTTATGATATTTTGTGAATCACCATGCCATCTTGTTTCTGCATCACAAATTGATATATATGATGTTGTCACACACTTAGGCACCCCACGGATTGCAAAATTTAGGGGGGAGCTCTTGTTCTTGTGTATGCAACCTTGCTTTAAGTCAAGGTTTGAAATTCATATCCAAAGCATACACTAAGGGGGAGCTCGAACTAAATTTTTGGAATTCAAAAGCGTCAATTCTCTCTATTCCTATTGTAAGCCTAAGTTGGTTGTCATCAATTACCAAAAAAGGGGATTGTGGGTTTTGGCTAATTAATGACAATCAAATTAGGGACTAGCGGATTTATAAAAAGCATATATGCAGGTGTTAGTCCTTAGAAAGATTTGAACTGTTGAAATCTCGTGAATAAAGCACATTGGATACATTTGGACATAAAGATACCTAGCTCGAGTGGTGGCTTAAAAGTTTGATTTGAAACTTGAGTTATAGGTAAGCCGGACTATTAAGAGGGTCACAAATTAGGTTGGCTAGATATGGAGAAAAGTGCTCAAATCGACTAACTAAAGTTTGCTTGAGAGACACCGCACAATCACGAACACATAGACGTAAATCTGTGTGGTCGGTAGTACCGACCACGGCTGCTCTGCGCGCTGCTCTAACTTCCTCTCTGTTCGCGCTTAAAATGGTCTGGCGGTAGTACCGCTATAAGGCCGGCACTACCGACCCTCGGTGGTACCGACCTTGGCCGGTAGCAAGCCAGTTTTTCAACCTCTCTGTATAGGCTCAAAAATGACTTGGCGGTAGTACCGCCATAAGGTCGGTACTACCGCCCTCGGTGTACCGACCCTGGTCGGTAGTAAGCTGGTTTCTGCAGACCTCTCTGTTCACGCTCAAAATGGCTTGGCGGTAGTACCGCCATAGAGTCGGTACTACCGACCCTCGGTGGTACCGACCCAAGCCGGTAGTAAACCAAGTTTGCAGGGCTCTCTGTGTTGGCTCGTTTTTGACTTGGCGGTAGTACCACCATAGAGTCGGTACTACCGACCCTGGTCGGTAGTAACCGAGGGACCAAGTCCCTTTCTGCGGAGCTCTCTGTCCGTGGTCGTTTTGGCCTGGCCGTAGTACCACCATAGGGCCGGTACTACCGCCCCTCGGTGGTACCGACCTGAGGCCGGTAGTTGACTTTAGGTCATATCCAGATCTGTGCGACCGTTAGTGACTGGACGGTACTACCGACCATGGGTGGTCGGTACTACCGACCAGCCTCGGGACTGGCAGAGTATAAATAGCTCTCCTCTTCTCGTTTGACGGTCAACCACTCATTCCACTCACTTATTGCGACCTAACTTTAGACAAAAGAGCCTCCAAGCATTGACTCCTCCCCTCTCTCTCCCCCTTTGCTCCTAGATTCACTCACTTGCAAGATTTGAGCTAGAAAAGTGAGATTAGAGAGTGGGAAGCTTCGTTCTACGACTTGAGCACTTGGTTTCCATTTAGCCGGCTTGATTTGTGTCTTTTACTCTTGAGCTCTTTGAGCTCTAGCCGGTTAGGTGTTCTTCGTGGTAGCCCGTATTGATTCATTTGTGAGGGCTCCCGAAGTGTTTGTATTACCCCTGTGATTTCTAGTGGAGAAACTCTAGTAGCCTTTGTGGTGCTTGAGTGAGGCTAGGAGGTGAAATAGACTCCGACCTTTGTGGTCACCTCAACAACGAGGGCGTAGGCACTCCTTAGTGGATTGGCCGAACCTCGGGATAAATCGTCGTGTCTCGTGTGCTTGTTGTTGTCTCTACTTTGCATATTACTTGTGTTCTTCGTGTTCTTCCTCTCCCTATCTCTTTCTTAGGTTGAGAAGGCTTGATCCACACCATGGAAAGCAACCAAGGCTTGGTAAGGCTAGAATCGCTGTTTATCACACTTAGGGAAGTGGGGTTCATCTTTTATTATATTCACAGCTCACTTACATTGGATTTTTAGTCCATCCTTAGGATCCCGGTAGTGCCGTTTGTTTGTGTCGGTAGTACCGGTGTATCACACCCGGTAGTACCTAAACAAACAAACCGGCAACACCGGTTGTTGTCTAACTACAATTTCTAGTTTGTGAAGTTTTAGATTGTCAAAAATCACCTATTCACCCCCCTCTAGGCTGATTAGATCCTTTCAGTGCCCTAAACTCAAACTCTTGTGGTGGTGGTCTAATAAATAACATCTAAGAATAACAACTTTGTTATAGTTCTATTAAGATCTGGTTTATGCATCAGACGATCAACTGTAGAGCCTGCATATACACAGGGGCTGCTTAGAACTGCTTCGTAAACTCAAATTGTACTATGGAGTAGTTCCATAAAAAACCTAGAGTTTTTTATCGTCTCCTTAAATGCTCTCATAGCTATGTTTTTTTATTAGAGTTGTTTGTGAATCCAACTGGCTAAAAAAAACATGGAACAGGGCCATTCTAAACAGGCCCGTACTTTCAGATCTAGAGTCTTAGACCTAGGGCTATGTAGTGTAAATTGGCCAAACCAGTGATAATCTAAGTTTTTTTTACAAGATTCAGTCACAAACATAGATACTCATATACGAGCACACACTCAACCCTATTCCTAAAAGCACCTATGAAGAACTGAGTTGGTCCGTCAAATTTCGAGATTAATGATAGACCACCTACCACTAAAAGAATAGCGTTATTAAATTCTAAAATAAATCTAAGAAAATACGAGCACTCGTGTCAAGTCGAGGACTTGAATTCAGGTGAGTAGGTTCTAGCATAAAAAAACCCAACCCCAGCTGAACTACGCTCGGTTTGTAGGAACAATATAGGATTTATAAATTTATAGTCAAATTTTAAAATATTTGACAAAATTAGTTTTAAATTTAGCTAAGAAAACATATGTGTCGGTGTTTCGACCCCGGGGGTATGACACCAACTAGTAATATGATCGCGTGTTCTCTTCCTGGACGGTGATGCAAGATGACACAAGGATTTATCCTGGTTCGGGCAAAGAAGGCCCTACGTCCAGCGGGGGAAGAGGTTCTCGTATTACTTGCACCTAAGTGCTTGTACAGGGCAATACAAGCTCAATGAGCGTGGACCGGAGTCCGGGACTCGTGTTTTTTGTGTGTGGACTCGTGTTGTCTTTCCCTGGCGCGCGAAGGGGCTGATGACGTCCCCTTTTATAGAGCAAGAGGAGGCCAGGGTTTACATAGATTGACATGTACGTTCGTTCTTATGGCGAAGGGTAGGAACTCTGTCTCGTCGAAGTCACTGTAGCCAACGTGGGTGTTGCCTGTTGAGGCGTCCTTGATACGTGGCCTCCATCCCGGGCGCGGACGTGGAGGCGTGGCGATGTGAAAGTCGTACAGCACCCATCCCGGTACGTACAGGACACGACGGGGTCCCTTCGGGTCTGGGGGTGGGTACCTGTCCTCCAATAGCGTGAAAGCAGTTAGGGCGTCGAGGGGCGGGAGCCGGCCTCGAGGTGGCGCCTACGGAGGGCGAGCCCCGCAGGTACGGGCAATCCCGGAACGCCCGGGCGTACAACGGATCCCAGGCCTCGGGATGAGGCTCGAGTGTGTGCTACAGTGCAGGGCACGGCCCAACAGTGCTGTACTTGCGCCTTTTTGCCCATGCTTGAGGTGAAAGCGAGATTTGATTGTGGCTCCGGTTTACTGTGGCGCACGTCGCCGTGCACCAGAAGACGTGACCGGAGTAGGTGAACGCATTAAATACGCAGTATGGGGTTGGAATCCGGTGCCCGTGCCGCTCGAGGGAAGCGTGGAGCGTCTCGAGGGATAGGCTGTCGCGCCAGAGAGGCTCGAGGTCCCCGCGTGGGGTCTTGAGGAGCGATGTATGGCTGAGGAGGCTCGAGCCTATGTACCGGGCTCGAGGATTTGGCTTTTTAGGAGGTTATACTTGCTAGGTTTTGCTATTAATTGGTGTTCTAGTTTAATCTATTGGTTTTGCGTTGATTGGGGGTACCCCTTTGGTGTTCCCCCGACAGTAGCCCCCGAGCCCTTGTTCGAGTGCTGGCACTCGAGCAGGGGCTCCCGACTGGGATCTCGAGGGTTAGCTAACTGGTCTCGAGGGTTTGGCCGTTTTGATTCCGTGGGTGTCGTGCGAGCGACACCCGCGGGTGTAGCCCCCGAGGCCACGGGGCATTGGTTAGGGCTCCCTCGTGGGCTGTTTTGCGAGTGTTAATTACGTTTTTTAGGTTTGGGAGTGTCGAGCCCCCGAGTTTTTTAACCGTCTTTCGTCGAGGGGTGCCAGGCTGAACTGACTGGCCGGCTCTTTGAGCTGTCCGACACGCCAATTGCCCTGGCTTGTCATCCCGCGAGTCTTTCGATCGGATGCGAGGGGGGGGATGCCTCGTACTACCACGAGTGGGCGAGTATCGAGGTTCTCGGTGAGCTGGTAACGGGGAAATCCAAGTGAGACCTCGTGCCCCGTTCGATGGGGTCGACTGTAGCGCGGAGGCGATCTCATAAAGCATGGGCGCTCAGTCTGCAGGAGTGCCGGGTCCATTCGATAGGACCCGGTGGCTCGATGCCTCCCTCCGAGGGGATCTCACTACACGTCGCGCACCCCACCTTGGATACACGTGAGGGGCCTCGAGGGCTTGGCCCTCGAGCGATGCTGCGAGTGGCGCCCCTTGGTGTCCCTGACTCGGGTGCTCGAAGCCGGCTGTCGAACCCCCTTCGAGGGCCAGCCTTCGCCTCTTCGAGGCTTAGGGCCGGGGACCATTTTTACCTTCCTGAAGAAGCCTTCGTCGCTTGGAATCCTTCTGCCCGTGGGGCGCGCCTTTTTAGCGGAGGAACCGTCAGGGAGTGGAGATCGTGGCGCCAGGGCAGCGGACGTGAAGTTGAGTGGCGGCCGCGGAGGGCCCCGGTAGTTGAGCGGATGGGATGTTGCCGCGTGTAACTGTCAAACCGGCTCGAGACGTGGTTAGGTGGGCGCATTAAATGCATGCGGTTACCTTTTTACGTCGTGGGAGACCCCGTCCGTTGGGGTTTTCCCTTATAAATATCGAAAGAGGGGAAAAGGAACCCTTTACTTTGCCTTTGCCTTCACCGCCGCCGTAGCCTTCACGCGCCCCTCTCCCTCGAGCTAGTCGATGGGAATTTCCGGCCATCCGTCCGCTGCTCGGGTCCGCGCCGCCATCGTCATGGCTGCCCAGACACAAGCGCTGTCGGCCGAAGACTGGAGCCCGACGAAGGTGATGTAGCGCGAGATGGACACGTTGGTGGCCCAGGGGCTTCTCCGCCCCAACCCGGAGGAGGGACCCACGTGGTGGGCTATCCCATCGGCAGAGCACCGGGAGCCGCACCCGCCGGGGGGACGTGGTGAGCTTTACGCGCTACCACCGCATGGGGCTCGGTGTGTTCCGCCGAGCCGCTTCATGCGGGCGCTGACCCACCACTACGAGGTGGAGCTGCAACACTTCTCCCCTAATTCAATCTCGCACGCTACCATCTTCGCCGCGGTGTGCGAGGGGTACCTGAAGATGAAGCCGCACTGGGAGATGTTCGTCCATCTCTTTTGGGACGAGCTCTTCATCAAGGCCTTGAAGCCCAGCGGGAGGCGGCTCGTGCGCATGGGCTCCCTCACCGTCACTGCGAGGACTGGGACCTCGTCGGCCAATGTCCCCCGCGAATACCTGCGGTACAAGCTTTCCACCAACCAGGCGGGTGGGGTGGGACGACCACTGGTTCTATCTGCGGAATGAAGGTGGTCTTCTTCCGTAGTACACCGGCAGTGTCCTCACTCAACGCCCTGAGAGTGGGAAGGGACTGGGGCATCGCGGCGGACAGGCAACGCACCTGGTACCGCTGATGAAGATGATGAGGACGCTGGTGGACGAGAAGAATTTGACGTTCAAGCAGTCATCTGGGCGTTCCACCAGCGAAGGGTTCTTCCGCTGGCGGACCGCCCCCTTCTTATGCACGAGATGGGGCCGAAGCCCAGCTCGAGGCGCTAAATCGGTCGAGGATGGCCGAGGAGAGGCTGCCTCGGAGCGAGGGCGTCTCCCGGGTGTCGATCACAATCCAGGGGCGTTCGTCCCTGAGTACACCAACCTGGTCGCCATGGCACCCGACGAGGGGTGTCTCGACCTGGTAAGCCCCCCTCGAGCCTAGCTGTCCCGAGCCTCCTCCCCCTTTCTCTTTCTCCGAACCTTGTACATTCTTCTTGTGGTTTGTCTCGTCACGCTTCTTCTTTTTTGCAGGGGGCGTTTACTTGTCGTGCGTCGAGGCTCCCGGTGAGGGAGGATGCCGCGGATACCCAGGCGAGGCGCCTCTCTGCTCAGAAAGATAAGGAGAGAAAGGACGCCAGAAAGAAGAAAGAGAAAAACAAAAATTGGTCGCTCGGCTCGGGAGCAGAGGCTGGCGAAGGCTCGTCGCAACCGGCAGCCTGGAGATGGGTCCCCCGAGCTGAGCTCTCGAGCTCGGAGGAGGAGAATGATGATGAGGAGGAGAGTGACGACGAGAGGGAATGGATGCGCGTATGAGGCGCGCGGGGGTCGTCGACGTCGGGGCTGACCGCTCCTCTGTGCAGGAGGGTATACTGGAGGGTCCCCCCGGCGAAGGGATCATGCGGGACGCAGTCGTGGAAGACGGCGCCGAGCCCTGCCTCGTCGGGGGGGCACGAGGACCGTCGAGCTCGTGCCGGACGTGCCCCAGGACGCAAAGAAGCCTCGGACCGGGCGCCGTTGTCGCGGCACAGAAGGAGGCTTCGGCCACATCGACCCAAGCGGGGGGTCTCGAGAAGGGCCGGACCTCGAGGAGTGATCATCACGCCGGAGGGGGATGCCGAGGCCGTCTGCCACGAGGCGTCGAGGGCGTCGTCGAGAAAGCGGAGGAGCCGGGCAGCATGAGAGGGCGCCGAGCCCCCGTCACCATAGCCATCGAGAGGGGAGTCCGGCCGTCTCCGCGACCAGAGTCGCGACCGACCCCGGAGTCCGTCGCCGCACCACCGCGGGAGAAGGAGGCAGAGGTGGGGAGGCGCGACCGCCGGCCCGAGCGCCAGAGTAGGTCTCGGAGCCCGCGCCGGGAAAGGCGCCGAGATGACTGCTCGAAGGAGGTGCGGTCGCCCCCTAGAGACAAGGGGAAGAAGGAGGGCTCCCCATCGAGGTCGAGCCACACAGAGACGGCTCGGGAGCATGGCTCGATCCATAGATCGGTTTCGAAGCCCCCGGGTGAATCCGGCAGCTCAGGGAAGAAGGCCCGCCGTCACTTTGGGTAAGTAGTGTTTTTCAATTTTGCTGGTAGTGAGGTTTTACTCCCCCCTTTTTATCTTTTGTGATGCGCGCCGTCTATGGTTTTTTAGGGGAAAGCGCTCCTGGCAGGAGGTGGACCTCGCAGCGTCCAAGCGGACTAAGACCTCGAGCTCTGCTGTGGAACAGGCACCTCGAGGTACGGCTTCTTCCTCTGCTGGGGAGGCGCTTGGCTGGCAAAGGCCCGAGCGGCCATGGCTCGGGGAAGTCGGATGGCTGCCGCGGATCTTGGTGTGGCCGCCGCCATCGACCACGGAGGTCGAGGCATCTTCCTGACTCTGACAACGTCGTTATCTTTTTCAGCAGGGACCGCAGCTTCTGGCATCGATCCTGCCGTCACCGCGTCCGTCGCGACACCGCCTCCTCCTGCTCTGGTGGTACCTACCGAGAGGGCCGCTCCTCCCCCCGCCATGACGACCATTTTGGGGGGAGCACCGGAGATAGGCGCGGCTCCGTCGGTGTCTGAGGCCGGGGGTCGGCGGTCCCCGAGACCCCAGTCGACGAGAGTCGGCCCGCGGAGGAGGGGCGGAGGGAGGGGAGGAGGGGCGGGAGGGAGGTTGGTGCTGACGGTGGAGGAGCTCTTGGACAGCTGGAGCTGGAGCGGGGGCCCGGTCCGGGCGAGGGCTCAACACTGAAGAAGAGCGCTCGAGGCCCCGGCCAGGGGTGACAAGGCGCTGGAGGACTCGGCGAGGGAGGAGAGCTTGGGGGCGAGCCACCCCTCGAGCGATCCGCTACCACTTGAGTCCCCGCCTCCACGCGAGGCCGCGCCGTCGCCCCAGGAGGAGACGGAGCAGCGGGCGGAGATGGAGGAGGGGCGGAGGGAGCCGCATCCTGTGCCACCGGTTTGTGGGCCGCAGCCGGCACCGCTCGAGCCGGAGGAGGAGGGCCTGCCCCTCGTCGAGGTTGATCAACCGGGGTGTGGCAGTTAGTTCCTCACGCGCCGAGCTCGCCCTGAGCCATGGTCCCCGTCGAGCGATCGACCAACAGGGGCCCTGCGGGAGGGCGGTCCATCTTCAGGGAGGTGGTCGAGCTCATGGCGGAGGAGGAGGAGCGGTCCTTCTCGGAGGAGACGGACAGGTCCGCCCGGGCGGAGGCTGCCCTCGCTAGGGCGGAGACAGAGCTCCAGGATCTCCACGCTGAGCTGAGCCGGAATGCCAAAATGGCGAGCCGGCTCAAGAGGCGCAGTAGGTAGAGGCCAAGGCGGGCCGAGGGGAGGCCGCCCGAGCTAAGGAGGAGGCCGCCACCGCTCTGGAAGCATCGAGGAAGGAGGGTCGCCGATGCCCGAAGCGAGGCCACCACCGCCCGGTTGAAGCGGAGGCGGCGAAGAAGGAAGCCGTTGACGCCCAAAGCGGAGCCGCCATCGCCCGATCTGCAGCGGAGGCGGCGAAAAAGAAAGAGGCCGAGGATGCCCAGAGCGAAGCCGCCACCGCCCGATCCGCGGCGGAGGCGGCGCGGCAAGAGGTGATCCGGAAGGATCTGGCCCTCGCAGAGACGGGCAAACTGGTAGAAGACCTCAGGGCCGAAAAGCGCGACGTGCTGTCTGAGAAGCGTAGGCTTGATCAGCGCGTCGGGGTCCTTACCAGTGACCTCGCCGCTCTGGGCATGCACTGCGAAGGTAATTTTCATGCCTTGCCTTGTTTTGATCTCGAGGTTTTTGTCACGCCGCGATCTCACTCCTTCTTGTTTGTTGCGCGGAGGTTGAGAAGACCGCCGAGGAGCTTCGCGGGACGAACCAGGCTCTCCTGGGGCAACTCCAGGACGAGACCATGGTGGCAGAATGAGCGCGCGCACCCTCGACAGGCTTGACTCTATGTGTGGGGCGTCGCTCCGGTAGCCGCGGCAGAGGGCGCGGGGTGGCTCGAGGCGACGCTTTGGTCGAGCCTTATGCTATTTTACGCGGCCGCGCGGGACCGAGTCCGACACGCTCTCCACCATGGCGTCAAGCAGGCGCTCGCGGCCATCCGTTCCGCCTTCCGCTTCCCGGTCAATGTCGTCGCCAAGGGCTTCATGAGATTGAGGGGAGGGACGAGGAATGGAACGATCGCCGCGTCGACAAGATCCTCGAGAAGGTGGACAAGCCGGGGGCGGCGCTCTCGCGAAGCTCTTCGAGGAGGATGTGCTGCCTTCGGATGCGGACAAGGTTGTGTGTAGGTGGCCCCCTTCTCCTGGCCCGGACGTCGAGGCCGAGCCCGCCGCGGAAGATCTCGGGGAGGAGAGTACCAGACGACGAGGATTGAGACCTGCGTGTCAAATTGGGCATCGAGGCCCTTTGTAAAAATTTGTATCATTACTTGTGCCTAACGAGGCCAATCATGTGTATATATGACGTGTTTATTTAAGTAGCTGTTTTTTTTCAAATTTTCGATCAATTCTCTTGTCTCTAGCTCGAGCTTCAACCGGCTTGGTCCGTGTTCCTTCGGTACGCGCCACGAGTACCTCGAGGGGAGGCGTAGGTAGGGTACCGTAGCCGGGGGCATAGGTGGCCATCTACGTCGATGCCCCGACCTTGGAGGCTCGGGTCGGGGTACTTACGGATTTAGACGGTGCTATTATGCTCGAGGTGCGAATTGAGACGAGGGTCGAATTTTTGGAAAAGAAAACGCGCATTTTTTCCGGAGTCTGGGGGGGGCCCTGTCAGCCCCCGAGGGAGGCTCGACCCTGAGCATAGCAGGGTCGAGGCCTGCCTTAAGTTGCTAAGTAATATGAAAGATGGCACATGAGTTGGCTCATTCATACTCAACGTGTTTTACAAAGCAACAAAATGAACAAGGCCTCGAGGCCCTTAAGGGTAGAAGCGACGTAGCTGAGATATGTTCCATGCGTTCGCCAGGATCCTGCCTTGACCGTCGTAGAGCTTGTACGTTCCTGGCTTGAGCACTTCAGCTACGGTGTATGGGCCCTCCCATGGAGGGGTGAGCTTGTGGCGCCCTCGATTATCTTGCAGTTGTCGAAGCACGAGGTTCCCCCATCGCTAGGTCCCTTTTGAGCACGTGCTTGTAGTGGGTAGAGCCGTCGAAGTGTTTGCTAGTAGCGCGCGGAGTTGATGAGCGCCACGTCTCGGGCCCCTCGAGCTGGTCCTTGGCGTTGGCGAGCTTTTCGTCGTTGGTTTGCTCGTTGTAGGCTCGAAGTCGAGGTGAGCCGTACTCGAGGTCCGTAGGCAAGACGGGCCTCGGCGCCGTAGGTTAGGAAAAACGGAGTGAACCTGGTGGCTCGACTCGGCGTAGTCCTGAGGCCCACAGCACCGAGGGGAGCTCTGCGGCCCACCCTTTCTGAAATTTTGAGGGTCTTGAACAGCCTCGGCTTAGCCCATGGAGTATCATGCCGTTGGCGCGCTCGACCTGCCCGTTGCATTGAGGGTATGCGACCGAGGCCCAGGTCACGCGATGTTGTTGTCATCGCAGAAGTTGGTGAACTTTTTGCCCGTGAATTGGGTGCCATTGTCGGTGATGATGACATTAGGCACCCCGAACCGGTACATGATGTCGTCGATGAACTCGACCGCCTTCTCGGAGGTGGGGTCGCCTATGGGCTTGGCCTCGATCCACTTGGTGAATTTGTCGATGGCCACGAGCACGTGCGTGTACTTTCCGGTTGTCATCTGAGGGGACCCACGAGGTCGAGCCCCCAGACGGCAAACAACCCAAGTAATGGGGATCATCTGCAGGGCGGTGCGCGGGTTGATGCGTTTGCTTGGCGTGTAAAACTGACACCATGGCAAAGCTTGGACAGGCGCTTGGCGTCTCCGATAGCGGTTGGCCAGTAGAAACCTTGTCGGAAGGCATTCCCTACCAAGGTCCTTGGCGCTGCGTGATGGCCGCAAGCCCCCGAGTGCATGTCGTCGAGGAGCCTGCGTCCCCCCTCGAGGGGGATGCAGCGGTGAAGGATTCCCGATGGGCTTCGACGGTACAGCTCTCGTTCGTTGCCGTAGATGACGTAGGTCTTGGCCCTTAGAGCGATGCGTCGGGCCCGTCTTGTCTTCTGGTAGCACGCCTTGCGTCAGGTAGTCGAGGAAGGGCGTCCGCCAGTCGAGGGGTCGTGATGAAGAAGAGGGGCGTGTCAATCTGCATTGCCTCACGGCGGATAGCGAGAGGTGTCGTTCTCGAGGGGTGGCGTTAACGGTCGAGCCCCCGGTCTTGTATCGAGGTGTGGTGTCGAGGGGCTAGCCCCCGGGCCGATTTTGACGGATGGCTCGAAAACGTCCCACGAGAAGACGTATGGTGGAACTGTGCCGCGCATGGATGCCAACTTTGCCAGCTCGTCTGCGGCCTCATTGTACTTTCGAGCTATGTGGTTGAGCTCGAGGTCGTAGAACTTATCTTCTAGCACCTCCCTACAGTATGCCTCCATCTTGGGATCGATGCAGCTTGAAGCCTTCATAACCTGGTTGATGACGAGCTGTGAGTCCCCTCGAACATCGAGGCGTCGGACGCCGAGCTCGAGGGCGATGCGCAGCCCATTAACCAGGGCCTCGTACTCAGCGACGTTGTTGGAGGCGGGGAAGTGTAAGCGTAGCAGTGTCGGGGGAACGCCAAAAGGGTACCCCCAATCAACGCAAAACTCAGAACACCTTTTAATAGGAGCCCTCCAAGCCAGGCCTCGGGCTAGCACGCATTCTCTGTCTCGCCCGAGCCCTCCGCGTCAGGCCTCGGGCGAGCGCTCGCTCTCCGCTTCGCCCGAGCCCTCCAGGCCAGGCCTCGGGCGAGCGCTCATTCTCCGTCTCGCCCGAGCCCCCGCGCCAGGCCTCGGGCGAGCGCTCATTCTCCGCCTCGCCCGAGCCCTCCGCGTCAGGCCTCGGGCGAGCGCTCATTCTCCGTCTCGCCCGAGCCTCCGCGTCAGGCCTCGGGCGAGCGCACGTTCTCCGTCTCGCCGAGACCTCCGCGTAGGGCCTCGGGCGAGCGCTCCGCTACCCTCGAGCCTTGGCACGTAGCCTCGAACCGCCATAAACCGAACATCACACTCGAGACCCACGCGGGGATCTCGAGCCTCCCTAACACGGCAGCCAACCCCTCGGACGCTTCACGCCTCCCTCGAGCGGCCAGAACATTGGATACCAGCCCCACGCTACGTATTTAATGCCTCCACCTACTCCGGTCACATCCTCCGGTACACAGCATGTGCCACAGTGAACCGAGCCAGAGTCAACCTCGTTTTCACCGCAAGCTGGGCAAAAAAGGCACCAGTACAGCACTGTTGGGCCATGCCTTGCACTGACGCATGCCGAGCCTCATCCCGAAGCACGGGTTCCCGCTGTACGCCCGGGCGTTCCGGATTTGCCCATACCGGCGGAAACTCGAGCCCCCCGTGGGCGCCACCTCGAGCCGGCCTAGCAAACCTCGAGCTCTTGTTGTTTCCATGTGATTGGCGGACAAGGTACCCCAAGGCCTGAAGGACCGCTGCCACAATGCCCCGTACCGGAGCCCGGAGTGGGCCGCTGCACGACCTCACGTCGCCACGTCTCCACGACTACACCCGGGATGGAAGCCACGACGCCTGAACAGCAATCTCCACGTCAGTCCCTGTGGCCCGACAAGACAAGGATTCCTACCTCCGCTGTATGTATTGGTACTGTACATGTTACCCTGTAACGTTCTTATGTAATCCCTGGCCTCCCCTTGCTTCTATAAAAGGGGAACACCAGGGCCCTTCACGGGAGAGAGGTTCGGACGTTCGGACCAACTCAGATAGACAAGTCTAGATCCAAAACGCCACGCACATACGAGTCCGGACTCCGGGTCCATGCTCACTGAGCTTGTATTCGCCCTGTACAGCACTTAGGTGCAAGTAATACAAGAAACATCCTCCCCCGCTGGACGTAGGGCCTTCTTTGGCCCGAACCAGGATAAAATCCTGTGTCATCTTGCATCACCATCCAGGGAGAGAGCACGCGATCACATTACTCGTTGGTGTCGTACTCCGGTTTTGGAAACACCGACAAGCAGGTAGCGCATGTGGACTCCGAGGGGTGAGATGAAGAGCAGGCCTGCGCCTGCCCCCGTCTTCATGAGGGATCCGTCGAAGTACATGGTCCAGAGCTCGGCTTGGATTTGTGCCGGCGGGAGCTGGGTGTCGGTCCATTCAGCAACGAAGTCTGCCAACGCTTGCGACTTGATGGCTTTTCGCAGGGCGTAGGTGATGGCCTCCCCCATTAGCTCGGCGGACCACTTGGCGATGCGCCCCGTGGCCTCCCGATTGTTGATGATCTCGCCGAGGGGGAAGGATGACACCACCGTTACGGGATGAGCGAGGAAGTAGTGCTGGAGCTTGCGTCTCGTGATGATGATGCCGTAGAGCAGCTTCTGGATGTGCGGGTACCGGATCTTGGCCTCGGAGAGCACCTCACTGGTGAAGTACACCGGCCGTTGGACCGGCAACGCATGACCCTCCTCGCGCCTCTCGACGGCTATGACCGCGCTGACCACCTGAGTGGTTGCGGCCACATAGAGGAGGAGAGGCTCGGGGGATCGTCACCCTGGGCCGGTCGCGGTGGCACGAGAATTGGCGCGGAAGTCAGCAACCCCTTCAACTTGGTTAAGGCCTCCTCGGCTTCGACAGTCCACGCAAAGCGTTCCGTCTTCTTCAGCAGGCGGTAGAGGGGTAGCGCTTTTTCCCCTAGCCTCGAGATGAATCTGCTGAGAGCGGCTAGGCAGCCTGTCACTTTCTGTACACCCTTGAGGTCTCGAATTGGGCCCATCCTCGTGACTGCTGAGATTTTTCGGGGTTGGCCTCGATCCCCCGTCGTGAGACAATGTAGCCAAGTAGCATGCCCCGAGGCACACCAAAGACACATTTCTCGGGGTTGAGCTTCACATTCTTGGCCCGGAGGCACTCGAACGTGGTCTCGAGATCGCTGATGAGGTTCCCGACTTTCTTGGTTTTAACCACGATGTCATCGACGTAGGCCTCGACGGTTTTGCCTATGTGTTCGCCGAAGATATGCTGCATGCAACGTTGGTACGTTGCCCCGGCGTTTCGAAGGCCGAAGGGCATTGTAACGTAGCAATACATACCAAAAGGCGTAACAAAAGAGGTAGCGAGCTCGTCGGATTCTTTCATCCTAATCTGGTGGTAGCCGGAATACGCATCGAGAAACGAAAGTACTTCACACCCCGCAGTGGAATCGACAATCTGATCAATTCTAGGTAAAGGAAAGAACTTTTGGACATGCTTTATTCAGACCAGTGTAGTCTACACACATCCGCACTTTTCCATTCTTTTTCCTAACTAGTACAGGGTTAGCTAGCCACTCTGGGTGAAATACCTCCTTGATGAACCCGGCCGCCAAAAGCTTGTGCACCTCCTCGCCGATGATCCTGCGCTTCTCCTCGTCGAAGCGGCGCAGGCGTTGCTTCACCGGTCTGGACCCGGCCTGGATCTCCAAGGCGTGCTCGGCGACTTCCCTCGGTATGCCCGGCATGTCCGAGGGCCCCACGCAAACATGTCGATGTTCGCGCGGAGAAAGTCGACGAGCACTGCTTCCTATTTAGGCTCGAGGCTGGCACTGATGGTCAGCGTTTGCCATTGGTCGAGGTCGGGTCGACGGGTATCTGCTTGGTGTGCTCCGCCGGCTCGAAGGTGCCAGCGTGGCGCTTTGCTTCAGGGGCCTCCTCGGTGGCCAGGGCGGCTAGGGCCTCGAGCGAGTCGAGTTGGACGTTTGCCTCCCCACGCTCGACGCACTCCACGTCGCAGTGGTACGCGTGCTCGTAGGAGGTGTCGACGGTGATGACCCCTTTTGGCCCCGGCATCTTGAGCTTCAAGTACGTGTAGTTGGGGACCGCCATGAACTTAGCATAGCCGGGCCTGCCGATGATTGCGTGGTAGGTCCCTTGGAACCCGACCACCTCGAAGGTGAGCGTCTCCCGGCGGAAGTTGGCCGGCGTGCCAAAGCAGACAGGCAGGTCGATGCGCCCGAGGGGGTGTGCCTTCTTCCCAGGTACGACTCCGTGGAACCCCCCGACGCTGGGTCGGAGCTGGTCCCTCGAAATCCCCAGGAGGTCGAGGGTCTCGAGGTATATGATGTTGAGGCTCGAGCCCCCATCCATCACCCTTGGAGAACCGTACATCGATGATGACGGGGTCGACGACAAGAGGGTACGCTCCCGGATTTACGACATGATCCGGATGGTCGTCACGGTCGAACGTGATCGGCGCATCAGACCAGTCGAGGTACCGGGTGCTTCGTGGCGGAGTGCAAAGATCTCCCGGCGCTCCTTCTTTCTCTGTTGAGCCGAGAGCCCGACGGTTGGGCCCCCGTAGATCATGAAGCAGTCACGCACCGGGGGGAAACCCGCGTCCCCGTCGTCGCGTCGATTGTTGTCCTTGCCCTTAGGCGCGTCTTCCTTCTTGTCGCCGAGCTTGGAGTAGAACCCCTTCAACAGTCGGCAGTCTTTTAGCTTATGATTTACGAGGCCCTTGTGATAAGGGCAGGGGTCCTCGAGCATCTGGTCGAAAACAGCCCCGTCAGGGGGGCCTCGAGGTTTTTTATGGTCGAGGGCGCCCATGAGCACTTCTTCATCGTTGTCGTCGTCGGCGTCGCGCTTCGCCTTCTGACCTTTGCTTTTGTTCTTCTTCTTTTTGTTGTTGTTGTTGCGGTTCTTGGCGTCGTCGCCCTTGTTCGAGCCCTCTGGCGCGGTCACCGCCTTACCTTTGTCCGTGGAGCGGCCAAAGAAGGCCCCCACTGCCTCGTCGCCTGAGGCAAAGCTGGTGACACGATCCATCAGGTCCTCGACCGTCCTGGGACGGTAGCGTCCTAGCTCATGAACTAGCTCTTGGCATGTCGTGCCCGCGAGGAACGCTGAGATGACGTCCTCATCAGGCACGTGGGGGAGCTCGAGGCGCTGCTTCGAGAACCGCCGAGCAAAGTCGCGGAGGGGCTCGTCCGCCGCCTGCCTGCAACGCCGTAGATCCCAGGGGTTGCCTGGGCGCACGCAAGTTCCCTTGAAATTCCCGTCGAAGACCCTGACTAGGTCGGCCCAGTCGTCGATCCGATCCGCGGGAGCCCCTCGAGCCACCGGCGGGCGGTGTCCGAGAGGTAAAGTGGGAGTTGGCGTATGATCACACGGTCGTCGTTCTTCGCTCCGCCCAGTTGGCAGCCTAGGCGGAAGTCCGAGAGCCAGAGCTTGGGCTCGACCTCCCCGTCATACTTCACGATGTTGGTCGGTGGTCGGAAGCGGTCGGGGAGGGTTGAGCTGCGGATGGCCCGGCTGAAGACTCTGGGGCCCGGGGGCTCGAGGACTTGCCGGTCCTCGTCACTGTCGTAGCGCCCCCCTCGATGGGCGCTATAGCCACGCTCTTGGGCCCCCTTGTCCTTGCGCCGGCGGTTGATGTCGTTGCGGGCGTCGTTGGGGTCTCGAGGTGGCCGGTTGTCGACGATCCGTTTCCGGACTGGCCTAGCTCGAGAGGCGTCCGGCTGGTGGACGGACATCTCGCGCTCGTTGCGGGGCGTGTCTGCTGGTTTCCCCGAGGCCGCCCCGCCCGCCGCGAGGCTGAGCTCTCCGCCTGCTGCACACAGCGGCTGTCTCGAGGAGGTTCTTCATTTCCCCAAGCATGCGCCTGGCGTCAGGGTTGGAGACGGCGGGTAGATCACGGAGCAACATTGCCGCCGCCGCCACCACGTTCTGCCCGGCTCGCGGGAAACGCACCTCGGGGCGTGCTGGTGCCTCGTCCTCGAGGATCTGCCGGTGGACATCTCGAGCGCGGCCACGAACACCGGCGCCTCGAGGCTGTGCCGGTCCTGTGCTATAGTTTTCTCGAGTTGCAACAGGCGTTGTCGCTCCCCCTCAGCCTTGGCGATGGCCTCCCGCAGCTGCGCGAGCTGCGCCGCCCGGTCGTCGCCGTGCTGAGATGGTGCAGCCGGTGCCGGGGGTTCGTCCCTCCCCTGAACGCGTGATCCTCCTGCCGAGCCACGTTTCGGGCTCTTCGAGGTTGAGCTCCGGCCTGGCGTCGTCGTCGCCGTCGTCCTCGGCGTCGTCCACGACCCCCTCGAGCTGGAAGCACTCCCTGGTGGGGTCCCAGAGGTCAGGGTCGTGGTAGTCGTACTCATCGGAGTCGGAGCTGCTGATGCCGCGCCGCCCTGGCTCGTGCCGGGACTGTAGCTCGCGGTACCACTCCCCGAAGGTGGCTCGGCGAGGTGGCTCGACGGCTCGTGAGAGGCCGCGGTCGACGTGCACGGGGTAGACGATCTCCAGGTCGGTGGTGGCTCGTAGGAGTACGCCCGGACGCTCCTCCCGCTCTGCGGCCGCCCGGTCCTGACGGAGCTCGCCGAGGCGGTGGGCGTGAACTGCCGCGGGGTTGTTGAGGCCAAACGGGAACCGCTGGCGTCGGGCGCGGTACACCCCGTGCGGGAGGAGGCCTGGTGGTGTCGACGGAGCACGGCTCGGGGCCTCTGGCCAGGCTCCCGGTCCGTGCGCGTGACGAACGCGAACTCGCTGGGGGAGTGCGCGCGCGCCCTGGAAGTCTCCGGCCGTGCGCCGGGCAGGTTTCCCCTCGGGACTCTGCGTCGGCCGCGG
Source organism: Coix lacryma-jobi var. lacryma-jobi (assembly GCA_009763385.1). Taxonomy (NCBI): domain Eukaryota; kingdom Viridiplantae; phylum Streptophyta; class Magnoliopsida; order Poales; family Poaceae; genus Coix; species Coix lacryma-jobi. The sequence goes on along the minus strand of CM019830.1, from coordinate 24,427,942 downwards.
GGAAGTGGGCGTGCGCCGCGGGCACCGCCCGTGCCCGGCGTCGATGGTGACGACGGCGCCGCTCGCGAGGTGGCGACGCGTGGTGGTGCGGGCGACGCGCCACGCCCCCGCGCGGGGTGGCGCGACACGCCCTCCGCTCAGGCTCTCCGTGGAGAGCAGGGTCAGCTCGTTGCCGTTGCCGGTGGCCAGGAACTCGAGGCTCCCGAACCAGACGACGGCACCAGCCGAGAACGAAGGAGGGGATGAAGCCATCCAGAAAACAACGAGAAATCGGCTCGGACACGCGAAGGCCCCTACCTGGCGCGCCAACTGTCGGTGTTTCGACCCCGGGGTATGACACCAACTAGTAATATGATCGCGTGTTCTCTTCCTGGATGGTGATGCAAGATGACACAAGGATTTATCCTGGTTCGGGCAAAGAAGGCCCTACGTCCAGCGGGGGAGGAGGTTCTCGTATTACTTGCACCTAAGTGCTTGTACAGGGGCAATACAAGCTCAATGAGCGTGGACCGGAGTCCGGACTCGTGTTTTTGTGTGTGGACTCGTGTGTCTTCCTGCGCGCGAAGGGCCCTGCGTCCCCTTTTATAGAACAAGAGGAGGCCAGGGTTTACATAGGATTGACATGTACAGCGTTCGGTATGGCGAAGGGTAGGAACTCTGTCTCGTCGAAGTCACTGTAGCCAACGTGGGTGTTGCTGTTGAGGCGTCCTTGATACGTGGCCTCCATCCCGGGCGCGGACGTGGAGGCGTGGCGATGTGGAAGTCGTACAGCACCCATCCCGGTACGTACAGGACACGGCGGGGTCCTCCGGGTCTTGGGGTACCTGTCCTCCAATAGCGTGAAAGCAGTTAGGGCTCGAGGGGCGCGGAGCCGGCCTCGAGGTGGCGCCTACGGAGGGCTCGAGCCCCCGCAGGTACGGGCAAGTCCCGGAACGCCCGGGCGTACAGCGGGATCCCAGGCCTCGGGATGAGGCTCGAGTGTGCTACAGTGCAGGGCACGGCCCAACAGTGCTGTACTTGCGCCTCTTTGCCCATGCTTGAGGTGAAAGCGAGATTTGACTGTGGCTCCGGTTTACCGTGGCGCACGTCGCCGTGCACCAGAAGACGTGACCGGAGTAGGTGAACGCATTAAATACGCAGTATGGGGTTGGTATCCGGTGCCCGTGCCGCTCGAGGGAAGCGTGGAGCGTCTCGAGGGATAGGTTGTCGCGCCAGAGAGGCTCGAGGTCCCCGCGTGGGGTCTCGAGGAGCGATGTATGGCTGCGGAGGGCTCGAGGCCTATCTACCGGGGCTCGAGGAGTTGGCTTTTTAGGAGGTTATACTTGCTAGGTTTTGCTATTAATTGGTGTTCTAGGTTTAACCTATTGGTTTTGCGTTGATTGGGGGTACCCCTTTGGTGTTCGCCCGACAATATGTGTAATTATCTTGAGAGGGTGCGTTTAGCGGTATAGTACTATACCAGCAGCGGTGTTGATATTTCTTAGCGATACTACCAAAGATAGATTAAAGAATCCATTTCCGCTAACGGTGCCAAAAGCAAGCATTCATGGGAAAATATTTATATCATTTGAGAGTCTATAAAAAGAATATTACATCATGGTATCTGCAATTACATAGATAAAATATAGTTGTAGCATTTTAACTAGGACTATTTGAGGTATAGTTATTTATATTTTTACCACAAAAAGAGCATGGCGATAAGGTAGAGATATTGATGAACCTAATATTTATGATTGAGTCATTAACTACCACTCTTTAGTAGGGGTAAGCCAAGTAATATGAATGATAGCATCCCATAGATAGAGTTAGATGCTCATATAATATAGTAAGGCTAATCATGGGTGACACATTATTAAGAGAAAGATTTTTAAGTAATGTCTATTTACCAAGTCAAAGCATACTTCAAGAATATACACTTTTATCTATAGCATAATTAGTCCTCCATCTACTCATAAGGGATGCCACTTATTACGAAAAGCAAGAACATAGTTTGTCTCCTTTCGCAACTAGGTCCTACTAGTCCTATAGACGGGAGTAGACTATAAAGGACTCAACGAGAATGTCATGCACACATCTATCACATGGCCCGGAATGTAGGGTGCATGTTGGGTGCATCCGTAGGTAAATAGTATATAAGCATCACACTTACATAATGTTGATCACTTAATACACTCGATTAATGAGCTAAGCGCTTTGTGAACATTTGAATAAAAGTAGCACTAGTCATAACTATATCAAGAATATAATTGAAATAAACTAAGACCATAATAAATAAGAACATGATAGAGAAGAATGCAATAGCACTAGTCTCCGGTAGATAGCTCCGCAATCCCATGCGATTGTCCGACTCTACTTGAATCTGGTAAAAAGTCTATACTAAGAGAGTGTTTGGGACTGCTACACTCCCGTTTTTGCTGCTCTGCTCCACGAACTCCACCATGGAGTTTGTGGAGCAGGTGACCTTGTTTGGCACACGACTCTGCTCTAACTCTAGCAATGAATTTTTTTATAACAAGCTCAGGAATGAGTTGTTTTCATACAAATAGTCCATTATATTCCTAATTGAAATTGCACTTGATATTTTTAAGAAAAATAAAAAACAAATGCTAGAACATTAACTGAGGCCATAATTTAAATTTAAATAATTATCTGGTAAATTATAAATGACATAGAGGTTCGATGCGTGCTTACAAGAGTCAAATAGATTAGTAGATGGATAGGCAATTAATCAATGACAATGTGGATAATTATCTCACAACTCCATGTGCGAGTACAAAACTCTAAAAACTACAGTACCCCTTGAGGTGCTCCGGAAAAAAACATGGAGTTGGCCTCTAGCTCCACCTTTTTTTGTGGAGCGGAGTTCTTGAGCTGGAAGTGTTTGACACAGTGGAGCTAGAGCGGAGCAGCAAAAACACCCCCTAAAACTTGAAGAACTAGGGGCACGTTTGGTTGTCGGCCACACTTTGCCACGCCTAAGGTTAAGTATTTGCCACACTGTGGCTTGCCACATTCTGTGGTAAAATTGATCTGTTTGGTTCGTTACTAAACTGTGGCAAAACTGTGTGGCATTTGTTTGGATGGTTGCCACAAAAATTTAACAAACATACTCTCTGTCCCTAAATAACTATCATTTTCACTTCCCGATAAACATCTTTGATTAAATATATATATTAAAAAATAGTAATATTATCCTATATAATTAGTATTATTGAAAGATCTTTAGATCTAGTTATTTAATAAAATTATTTAGAGATATAAATCTTGCGCGTATTTGCTATAAATTGAGTTAAACTTGTGCCACGTACACCAACGGCGACAGTCAATTAGGGACGGAGGGAGCATGGTTTAGATCACATTACAATAAAAATCAAATCACAAATTTGAATAATTTCTTATGAACAAAGAATAATCAATAAAAACTAAAGCTAATATAGCTAATTAGTGGTACATAATGCCCTTTTATCTCCTTATTTTTTCACTTATTTATTTTTCTTCTCTTTTCTCTCTCCCTATCAACCGCATCCCCCATTCCCCACCAGACCACCACCCAACCCAACCTTATCTCTTCGTTTCCATCCACTCCATGCTTATCTCTTCAAGTCCATCCACCGCATGAGCCCCAGGCGGCCGACGACTGCACGCTCGCGTTGGGGCGGCTCGATGGCGCGCGCGCTCCCGCCTCTCTGTGCTCCGGCGACCGCGCTCAGCGCTCGCACAGCGCCCCAACGGCCTCGTGTGCTGATGCCTCCCCATCGCTTGCTTTCGTTCTTCCATTCTCCTTCTATCCTCCTGCTCCACTGCGCTCGTATGCTCTGGCGTCCTTGCTGTCGTATGCTCCGACGTCCTTGCTACTGGAGCCAAGCACATCATGGTGGGAGTGCTGGGAGGTGTGGCAGCACAACAATCTGTGGCGAGGGCGAAGAAAGTGCTCGCCACACATTTGGCGCAAAAAGTTGTGGCGGATGGTCGTTGTGGCTGTGGCGAACCTAAGTTGATTGCTCAACCAAACACTAGCCTAAACACCTGTGGCGAACCTAATCTTAGGCGTGGCACATTGTGGCCGGCAACCAAACACGCCCTAGAGCTCTAATCTCTACTCAGTGGAAACCCTAGCTATTATCTGAATTTGGCTAATGAACTATGATGCTAGATGATCCTCAGGCCAGGGTGTGTAGACCAATATATATAGGGAGGTGGAAGCCACGACAACCCTCGGATTAAACCGACTCCAATCAACGGCGGAGATGCAAACCCTAAGGCGGTAAGTAACTGACCTCCCGAGGGGAGGCTAAGCTATTAGCCCCTAGGGCCGGCCCCACCTAGCAGTCGCTCGCCCTCTGCTTTGGTGGTTCGCCTTCTGGATGCTTCTATACTTCTCTTGTTCGGTTGCCGACGTGGTTAATCGTTATTTTAATTGATATTTAGATCCTCTTGACGATTTTCTGGATAAATTCTATTAAATCGTAGATTCACCAAAACTAGTGAAAATTGTTAGTTTAACCTCCTAATTCTACGTTGCTGATCATATTCGTCCATTTCTCGGACTATATTCACGGTTTAAAATAGACATTAACTAGAGTCAACAACCGGTAATTTTAGGACGTAGCTTATAATTGCATGCTTTGTAGAGAGAGTAATACTCGTACTCCCTCAATATAAGAAATAGAAGTCATTTTGGATAAGGTTTGTGTCAAACATTGAAAATATAAATTATGAATAACTTTTAAATTGTTAAGTTTAGAGATGAAAAAATCATATCAATAGAGTTTTCTTGAAAAGTATTTTATAAAAATATACACATACCACTTACAATAAATATTTTTAAACAAACAAGTTGTCAATGTTATGCTTTGCAGACCGTGTCACTATGATAAACATTGAAAGGAGTACTCCCTTCGTACTCATATTAGTTGTCGTTTTAGACAAGATTTGAGTCAAACATTGAGAATATAAATCATCAATAATTATTAAGTTTCTAAGTTTGCAAATATGAAAATTATATGAATAGATTTGTCTTGAAAAGTACTTTCACAAAAAATATACATATACTATTTGTCCATAAATATTTTATAAAAATAAGAGTTTAAAGTTGTGTTCTGAAGACCGTCCTACAAGTAATATGAGTACTATCAAAGGGATTCAGGGCTGCTGGTGTGCTGCATGCAGTCAGCGTCAAAAGAGGCGCCGCGCCACTGGCTAGACCATCATTTCCAAATTCCTGTTAGCTTTGGTCAACGGGCTGGGCTGTGGCTGGCTGGCTGCATGTGGTCAGAAGGAAAGTTGCAGAAATTCATTTTTAACCGTTACCGTTTGGCGCTGGTTTGGTTGCCCCCATAAATTCATTTTTATTGTAAAAACGCACGATCCTTCTTAGAGCGTTTGTAATTTATTTTTAATCACTATACTAGCTCATATGACAGTTCAAAAAGATAAAAAAACAAAATCTAATAACATGCTAATATAAAAATACCATGTAAGCATATACGGTACATATATATATATATGGAGTAAATCATTAAAAAAAGTGTGTGAACTTAGCACTTCACGAAAAACTAGCTAATTGTTTTTTATCTTTCTTCTTGCTAAATAAAATATGCTATAAGCTTGGTCTTTCTATTACTGTTGAGCTTCAACTACCTTTACTTGGTTTGTTGTAGAAGCCACGTGCTACTAAGGGCAAAGCTAAACTTTAACTCAGTCACATCGGATGTTTGATATCAGTTAGGATAAACAAATATATGCTAATCACAAAACTAATTGCACAGATAGAGGCTAATTTTTGCACTTCTTTATTTTCTTTCAGGTTTTCTTTCTTCTCTATACTCTTTGTATTTTACCTTCTCCCTTCTTTTTTATTTTATTTTTTATTTTCCATATTAATCTAACCATTTTTTCTTCTAAATATGAACAATTTTTTTAGATTGAGAAATTTGTCTAAAACAAATTACACAGAAAAATCATACTATATAAGTTGTGTATAATTTTCCAAAAGATATTGAACTGTGAAAACTTATGTTTATGAGTTATCTATAAAACTTAATTTGTAAAGTCTTGCTATAAAAGTTGTATGAAAAATTGTTATGAATAAGTTTGTCTGTTGATAACAATAAACAAAAGTTGATTTTTAAATGTTACATATAAAAGTTGTCATGATAAGATTTTTTATAAACTAATGTAAAAAAATATATTGAAAATATTATGATTAGAAGTTATGGTAATAAGCTATGTCTCGGAAATATTTAATAGTTGTTAGTATGATAAAAAGTATACCGTTGTGGTAATATTTGATCGTTGTGTGTATGATTAGAAGTTCTGTTAATAAGTTATGTCATGGAAAATATTATGATTAGAAGTTATGGTAATAGTTATGTCTTGCAAAATATTATGTATAATGTTGTGAGTATGACTTTGTTACTTTCCAAAATGGAAAGTTGTGAAAAAATATTAGAAACAAGAAAGTCACATGAATATTTGATCGTTCGCTATATTATAGTTTGGTGTACAGTGAATTCACATGACCAACGATGAGGACGGATGCCATAGTGTATCCCACCGGTAGCTAGGAATGAATGGAGTCGCGAAGGGGAAGATATGTGATGGTATCTTATATAAGTATCTACAATGTCAAATATATGATTCATATTTTGATAGTGTATTTATTTGATACTATAGATGTTAGTCCATTTTTCCATAAGCTTGATCAAAATTAGACAAGTCTGGGTTAGAACAATACTAAAATGAATTACAATTTGAAATGGATGGAGTACAAGATAGAATTGGGATCTCTATTTCGATATTTAATTAAAGGTGAAAAATGAGTGGCCATATGCTACAAAATGGAAAATTAAGCTCATATCGTCCCGGGGGGGGGGGGGGGGGATATAGTGTTACAAAATAAAATTTTGTTAGGAAACAACTCTGTTCGGCAGGACTTAGCCGGTTGATAAGCTTAAACTACTGATTTATCGTGAGAGAAAAATATTATTCCAAAACTGATTCATACGGATCAAAGCCGACAATGAATAGAGAAAAAAAGTTATTAGACCAGTACAATCTTGAAGATGCACAGGTAGCTAAGTAGACAAGCAGCCAAGTGGGTGTACACTCGTACCTGGAGCTAGAAGACTACTGCAGCATGGCCAATGTTTTGCAGTTATTATTCCTTTGTTTGTGCTTTTAAGGTATGGCCAATGTTTTTATTGTTTTACCCTGGTGAGCGGCTGAGGGCATCCGCAATGGTACTAGCTACGTAGCTAACTGATGTGGAGGTGAGAGACAAAAGTAAAGACTATTTTATTCTTTCTATGTACCAGAGACTCATGTGTTTATCTCTCATGTTCTTAGACTACGTGAAATAGATAGGTTATTTGCTCGTCGTCGCTAGTGACTATTCTTTCTTCTACTTTTTTCTTGCTGTGGCCTTGTTTAGATGGAAAAATTTCCTGTAGGGTTTTCGTTGTTATTTGACAAACTTTGCCTTGTTTAGATGGAAAAATTTCCTGTAGCGTTTTCGTTGTTATTTGACAAACTTTGTCCAAATATATGGACTACGTAGACTCCAAAGATTCGTCTCGACATGTACATACTAAAAGTACAATTAGTTATTTTTTTTACCTATATTTAATGCTCCATACATACGTCGGAACATTGATGTAATGGTTGATGCGATGAAAATTTTTGGAAAATGAGAAGCACTAACCAAGGCCGTCTAGCTAGCTAGATACTCCGTAGCTAGCTATTGGGGACGCTCTGACCGCTGGCCACCCGGCCTAGTGACCTGCTGAATAGTAGCTTCTCAATCTTTGACCAGCGTCCCAATCTTTTGCAAACAAACACAAACTGCATCCCTGCAACGAATCTTTGACCACAGCTCCACAAGACACGCATCGCTGACATCACCCTCTCACCTAGGACTGTCAAGTCTCAGCTGTGTGTCCGTGGTTGCAAGGAAAAGTTGGTGTGGCCTCTGGCCTTGTTTAGTACCCCAATTTTACAAAATTGGTAAGATTTCCTATCACATTAATATTTAAATATATGCAAGAAAAATTAAATGTAGGTAAAAAATAATTAATTGTACTTTTAGTATGTACATGTCGAGACGAATCTTTGGAGTCTACGTAGTTCATATTTGAACAAAGTTTGTCAAATAACAACGAAAACGCTACAGTAAAAAATTTTGCAACTAAACAGGGCCTTAAAAATAGAGTTCGTTTGCCAGCAAAAATTTTAGCCATGACACATCAAATTTTGCGGAACTAATTTAGTTTATTAAAAGTAGAGTAATTAAAAAACTAATTTATCAGTCGAAGACTAATTCATGAGACGAATCTATTAAACTTAATTAGATCATGATTTGACAATATAATGCCACAATAAATATTTGCTAATAATAGATTAATTTATCTTAATAGATTCGTATTGTTAATTAACATATGACAGAGTAATTAGTTTTATAATTAGTTTATTTTAATAGATTAAATTAGTATCGAAATATCCGATGTGACAAGCTATTTTTTTTTCCTGGAAACAAAACACGCCCCCTCAGAAAATTTGAAAGTTGTTTGGTTAAAAAGTATAAAATATACATTCTATTTTTATTTCTATTGAGACAATTATAAAAGAGTCTTTTTATTTTTCATTTCGAAAAGCAGAAAATCAGAAACAGGATCAAGAGAGCTTTGAAAACTATACTAGAAAAAACACCTATTTTTTTTTAAAAAAACTGCTTTAAAAAATACAAACTTTGGTTGGACTTGGCCACGTACAAATACAGACGTACTATACTCTACTCCAGCATTTTCCTTCGACTCCCATGAGAGGAGGAAGTACACTAAATAAATACTCCCTCCAAATCGAAAATAGATGTCGTTTTGGACAAGGTTTGAGTCATACATTGAGAATATAAATCATGAATAACTTTTAAATTATTAAGTTTATAGATGTAAAATTATATAAATAAATTTGTCTTAAAAAGTACTTTCATAAAAAAATATACATATACCACTTTATAATAAATATTTTTAAAAAACAAGTGGTCAAAGTTATACTTTGGAGATCGTGTCGCTGTCCTAAACGACATCTAAAAGCAATACGGAGGGAGTACAATATAAAATACTTTCTAGATATATCTGGTGATGTTAATTTGGTCTTATAAATATTAATAATATTTTGTATTTATAAATTTGATTTAAATCAGTTTAACTAAAAATGAAGATTGAACGCATCTTGGCCCCTAGTGGGTTTCGGTGATTGGATGAAACACAATATTACTGTGACTAACGTGTGTTTTGCAGAAACAGGGATGAGTTACGTCACGGTAATGGCGACGATACGGGCATATGGAGTTCATGTCCCTTGGCGATGGAAATCGTTTCGGTTTTCAAAGGACTGACGACGAAGACGGTGGTAGGCTAGGCTAAGTGTCGCATGGTGTTGGAGGACACTTAGGTAGTCTTAGATCTTTGTTTTTCCTTTGGCCGTACTATAAAGAGGGGTGTGAATCAGTAGCTGGACCTAGATGAGTCTATTGAGGTAGGTGTGGTGCACACTTGTTATTTCATAGCCCTAGGTAGCTCAGAGAGATGCCTTATGTCGAGAGGAACAAAAGTCGTTAAGACCGCGTCGCGATCCGAGTTGATCTTGCCCTTGGTATGGGCATCGGATGCTCGTTGAGTGGGCATCGGAGGCTCCGATGGTGCCACATCAGATGATCCGGTGTCACTGTTCACTTGGCTGTGAATTGTGAATGACATCGGACGCTGGCATCGGACGCTGAGGGCCAGCGTCCGATGGCCATGCAGAGAGGTTCCAGAGAGGTCTTTTCGGCATCGGACGCGTCCGATGCAGGGGCATCGGACGCTCCCCAGCGTCCGATGCTCCATAAACATGTCTGACAAGAGGTACAGTAGACCGTTGGACGGAGTCATCGGAGCGTCCGATGCCTGGCATCGGCGCGTCCGATGCCCCCGAAAAATACCTGTCTTGTGCTGTTTTTGGATGGCCGGGTTGGGCGGTATATATACTTCCTTCTCTCCATCCATTTGAGCGTTCTTGCCATTTCCATCTGCTGAGAGTCACCTTGTGAGTGTGAGAAAGAGCAAGAGCCCTAGTGAGGTTGAGTGATTTGCTAATTGTGAGAATTAGACACCTCCTAGTGAGAATTGAGTAGCAAGTGTGCATCCATCCATCTCCTTGGCCTTGTCTTGGTCAAGTGAGAGTTCTAGCTTGTTACTCTTGGTGATCGGCATTACCTAGACGGCTTGGTGGCGATCGGAGTGCTTGGTGATCATCCGGAGGCTTTGTGGATGACCCAAGCCATGTTGTGACCGGTAGCGAGCGATTCACCGGGCGGAGTGGCGAAGAATCAGCTCGTAGTGAGCACTTGATCCTTGCGCGGATCAAGGGGGAGCGATACCCTTGCGCGGGTGCTCCAACGAGGACTAGGGGGTGTGCCGACACCTCAATACCTTGGCAAAAAGATCGTCGTGTCATCTCTACTCTCTTTACTTCGCATTTACTTTTGAGCAATTCAATTCCGCATTTACTTGTTGTTCTTTCATGAATTGAATTGCCATGCTAGAGTAGAAATGGTGTAGCAATAGTCTTTTTGTGCGGTTGATTCTTGTTCACACACTTCTAGGCACTAGGGGGTTAATTGGGCTTGATAGGTTTTAATTCTTGCAAGAAGTTTTAGAAAAGCCCAATTCACCCCCCCTCTTGGGCATCTTGATCCTTTCAATTGGTATCGGAGCCTCGTGCTCTCGATTTAGGCTTAACCGCCTAGAGTTAAGATGTCCGGGGTGATGGACCATCGCCCATGTTCGAGGGAGACGACTTTCCATATTGGAAAATCTGTATGGAGTAGTACCTAGAAGCGGTTGATGTTAAATGCCGCGATGCCGCTATCACCGGCTTTGCCAAGCCCAAGGAAGGCACGAGCCTTACTCCTAATGAGGAGGAAAATGAGAAATGGAATGCAAAAGCCAAAAACATCATCTTTAGAGGCATTTGCAAAGATGTGTTCAATCGCGTTCGGAACCACAAAAATGCCCATGATCTATGGGAAACATTTGTGCGCTCCATGAAGGAACCAAGAGTGAGCGGTGAGGAGCGTTATCATTTGGTTATGCAAAAGATGAACTCTTTTGAAATGCTTGCTCATGAAAATGCAAATGAAATGTACTCACGCTTGAATGTTCTTGTAGAGGAGCTCAATGGTCTTGGCCTCACACAAATGCAACCATCCGATGTTGTGAGGAAGATTCTATGTGTCCTTCCCATTGACAAATATGGACACATTGTGACGGTGCTACATCAAGGTGATCTTTCCACATCCACACCAACACAAGTATTGGGGAAGATCAATGCTCATGAGATGTACATGCACATCACACCAAGTGGTGGCTCTTCCACCGACAAGAAGAAGGACTTGGCCTTCAAAGCAAGCCATGACAAGAAGGGCGAGTCCAAGGCTATTGAGGTGCATCATGAGAGCACAAACGATGATGAAGATGATTCCAACATTGCTCTCATGGTGAGAAGGACCACCAAGATGTTGAAGAAGCTTCACAAGAATGGAGTCAACTTTGACTCAAGAAAGAAGAAGCTCTTCACAAGTAGCAAGAGGAGGCCAATCTCCGAAATGGACTGCTACAATTACGGTGAGCTTGGCCATCTTGCTCATCAATGCACCAAGCCCAAGAAAGAGAGCTACAAGAACAAGAACAAGAGCAAGAAGTATGACTCATCAAGCGAAGATGAGAAGAAGAATGACAAGTCATACAAGAAGAAAGATGGCAAGAAGAAGCAATACCACAAGAAAGGTGGGAAGGCTTACATTGTTGGTGATTGGCTCACCGACATTGACTCCTCCGGTGGCTCATCAAATGAAGATAGTGATGATGAGAAGGAGAAGGTGGCCGCTCTAGTCATTGGCTCCTCTACACCACCACCACCACCACCATCGCCATCATCATCTACACACCTATGCCTTATGGCCAAGGGTGACCGGAAGGTACAAAACGATGATGACTCTAGTGATAGTGATAGTGATAGTGATGGTGAATTTGAGGCTCCCACTTATGATGAACTTGTCAAATTGCTAAATGACTACTCTAAAATCATAAGAAAGACTAGAGCTAAAAATGAGAAGCTTGTTAATGAAAATGAATCTCTTGTTGAAAATGTGATCATGCTACTCATGCTAGTGATGAACTAAAAGATGAACTTGCTACTATGTCATCCACTATCAAGGAGCTCAAGTCCTCTAACAAGGAGCTCAAAGCTAAAAATGAAAAACTTGATAAGATACATAGTGACTTTACCACTAGTTATGCCTTGCTAAAAGAACAATACACTCAAGTGAAAGTTGACTATGATGCTCTCACCATTTCTTATGATATGCTTTCACATGAGACACATGATGCTCCTAACCTTGTTGTTAAGTGTGACATAGCAACATCTTGTGAGGACTTGGTTAGTGAGCATGATGAGCAAAGAGCTAGTGGCAAAGGCAAGAGTGTGGTTGTGGCCGATCACTATGATGATTACATCAAGATCAAGAATGAGAATGCAAAGCTCAAAGTTGATCTAGAGAAGCTTGCAACCACAAAGCAAGTCATTGTTGAGACCCAAGATGATGAGTATAGCGTGATGCTTGAGCTTGACATGTTAAAAGAAGAGAACAAGAGATTGAAGATGGAGAGAGATTACAAGATGACACCATCTCAATTAGAGCTTCAACAAGAGAATGACAAGCTCAAGAAGGAAAAAGAACACCTCACCACCGGATTGAGGAACTTCACAAGGGTCAATGTCTTCAAAGTGAGCTTCTCATGAACACCGCCATGAAGACAAATAGAATGGCATTGGCTTTCTTGAAGAGAAGATGAAGCAACGCAAGAGCATCACTAAGCCAAAGAAGAAGAAGATTGGAAGATGCTATGAGTGTGGAAAGGAAGGACACTTTGCTCATGATTGTGAAGAACCAAAGCCCACACCCTTGCCCAAGCATGCTAGGCCCTTTGCTTTCAATGCTCACTACATGCTTAGACAAGATCTAGTGGCAAAGTGAAGGTTATGTTTATGGGGCCACCTAACAAGAGTAGGCCAAAGCAAATTTGGGTTGCTAAGTCACTAGTTGAGAAGGTTAAGGGACCGCAACAAGTTTGGGTCCCAAAAGCTCAAGCTTGATTTCTTGTGTGTGTAGGTGAACTACAAGACCGGTGGATCACATTGGGTAATTGATAGTGGATGTACACAACATATGACCGGAGATCCCCGGATGTTCACCTCACTAGAAGAGAATGTCGATGACCAAGAAAAGATAACATTCGGTGACAACTCAAAGGGCAATGTCAAAGGATTGGGCAAAGTAGCTATATCAAATGACCATACCATCTCCAATGTGCTTCTTGTTGCATCTTTGAGCTTCAACTTGCTATCCGTTGGGCAACTTTGTGATCTTGGCTTTCAATGTTTGTTCACCGACAAAGAAGTGGTTGTGACCAAGAAAGATGATGCACAAGTGATCTTCAAAGGATTTAGATACAACAATCTCTACCTAGTGGATTTCTCCTCCAAAGAAGCCAACTTGAAGACATGTTTGTTCACTAAGCAATCTCTGGTTGGCTATGGCATAGAAGATTGGCACATGTGGGAATGAACACTCTCAACAAGCTATTGAAGAAGGATTTGGTTAGGGGCTTGAAAGATGTCAAATTTGAGAAGGACAAGTTGTGTAGTGCATGTCAAGCCGGCAAGCAAGTTGCAAACACTCATTCAACCAAAGCCTTGTATCAACATCAAGAGAGTTGGAGCTTCTTCATATGGATCTATTTGGACCAAAACATATGCAGCTTGGGAGGAAATCTCTATTGCCTAGTGATTGTTGATGACTACTCTAGATACTCTTGGTATTCTTTCTTCATGATAAATCCGAAGCAACCCCTTCCTTCAAGAAGTTTGCCAAGAGAGCTCAAAATGAATTTGATGTGAAGATCAAAAAGATTAGAAGTGACAACGGAAAGGAGTTTGACAACACTCATATTGAGGAATATTGTGATGAAGTTGGGATCAAGCATGAAGTGTCCGCAACCTACACACATCAACAAAATGGGTAGTTGAGAGGAAGAACCGCCTAATCACCCTAGCAAGGACAATGCTAGACGAGTACTCTACACCGGAGAGATTTTGGGCGGAAGCAATCAACACCGCTTGCTATGCATCAAACCGATTGTTCCCCCATCGTCTACTTGGCAAGACCCCCTATGAGCTACTCAACAACAAGAAGCCGGATGTATCCTTCTTTAGAGTGTTTGGGTGCAAATGCTACATCTACAAGAAGTGCCAACACCTAGGGAAGTTTCAACGCCGATGTGATATTGATTTTCTTGTTGGTTACTCATTGAAGTCCAAAGCATATCGAGTATTCAACCATGCCACCGGGATGGTAGAAGAAACATATGATGTGGAATTCGATGAATCTAATGGCTCTCAAGGAGAGCATGAGAATCTTGATGATGTAGGTGATGAACCATTGAGGGAAGCAATGAAGAACATGCCGGTTGGAGCCATCAAGCCTAAAGATGATGATGATGATGTGCAAGTCATTGACAAGCCATCCTCATCCAATGTACCACTTGATGATGACAAAGATGGAAGGGATCCAAATGAAGATACTCATGTCTCCAATGATCAAATGGTGGTACAAGCTCAAGATGTTGGTGCTCCACAAGCGGCCCCTCAAGTGGTTGATCGAAGGACTACTCCTCTACTACAAGCTCATCCTCAAGATCTCATCATAGGGAGTCCGACAAGGGGTGTAATGACTCGCTCTCAAAAACTTGCTTTATTTATGGAACATCACTCCTTTGTTTCTCTTGTTGAGCCTACCATTGTAGATGAAGCTCTAGGTGATCCGGATTGGGTGAATGCCATGCATGAAGAATTAAACAACTTCACCCGCAACCAAGTTTGGACACTTGAAGAGCGACCAAAAGGCACAAGAGTCATTGAAACAAAATGGGTGTTTAGGAACAAGCAAGATGATCAAGGCAAGGTTGTTAGAAACAAGGCAAGGCTAGTGGCAAAGGGGTTCTCTCAAGTTGAAGGCTTGGATTTTGGAGAGACCTTTGCACCGGTTGCAAGACTCAAAGCCATTCGTATCCTCCTTGCATATCCATCACATCATGACATTAAATTATATCAAATGGACGTGAAAAATGCATTTTTAAATGGCTTCATAAATGAACTAGTCTATGTTGATCAACCTCCCGGGTTTGAAGACCCTAGATATCCTAATCATGTTTATAGGTTGTCCAAGGCGCTATATGGGCTAAAGCAAGCCCCTAGAGCGTGGTACGAGCGCCTCCGGGACTTCCTCATTGAGAAGGGCTTCACCATTGAGAAGGTTGACACCACACTATTCACCAAGAAGCTTGATGGAGAGATCTTCATTTGTCAAGTCTACGTCGATGATATCATCTTCGGGTCAACAAATGAAGCCTATTGCAAGGAATTTGGTGACTTGATGTCGAAGGAGTTCGAGATGTCTATGATTGGCGAGCTCACATTCTTCCTAGGCTTTCAAGTCAAGCAATTGAAGGAGGGTACTTTTATATCTCAAGAGAAGTACACAAAAGACCTCCTCAAGCGCTTCAACATGGATGATTGCAAGCCTATCAAGACTCCAATGCCAACCAACGAACACCTCGACCTAGATGTGGGAGGTAACCCGGTTGATCAAACTCTCTACCGTTCTATGATTGGTAGTTTGTTATATTTGACCGCATCTAGGCCCGACATCATGTTTAGTGTGTGCATGTGTGCTCGTTTTCAAGCCGATCCTAGGGAATCACATCTCATAGCGGTGAAGAGAATCCTTAGGTACCTAAAGCACACCCCAAGCATTGGCCTTTGGTATCCCAAAGGAGCTAACTTCCAACTCGTTGGGTATTCCGATTCGGATTATGCGGGTTGCAAAATTGATAGAAAAAGCACATCCGGAGGGTGCCATTTGCTTGGGAGATCACTAGTGTCATGGAGTTCGAAGAAGCAAAATAGTGTGGCCTTGTCCACCGCCGAGGCGGAATACATAGCCACGGGTGCTTGTTGTGCACAAATCCTTTATATGAAGCAAACCCTTTTAGACTATGGTGTAGTTCTAGAAAGGGTACCTTTGTTGTGTGACAATGAGAGCGCGGTTAAGCTTGCTAACAACCCGGTTCAACACTCTCGCACAAAGCACATAGATATTCGCCATCACTTTCTTAGAGATCATGTTTCCAAGAAAGATATATCCTTAGAGGGAGTTAGAACCGAAGATCAATTGGCGGATATCTTCACAAAACCCCTAGATGAGAACACCCTTTGTAGATTGCGAAGTGAGCTTAATGTGCTTGATCTAAGTAACTTTGTCAAAAGGTGAAAGGGGGTTGTCTCTGCATTACATTGTAATATATGCCATGTTTAAATTATGCTATGCACATAGGCTTGTCAGACGTGGTTAAGATAACCGCCCTAAAAAGCGTGTGAAGAAGCTTACCCATGAGCAAACTTGACAAGCGACCTAGATTCAAAATTCCGTATAGCATTGCATATGCATGTTTGTTGCTTTGTCGTTTCTTTCCGGTTATGTTTTGAGCAACCGCTGTGTTCGTCCACCGCTAGGGGGAGCATTTGAGGCTCCTAATGGTTGAGACCCCTAGTTTTGGTGGCCACATGTTGTCTCCTCGGGATTTATCGCCTATTTTACCTAAAAATGATATGTAGCCTATGGCAAAATATTTATAAAATAGAGGGTTTATGCGAGGATGCTCATACTAGGTTTCAACTGGTGTTTATTTGCTTCTTCTTTGAGTTGGAACTTGGTTGGGAAAGAGAGCCGCAACGGAGATCTTCGAAACTGCTCAAATACAGCATCGGATGCAGCATCGGACGCTGCATCGGACGCTGGTCCAGCATCCGATGCCTGCACTGTAGGCGGCCCCGGCTGAAACAGTAGCGGAGGAGCGTCCGATGTGTCACCATCGGAGCCTCTGATGGTCCATCGGACGCTCCCCAGCGTCCGATGCTGAGGCGCCGGAAGCTTCCGATGTGATCTCGGCGGTTTTGGAGCTCTCTGGACAGGCATCGGAGCGTCCGATGCGTTATCATCGGCGCGTCCGATGCTCCTTTAAGCGGCGCGTTCAGTTCTTCTACTAACGGTTGGGTCCCACGCGTCATCTTCCTCATCCAGTCACGCCATTGCTCTCGCCCCCGATCCTGCCACCGCGTTTGTGCCCTAATCACCGCCGCGCGCCCTCACCTGCTCTCACCGCCGGCCGCCGCCCCTCGCCGCCGGCCCTTTGCTCCATCGCGCCCACTCATTCTCACCGGCCGCTACTCCGTCGGGCTCCCCGTAGTGCTCGCGCTCGCCGGAGTCCCGCTCTCACCCTTGCCGGTGCCATCATCCCCTCGCCGGAGCTCGCCGCCGTTCACGTCATCTTCGCCGGAGCACGCCTCCCCTCCTCCCCACTCCGGCGTTCTTCTCGGCCGGCCGTCCCGTCCAGTGAGCCACCGAGCACCCACCCTCCCTCCACCTCCATACCCTTGTCCACCAGGTGCTCGTTCAAATGTCTACATGGTTGTTCCCCCCTGTTTTAACCCCGTTTCACCTCCAATCTCTTGCAGTCCTCCTGGTGTGACGTGTGGACCCTAGGACGTCAGTGCTCTCCTCCTTCTTGGGTCGTTTCGTCGGATTGTCAGGTAGCAAAGCCAGTTTCTTCTCTTATCTCATTGCTTTGCTTCCATAGGTTTCGCTTATCTCTAGACTATATATGCTTGTTTATATCCTATCTACTCTCGCAGCCAGTCAGTGTGCCGGTGTCAGCTTGGTCAGGGGGCAGTGTCTGTTAACTCGGGGCCAAGCCCGCGGGTAGGGATTGAGGCCAAGCCTCGCGAGTGTCAGCGCAGTCGATCAGTGTCAGGGGGAGTTTCTGCCCGTGGTTGTTTTGTCAGTTGATTGTCAGGGGTTTTTCAGCGTCAGTGGGTTCTGTTTCAGTGGCAGTTGATCTTTCAGAGGCAGTCCAGAGCTCCTCAACACAGTTCCATGTTCTTGTCAGCCATGCGCTGCAAGAACGTTGGTGGTGGCCTCGACGACTCTCCTCCCCGTCGTCCCCCTTCCGGTCAGAGGCCTGGGAAGGGGAAGCTTATCATGCGCCGAAAGCGCACTCGTCAGGAGCGAGAGGCAGCTCAGGCTCAGGCAGTGGCAGACGCCGCCGAGCGTGCAGAGCGAGGTGGCAGTGCGGGCGGACTTAGGATTGAGGATCAGCTGTCCCCCGAGCAGCGCAGAGCGATCGAGGAGGTCGAGCGTCGCCACGGTTCGCCGACTGGCACGCTCATGGTTGCCGGTCGTCGGACGACGTTCACCTCGCCCGGCGTTGAGCCCGAGAGCTCAGGGCAGGGCCAGGCAGAGGCCGAGGCAGCAGAGGCACCTGAGGCAGAGCCTCCAGAGGCAGAGGCAGAGGAGGAGGTTCCACGACGCCGGTCGACCCGTCGCAGGACTGCGGTGCCACCCCGGCCCGACGTCCCTCTACGGGGAGCCCGTCCTCCGTCGCGGCGTGCACCTCCGCCGATACCGCGACTGGACCTCAGGGGCGCCACTTGCTCACAGATCCAGACTCTTCGACTTGTGCCAGTGGAGCAGTGGTTTCCCAGGGAGCGACAGGTGCAGGCTGGTCCGTCCTTCTATACAGTGCTGCAGGAGGACTTCTACCAGGGTTACAGGAACGCCGGGATTTCTTTGCGACCCCAGCGTGTCTGTTCACTAGAGGCAGTTGTGGCCGCAGCAGGAGAGCAGATTCGTCCCATCCTCTCTTACCTACCTGGTCTGGCAGATCTACTAGGGCGGTCTGGCTCCTATATTGAGGACTGGGTATTTCAGTTTTATGCTTCGTTGTGGGTACACCCAGACCGAGAGACTATTGAGTTTGCACTTGAGGGAGACCACTACAGACTGTTCTCGTCCGAGATCCGGGATTGGTTTGGATTGACACGATCACAGACCCGGATCCACGACTTGTGTTACGACCGGACGGAGCCACCCCGTCGCCCTCACGGTGGTGCACAACCCTCGACAGACCTGGTTCGCCCGTGCTTCACAGAGCTGTTCGGCGAGGGATCGAGCCGCACTCCTAGGGACCTTACCCCTACGGCTCGGATCTTCAACGCGATCCTCAGGCGGACCTTGCTTCCCAGGGTGGGCTTCGGAGAGGGTCTCTCCAGGATGCAGCTATGGTTACTTGCATATATGATCAGGCAGCAGGAGTTTGACGTTTGGGACGTGATCCTGTGTGAGATAGAGGACACTGTAGCAGAGGGCATCAAGGCTCGCAGGCAGCTTCCGTATGCTCATTGGATTTCATACATACTTTGGAAGGTAGCTGCCACCACTGGTACTCAGCTCAGTCAGTCACTCACCGGGCCAGCGACTGTATTCCCTGAGTATAACATGAGTCAGCTATTGGGATACGGTCGGGACCGCAGGCAGCCGGAGCAGCAGGCACCGACTAGTTCACGCCAGAGGCCTGAGGTCCCCGAGTCGGCTCAGGAGCAGGACGAGGCCGTTCAGGCCCTCGCAGAGCAGGAGCTTGCCGATCTCGAGGGTAGTGACCCACACGTGGCCTCGGATCCCATCGACAGCTCAGATGAGGACTACCAGCTCCCACCTCGCTACCAGCCGAGTGCACACGACCACCAGGCAGGGTCCAGCGGTACTGCTTCCTCCGATCCAGCGCTCCTTGCTATTCTAGCACGGATGGAGGAGCAGCAGAGGACTGTCACTCAGGACGTCCAGAGGCTTGCACAGGAGCAGCAGCGGTTGGCCCAGCAGCAGGCACTTGCACAGCAGCAGGCTCAGGAGCGTTCAGACGCCCTGCAGCGTCAGATGATGGCCCTCCAGCAGTAGACCTTGAGTTTCATGGAGAGGCTGGTGAGTGGACCTGCCCAGTGGCAGTGGCAGCAGCCTCCTCCACAACAGCAGCTTCAGTGGCAGCCACCTGCCCTTCCTCAGCCGCAGCCGTTCGGTCCGGGCCCCAGCTCCTCGCAGTTCACGAGTTTCTCTACTCCAGGCGAGGCCTTGCTCTTCAGTCCGCTTCGCACAGGATTCACTCCCAGGCCGACAGAGTCGCTTTTCGCTACGACGACTTCTATGACACGAGACCTGTCGGCCACTTTCAGCGAGCTCACCGACTTCCCCACTCCTGACCTTCCGGATCCAGTGCCGACGTTGGCGGCTCCAGTGACCTCTACCACCGAGACTCTTTCGAGCTCTGTAGCGTCCTCAGAGTAGACGGAGCCCGTCCAGTCCGAGACCCCGACGACCGTGCAGGCTGAGTTACCTCCGATACATGAGCTTCCGCACTCCTCTACTCAGCTTGACACTACTACCGTGACTGCGACAGAGTCAGTGCCAGAGTCAGAGCAGGCAGAGCCGCTAGTGCCAGAGCAGACCCCGACCGCTTCGGAGCCGCTTCCAGTTTCCGAGGGACAGCAGGCTACTGGCACCACTTCTTCCGACTCAGAGGAGTACTTACAGCAGTTTGAGTTCTCTCAGCGCACTCGTCTGCACCACCTCCGCCCTCCGACGCGTAGTTTGGCGCTTGATGCCAAAGGGGGAGAGTGGCCGAGTATAGCGATAGGGGGAGCGATGTGAGAGAGGGTTTTGTGTCTTATGATGTTGTGTTTTGTTCACATACGCTCTTTACTTATCGCATATTTTGTGCTTGTTTATGTTTTATACTTATGCTATGGATCATATGACATGTGTGTGCTCACTATGATATATTATATATGACATGACATTTCGTCTTACTCAATTACTTGTGCTCAATTCTCATTTGTTATGTATTTGAGCTCTTTACTCTTGCACTTGCTTTTCACTCTAACTTGTTGAGTGCAGGATGTTGGCATGATATGTATGAACTTGCCCTAATCATTTTCTCTTTTTTATTGCAAGTTCATACATGTCATGATTTAAAAACCTCTCTTCTCTATACTCGATCTCGTGTTGTCATCAATCACCAAAAAGGGGGCGATTGAACGCATCTTGGCCCCTAGTGGGTTTCGGTGATTGGATGAAACACAAGATTACTGTGACTAACGTGTGTTTTGCAGAAATAGGGATGAGTTAGGTCACGGTAATGGCGACGATACGGGCATATGGAGTTCATGTCCCTTGGCGATGGAAATCGTTTCGGTTTTCAAAGGACGGATGACGAAGACGGTGGTAGGCTAGGCTAAGTGTCGCATGGTGTTGGAGGACACTTAGGTAGTCTTAGATCTTTGTTTTTCCTTTGGCCGTACTATAAAGAGGGGTGTGAATCAGTAGCTTGACCTAGATGAGTCTATTGAGGTAGGTGTGGTGCACACTTGTTATTTCATAGCCCTAGGTAGCTCAGAGAGATGCCTTATGTCGAGAGGAACAAAAGTTGTTAAGACCGCGTCGCGATCCGAGTTGATCTTGCCCTTGGTATGGGCATCGGATGCTTGTTGAGTGGGCATCAGAGCCTCCGATGCTCCGATGGTCCCTCATCGGATGATCCGGTGTCACTGTTCACTTGGCTGTGAATTGTGAATGACATCGGACGCTGGCATCGGACGCTGAGGGCCAGTGTCCGATGGCCATGCAGAGAGGTTCCAGAGAGGTCTTTTTGGCATCGGACGCGTCCGATGCAGGGGCATCAGACGCTCCCCAGCGTCCGATGCTCCATAAACATGTCTGACAAGAAGGTACAGTAGACCGTTGGACGGGGTCATCAGAGCGTCCGATGCCTGGCATCGGCGCGTCCGATGCCCCCGAAAAATACCTGTCTTGTGCTGTTTTTGGATGGCCGAGTTGGGTGGTATATATACTTCCTTCTCTCCATCCATTTGAGCGTTCTTTCCATTTCCATCTGCTGAGAGTCACCTTGTGAGTGTGAGAAAGAGCAAGAGCCCTAGTGAGGTTGAGTGATTTGCTAATTATGAGAATTAGACACCTCCTAGTGAGAATTGAGTAGCAAGTGTGCATCCATCCATCTCCTTGGCCTTGTCTTGGTCAAGTGAGAGTTCTAGCTTGTTACTCTTGGTGATCGGCATCACCTAGACGGCTTGGTGGCGATCGGAGTGCTTGGTGATCATCCGGAGGCTTTGTGGATGACCCAAGCCATGTTGTGACCGGTAGCGAGCGATTCACCGGGGCGGAGTGGCGAAGAATCAGCTCGTAGTGAGCACTTGATCCTTGCGCGGATCAAGGGGGAGCGATACCCTTGCGCGGGTGCTCCAACGAGGACTAGGGGGGTGTGCCGACACCTCGATACCTCGGCAAAAAGATCGTCGTGTCATCTCTACTCTCTTTACTTCGCATTTACTTTTGAGCAATTCAATTCCATATTTACTTGTTGTTCTTTCATGAATTGAATTGCCATGCTAGAGTAGAAATGGTGTAGCAATAGTCTTTTTGTGCGGTTGATTCTTGTTCACACACTTCTAGGCACTAGGGGGTTAATTGGGCTTGATAGGTTTTAATTCTTGCAAGAAGTTTTAGAAAAGCCCAATTCACCCCTGTCGGTGTTTCGAAACAGGGGGTACGACACCAACGAGTAATATGATCGCGTGCTTCTCTTCCTGGATGGTGATGCAAGAGGACACAAGGATTTATCCTGGTTCGGGCAAAGAAGGCCCTACGTCCAGCGGGGGGGGGGTGTTCTTGTATTACTTGCACCTAAGTGCTTGTACAGGGGCGAATACAAGCTCAGTGAGCGTGGACCGGAGTCCGGACTCGTGTGTGTGTGGACTTGTGTCTTAACGTGTCTGTCCCCGTGCCCCTAGAATGAGGGCCCTGGTGTCCCCTTTTATAGAGCAAAGGGAGGCCAGGGTTACACAAGGGGATTACAGGTATCGGGGTGTATTGTGTCCCTTACGAAGAAGGGTAGGAACCCTGTCTTGTCGGAGACATTGTAGCTGACGTGGGCGTTGTTGTTGAAGCGCCCTTGAAGCGTGGCCTCCATCCTGGGCGCGGACGTGGTGGCGCGGCGAGGTGGAAGCCGTACAGCACCTATCCCGGAACGTACAGGACGCGGCGGGGTCCCTCCAATAGCATGAAAGTAGTCAGGGCTCAAGGGGCATGGAGCCGGCCTCGAGGCGGCGCCTACGGGGGCTCGAGTCCCCGCAGGTATGGGCAAGTCCCGTGAAAATCGATTGAGTGGCAGGCATCTGGGCCTCGAGGCGTGTCTTGGACGTGCCACAGTGTAGGGCATGGGTTAACAGTGCTTCACTGGTGCCTTTTCGCCCATACTTGTGGTGAAAACGAGACTTGACTCTGCCCCGGACCACCATGGCACACGTTGTGTCACAGAGGACGTGACTGGAGTAGGTGGATGAATTAAGTGCGCGGTATGGGGCTGGCATCCGTTGTCTGCACCGCTCGAGGGAGGCAAAACGCGTCTCGAGGGATAGGCCGCTGTGCCAGAGAGGCTCGAGGTCCCCGCGTGGGGTCTCGAGGTGTGGTGTTCGGCTGTGGGGGGCTCGAAGGGTAGTGGAGCGCTTGCCCGAGGCCTGGGGGGCTCGGGCGAGACGGAAAGCGAGTGTGCGCCCGAGGCCTGGCATGGAGGGCTCGGGCGAGACAGAAAACGAACGTGCGCCCGAGGCCTGGCTTGGAGGGCTCGGGCGAGACGGAAAACGAACGTGCGCCCGAGGCCTGGCTTGGAGGGCTCGGGCGAGACGGAAAACGAGCGTGCGCCCAAGGCCTGGCTTGGAGGGCTCGGCTCGGTGGGCCAGCGTCGTAGGCCTCGGGGGGTCGGCTTTTTAGGGGGTTAGACTAGTTAGGTCTGTTATTAACCGGTGTTCTAGGTTTACCCTATTTGTTTGCGTTGATTGGGGGTACCCCTTTTGCGGACCCCCGACAGTAGCCCCCGAGGCCTTGCTCGAGTGCTTGCACTCGAGCAGGGGCGCCCGACCGGGACCTCGTGGGTTAGATAACTGGCCTCGAGGGTTTCGTCGATTTGATTCCGTGGGTGTCGTGCGAGCGACACCCGCGGGTGTAGCCCCCGAGGCCACGAGGGGGTGGTTAGAACTTCCTCGTGGGCTTTTTGCGAGTTTTAGTTGCGATTTTTAGGTTCGGGGATGTCAGGCCCCCGAGTTTTTAGACCCTCTTTCGTCGAGGGGTGCCAGGCTGAACCGGCCGGCCGGCTCTTCGAGCTGTCCGGCGCACCGGTTGCCCTGGCTTGTCATCCCGCGAGTCCTTTCGATCGGATGCGAGGGGGGATGCCTCGTACTACCCCGAGTGGGCGAGTATCAAGGTTCCCGGTGAGCTGGTAACGGGGAATCCAAGTGAGAGCTCGTGCCCCGTTCGATAGGGGTCGACTGTGGCCCGGAGGCGGTCTCATAAAGCATGGGTGCTCAGTCTGCAGGAGTGTCGGATCCATTCGATAGGACCCGGTGGCTCGATGCCTCCCTCCGAGGGGATCTCACTGCATGTCGAGCTCCCCGCCTTGGATACACGTGAGGGGCCTCGAGGGCTTGGCCCTCGAGTGATGCCGCGAATGGCGCCCCTTGGTGTCCCTGACTCGGGTGCTCGAAGCCGGCTGTCGAACCCTCTTTCGTCGAGGGCTAGCCTTCGCTGCTTCGAGACTTAGGGCCAGGGCCCGTTTTTGGGTGCTCGAAGCCGGCTGTCGAACCCTTTTTCGAGGGCCAGCCTTCGCTGCTTCGAGACTTAGGGCCGGGGCCCGTTTTTTACTTCCGGAAGAAGCCTTCGTCGCTTGGAATCCTTCTGCCCGTTGGGCGCGCCTTTTTAGGCGGAAACCGCCAGGGAGTGGAGATCGTGGCGCCAGGGCGGCGGGCGCGGAGTCAGAGCGGCGGCCGCAGAGGGCCCCGGCAGTTGAGCGAACGGTGAGCTGTCGCGTGTTCCCTGCATCCGGCTCGAGACGTAGTTAGGTGGGTGCCTTAAATGCTATGCGGTTACCTTTTTACGTTGTGGGAGACCCCGCCCGTCGGGGTTTCCCCTTATAAATATCGAGAGAGGGGAACAGGAACCCTTTACTTTGCCTTTGCCTTCACCGCCGCCGGAGCCTTCACGCGCCCTCTCCTTCGAGCTAGTTGATTGGGGATTTTCCGGCTGCCCGTCCGCTGCTCGGGTCCGCGCCGCGCCACCGCTATGGCCGCCCAGATGTAACACTCTGGTGTTAAGCAAACTAAAACCTGGCATGTCATCATATGCACTGGCATTTCATTTGAGTGATAACCTGGATATTCATTTACTAAAACAAGTTTATTATTTTATGCTTGTGCTTAGTTGATAAAAGAATGCTTAAGTTAAACCTTAGTTTATGCTTTCTTATTTGGTAATTAGTGCTTTTATGTGTTTATGGGGTATTATGGTAATTTCTTTTATAGTAGTGAAATTTTGGACCAAATTCTGGTTTTATGTCTCAAAGGTGTATTTGAGTCATGATTCAAGTCATCATTGAGGTATAAATTAGACTTTGGTTAGAATTCAAATAAATAGTTTAAATAATTCAAACACCCTATTTTATCCCCTTTTCTATAAATCAAAATTTTGAAAGATTTTGGGTATGCTTTAAAAAGCAAAGTTGCTCTATTTCTGATAAGGAACAACTTTGGTATTTAAAGTTTTTCAAGTGTTCATGTGAAATCAAAAGTAATTGTAAAAGTCCCCTTTTGCCCTTTTTGTCCATTTTTGTATTTCAAATCCTAATTCAAAATCTGAGCATATTTTGGGTATCTTGCAAAAATGAAAGATGTTCAGTATTGAATTCTGAACATTTGATAGTTTAACATATTTTCAACTTCTATTCAAAAATCCAAAGTAATTTTATATTTTAGATAGGGTAGATTGGGAAGGAGAAGGGATAAGTCTTTTCCCCTATTCAAGACAGCAGAGCGCCGATCTTTTGATCGTCGTTCCTTGCGCGGTAAGCATCGATCTCTCCCGAGCAAGCTCGCATTTGTGTTCGCGGCAAAGTGGAGCAGCTGCTGGCGCTTTTCTTCGCGTCGTGGCGCCTCCACCAGAGCTCACCGACCTCGGGTTGCCACCGGAGCACCGACGAACGCTATTCGATCCAATCTCCATATTCACCGTCCCTGCTTTTTTTATCCATTTTCACCGCGGCTATAAATACTTCATCTCCTTACGCATCTCCAGAGCCAACCAGTGCAATCTCTACTCACTCAGAGAGCTTGTTTTTGCCATCTTCCTTCCCACCGGTGAGCCAGCTCCGCCGAGTTCAATCTTGCCGTGGTCCGATCCACTGGGCACTCCTCTACCCTCTTTGTCTCGCGTTTATGTTGCATCTTGATCCCAGGAACCCCATCGGCTCGCTGGTTTCATGTTTGGTTCCCAGGTCTCACCGGAACCACCGCCGCTTCGCCGGAGTTTGCCGCCGAGGGCCACTGCTCCGTGGACGCCTACTATCCGAGCAACCTCCGCTCAAACCGACTTCACCATCAGCACCAGGGTGAGCTTCTACACCTTCCTAGCTTCTCCGTTCGCTTGCGATCGGCCTAGGTTCGCCGGAACGGCCGTGCCGAGATCCAATCCGCCGTCGTGCGTGGCCAGACCTCGCCGGAGCAGTAGAGTTTAGGATTAGGGGCTCAATCGGTTGCGGTTGGCTTGCCGGTGCTGATGCTTGTGTCCGTTAGGTCTTTAGTGGCCGGAGTTGGCCGGCGTAAGTCACGCCGCTGCTCGGTTCATCGCCATGCGCGCCGGCCATGGTCGAGGACTTCCTCGTTGTAAAGATGAGAAGTTTCAGGGTGTTGGTTGTAAAGTCCAAGACTCAGGTGAATAGCGCTGTGGACTGCGGGTTAGTTTCGTAGAAGTCGAAGGACTTTTCTGCAAAGCTGTCAGGACACACCGCTTCGCTCGAGCCGAGCCTCGGGCGAACGTGTTCGCTGTCCCGCCCGAGCTAGGCCTCGGACGGACGAGCGTTTTTCCGTCTCGCCCGAGCCTCGAGCGAGGTCTCGGACGGACGAGCGTTCCGTCTCGCCCGAGCCTCGAGCTAGGCCTCGAGCGGACCCTCGGGCGCTGTCTCGTTCGAGCCGGGTCTCGAGCGAACGAACCCACACCCACCGCCGTGCGCTCGCGCCACGCTGGGCCGAGTTGGCTTGGGCCGAAAACCCAGTTTGGGCTCGTTTCAAGTTTTTCTTTTTCTGGCTTTTTGAACAGTAGTCAGTTTTGTTATTTTTGCTATAATTAATCTATAGCTCTGTTAATTATGAAATTTGACATGATAGATGATAGCATGTCTGTTCTAATATAAAAATTATGAAACTTGTGTTTGGAGCATTTTTTTATGCCAATAAAATCTGTGCTTTAATTAATAAATGCAACTTTGGTGATTTATGTAATTTTCTGTGTTTCTCCAAAAATCATGAAATTTGACATGGGAGTTTATATCACTGATATACACCTTCAGGTTTAATTTCATCTCTGATTGACAAAGTATGCTTGATGTATAAATAAAAGGCTAATTAAAATGATTAATAAAATAAATAGAAATAGTTGATCCCTATAGATTTGTGTGACTTTTGGAATTGTTTGACAACCAATGGGAAACTAGCAAGATTTGCTCCCTGGTTATGGGTTTCCTTTATGCAAATACCTTTTTGTTGCTTGTAAGTTGCGTTATCAGAAAATAATAAAACTTGTTTAGTGTTTATAATAGATAAAGTGGGTTTGTTGGTTTGCAACTTTACCGTGATGAAAAGTTGTACTCTGTAAAGGTTATAGTTAAGAAAATTTCCATCTTTATCATGATCATATCATAAGCATCTCATTATTCATGCATATGCACTTTTACGTGTAGATCCCGCTTCGGAAGGCCCTAACTCTCAGTGGATTTCTCCTGAGGGTGCAGACCTTTCGTGTTGTTCAGAATCTTCGAACTTCCCCGATCCTCAAGGCAAGCCCCGGTGCATTTAACCTTCCTTGCTTTTATAAAAGTTTCCTTAAATGTTCTTGAGTTAAAACTACTGCATTAGGTTATAGGAGTTGTGTGATGACCTATTACCTGCACCATTTACCTCCACCAGAAAATCCACCTGCCCTGTTTAAAAACTATTTGCAAAATGCTTAGTGATGCTATACAATAGATTTGCAATAAAATGCCAATTTCAAAAGTGTGATCACTTAAAGAATTTTGATGGGATTTTGGCTTTACTCCCTGCCTGTTGGCTAAGTATCTGATCCGTATCTAGTCAACAGCGAGGAGAGGTTGTCCTAGCGTACGGTGCCGTCATGTTGTAGTCCGAGACTCAACAGTTGACACCGACCGGGACAGGATTGAAAAACTAACAGGACTGTTATGCTTGGGTGAGATATAACCAAGGTACAGTTTTTGGCAGAAAAATTAGGGACCATCCGTATGGGAGCCTGCTGGTCAAGACTTGCAACTATTCACATACTACGGAAAGCTCTGGCTCCGAGGAATCCTTTATTGGGACCGACAACCGCGCACTGGGAGTGGAGAGATGGCGGAAGTAGCTTGTACCCACGTGGTCGTCGTACCTGGATAAGAGTGGTGTACTGTACTTCCGGGTGGCGTAGGACCGGGCCCAATCTTGGAGGAATCGTGGTAGAAGAGTTGGCATATGCAAGCTTGGGTGCTACATATGCAGTGTGGATAGGGATCCTCAGCTGAGTATTATTTATCCGGATTAACGCTGCTCCTCGGTTATGGAGACTTGGTCACTGACTGTCAACGGAGAGTGGTTCTCAACTAGGTATGTTTTGAAATGTAAAATGAATCATGGACAATGAAGAATTGAGAGATACTTGAATCTTTCCTAAACAAAACAAGATTTACAAAAATGCTTTTTGTGCAAAATACTTGATTTTGCTTAAGCCTTACCTTGACTTCCTAAAGCCTCTCATTCCTGAGTCTTCTCCTCTTTTCTTATCGGTTAAGTCTTGTTGAGTACTTTTGTACTCAGGGTTTGTTAACCCTTGTTGCAGGTGAGTACATGGATCCACCTTTTGATGGACAATGCTACTTCACTCTGGTAGAAGAAAGTGATAACGATTCTGCTGTGTGACCTTGGGCAAGTAACCTCTTTTGAATGAGTTATGTAATATAAAGTTCCGAACAAGTTATGTAATAAGTATTTTGGTGATGTAAACTTTAAACCTAAGTTTTAATCTATGTATATTAATCTTTCCGCTTTTACTCTGATTTATCTTATTTATAAAACTGTTGTAATACTGTGATGCTTGATGAGGGATTATCCTGGAAAGAATGTAATGTGGATGATTCGGGCTTCCCGAGGACACCCGACAGACCTCTTGAATCATTTGGAACTCGTGCACGCCGATCAAAGGTCCTTAGGACAATGATGGGTGCATGTGGGCCACTTAATTTAGGAGGTTCTGCCACAGCTGGTATCGGAGCAGGAATTCCTTAGAAAGTATGACAGTATTCATTTTTAAAAAAAAAATTCAAAAGTTTTGAGTCAAACTAAATTTCAAATTAGTTTGAGTTCAAATTGCTTCTAAGGCTTGTCTTATTCTTCTGACTTGCCTAAATTCATTCTGTAGACTTATCCTTCTATCTAAATGGATATGTTTTTAGTATAATTATGGTGATATTTACATCTATGGAACATTGTTTATAATATTGCCCTAATTATGAAAAGAAAGTTTATTCACTTTTATAGTAAGTGAATATTTTGAAGTTGATTATTTATTTGATATATGTTTTGTTCGTAAGTACGGTTCATGCATCATTATTGTTAACATAAGATTTACTTTCCCTCTTAAGTGTTATATCTTTTTATTTATAAAACTCTATCTCTTTATCTTAGAACATATATGGTTCGAATCTTCAAAATGGATATATTTTAGCAGATGGCTCGTACTAAGCAAACAGCACGTAAGTGCACTGGACCACGTGGTGTTCCTCGGCATGCTCTCGCCCTGAGGCAAGCCGACCTTGCCGAAAGCGAAGGGAGTAACCAACCTCTGGTTACTTATGAAGAAGGCGAAGGCAGCAATAGCGCTACTTCACGGCTACAGGCGGAAGTAGACCGCCTATACATGGATTTAGCTAGAGCAAATGGAGAAAGAATGAAGGGAAACCGAGAAAGAGAAGAGCTTAATGAACAATTGCAATATCACCACAAGAAACACCAAGAATATGAATGTAAGTGGAGGCAGGCTGTAGATCAGAGAAATCGGGCACGATGCCGGGTGGATACCATGAGGGATAACCAAACTCTCATGGCAAACCATCATGTTGAGTTGCACAGGCAGTTGGAGGAACTAACTGCACGGTTGCATTCCGAACCTGCTATGCCAACCACTACTGAGGAAGAAACCGAAGAGGAAGAGGAGGATGAAGAGTTAGAACCTGAGGAGTATGAGATCTCCTCCGAAGCAGAATCCTAGATCTAGAGGTGGAATAATATGGGGATGTATCATAATGAATCATTCTGACTTTGTAACATAGTTAGTCAGAAAAACCTCTAGCCTGGTGATATATGTTATAATCTCAGTAATCCTTCTGTCTCAGAGTGGCTTGTTTGATAAATAAAATGGGCTTGATATGTATTATATGTGAGATGATATGTTAATCAAGTATAGTTGTGTTAAACAGATGCCTGTCAATACTCGTGGAGCTAGTTCTTCTCGTGGCGGAGATGATATACCCAATCCACCGCCAGTTCCACCATCCTTAGCCGATGCTATTGCGGCATTGGTTAATGCCACAACTCTCCTAGCTCAGAATCAGAATGCCGGACAACGTGGTCATGGTCGATTCAATAGGGATGAAACAAACTATGTGGATTTCACAGATACACGTCCTCCAATCTTTATAAAGGCTGATGAACCTTTGGAAGCAGATGATTGGCTCCGTACTATGGAGCAAAAGTTTAGTCTTATCAATTGTACGGAAATTCAGAAGCCAGTTTTCGCAGCACAACAGCTTCGGGGAGCTGCCGGTGTATGGTGGGCAAATCTCTTGGCTATACAACCAGCCGGTCATCATATAACTTGGGTTGGATTTAAAGAGGCTTTTAGGGCACATTACATTCCGGATGGAATCATGCAAATGAAACTTGAAGAGTTTCTGGCATTACGTCAGGGGAATGAACCGGTGATGCAGTATGTCGGGAAATTTAATCATTTATCTCAATATGCTTTTGAACAAGTTAATACAGATGCAAAGAAGAAGGCCTGCTTTATGAGGGGTCTAAATACCAAGCTTCAATCTATGATGACAACGTGTGGTAATATATCCTTTCATGAAGCAGTAAATATTGCTATAGCCAGTGAAGAGAAGAATCGTAAACATAAAGAGGCAAAGAAGAAGAGGGAAAATGTATCAAGATCTGGACCATCAGGCGGTAGTAAGAAACGTCAAAGGCTGGTATACCATCCTATCCAGCAGTTTCGCACACCATACCGTCCGCCTTATCGTTTCCCCCAACAGCAAAATTTTCAGGGTTCTTTTGTAAGGCCGGCAATGCCTTACAATATTCAACGCCAGCCAAATGTTCCTGCTAGTCGTCCACCGGTGCCACAAGTTATCAATTCTCCATGTTATAATTGTGGAAAGGCCGGACATTTTTCTCGTGATTGTCCATACCCAAGGCAGAATGTTCCCAATGCCAATGCACCAAGGCCAGCAGGAAATCAGCAAGCAAATCAGAACCGGGGAAATTCACAGAATAATCAAAAGGGTAAAGGTGCTCCGAAAACGGGAAAGGTTTTCCACACTCAAATAGAAGCTATTCCTGAAGGAGAACCTGTTATGCTTGGTATGTTCCCTGTCGCTCAACACCCAGCTTTTACACTTTTTGATTCTGGTGCATCGCATACTTTCATGAATAGAACATTTGCGGAAAAGCATGATATACCTATTGATGAAACCCAAGATAACTTCTTGATACAGTCACCTGGTGGTCGACTAAGTACTAAGGAAATGGTACGTCAGGTACCTATAGATCTGGGTGGATATATATTTCCAACCTCCATGATAGTCTTAAAAGATCCAAGTATAGATGTGATCTTGGGCATGAACTGAATGAACCAGAGAGGTGCAGTGATAGACACCTTGAATAGAACCATTAAACTCAACGTACCTAATCGCAAGTCTCAACTTCTTATCCATCTTCCTACTCTTAAGAGAGCAGTTGAGCAAGTGTGTGCTACCTCTGTCAAGGAAATCCAAGACATTCCAGTGGTCTGTGAGTTTCCTGATGTGTTCCCAGAGGATTTACCTGGTCTGCCACCAAATCGTGATGTGGAATTTGAAATAGAACTCAAACCAGGCACAGCACCAATAGCCAGAAGGGCTTATAGGATGCCACCCAAGGAGTTAGCAGAGTTGAAAGCTCAGTTACAAGGCTTGCTAGATAAAGGTTTCATTCGACCTAGTTCGTCACCATGGGGTTGTCCAGCAATATTTGTAAAGAAGAAGGACCATACCCTGAGGCTATGTGTGGATTATCGTCCTTTAAATGAAGTGACAATCAAGAACAAGTATCCTTTGCCCCGTATTGATCTCCTCTTTGATCAACTTACTGGTGCAAAGGTATTCTCGAAGATAGATTTGAGATCAGGGTATCATCAGATCAAGATCAAACCAGAAGATGTTCCAAAAACAGCATTCACTACTAGATACGGTTTGTATGAATATCTAGTTATGTCTTTTGGTCTGACCAATGCCCCAGCACATTTCATGTATTTGATGAATTCAGTGTTCATGCCAGAACTAGATAAGTTCGTGGTTGTGTTTATTGATGACATTCTCATCTATTCCAAAACCAAAGGAGAACATGCAGAACATCTCAGGATAGTGTTGACTCGCCTGAGAGAACATCAATTATATGCTAAATTCAGTAAATGTGAGTTCTGGATAAATGAAGTTCAATTTTTGGGTCATGTTCTGTCAGCCGAAGGAGTGGCAGTAGATCCAAGTAAAGTCCAAGAGGTTCTTGACTGGAAGTCCCCAATTTCAGTACATCAAGTTCGGAGTTTCTTAGGATTGGCAGGGTATTATCGAAGATTTATCCCTGACTTCTCCAAGATCTCCAAACCTATGACAACCTTACTGAAGAATGATACTAAGTTCATATGGTCGTCAGAATGTGAAGAAGCTTTCCAGACTCTGAAAAAGTTGTTAACAACAGCACCAATATTAGCTCAGCCAGATATTGAAAAGTCCTTTGATGTTTATTGTGATGCTTCAGGCAAAGGCATTGGGTGTGTACTGATGCAGGAAGGCAGAGTCATTGCTTATGCTTCACGACAGCTGAAACGGCACGAGGAACATTACCCAACGCATGATTTAGAGTTAGCAGCTGTGGTTCATGCTCTAAAGATCTGGCGGCACTATTTATTGGGTAATACATGTCATATATACACCGATCATAAAAGTTTGAAGTATATCTTCACACAATCAGAATTGAATATGCGACAGAGAAGATGGCTAGAATTGATAAAGGATTATGATATTGAAGTGCACAATCATCCAGGTAAAGCCAATGTAGTGGCAGATGCACTCAGTCGAAAGGATCATTGCAATTGTCTAGAAGTCAAGCCAATCGATGTTACCTTGTGTTATGAGTTTGAAAGGTTAAGTCTTGAAATGATTCCACAAGGAAGTCTCGCCAATGTGACAGTTCAATCATCCATTAAGGATCAGATCATTGCGGCCCAAAAAGAAAGCAAGGGAATGATCCATCTAAAAGAAAAGATTCACTCTGAGCCGAATTCCAATTTCAAAATAGATGAAGCTGGAGTGATTTGGTTCAAGGATCGGTTAGTGGTTCCAAAAGTTCCTGAGCTCCGAAAGCAAATTCTGGATGAAGCTCATGTAATAAGATTTTCAGTACATCCAGGTAGTAATAAGATGTATCATGATTTAAAACAGAGATTCTGGTGGACTAAGATGAAACTTGAAATTGCTAGTTATGTAGCAAAATGTGATACTTGTCAGAAAGTGAAGGCAGTTCATCTTAGGTCTGCTGGAGAATTGCAACCTTTATCAATTCCCTCTTGGAAGTGGGATGACATTAGTATGGACTTCATAGTAGGTCTGCCCAAGACATCAAAAGGGTTTGATTCCATATGGGTCATTGTTGATCGTCTGACCAAATCAGCTCATTTCATATCTGTTAAAACAGCATATCCAGCATCTACCTATGCCAAAATATATTTTGACAGAATTGTAAGTCTGCATGGTGTTCCAAAGACTATCGTATCAGATAGGGGGACACAGTTTGTTAATGTTTTCTGGAGGCACTTACATGAGTCTTTGGGTACCAAGCTTCTACATAGTACAGCTTATCATCCACAGACTGGGGGTCAAACTGAAAGAGTTAATCAGATCTTAGAAGATATGTTAAGATCCTGTGTACTCAGTTATTCAGAGAAATGGGATGAATGTTTGTCTTTAGCAGAGTTCTCTTACAATAACAGTTATCAAGAGAGCATTAGGATGGCACCATTTGAAGCTCTTTATGGTAGAAGATGCAGAACACCTTTAAACTGGTCTGAGCCTGGAGAGCATAGTCTTTTTGGAGTTGATTTAGTCAGAGAAGCTGAAGAAAAGGTCAAGTTGATTCAAGAGAACATGAAGAAGGCACAATCCAGACAAAAGAGTTATGCTGATAAAAGACGTCAGTCCCTTACCTTTGAAGTTGGTGATTATGTTTATCTCAAGGTGTCACCTATGAAAGGAGTTACACGATTTGGAATCAAAGGGAAGTTGGCACCTCGATATATAGGTCCTTATCAGATTCTTAAAAGATGTGGAAAGGTGGCATATCAACTTGATTTACCACCACAGCTATCTTTAGTCCATAATGTGTTCCATGTCTCTCAGTTGAAGAAATGTCTTCAAGTGCCTGATTATGTCATTCATGTTGAAGAGATTGAATTAGAGCCTGATCTGACATACTCAGAATATCCTATCAAGATTCTTGACCAGAAAGATCGAGTTACGCGAAAAAGAACTGTCAAGTTCTACAAGGTTCAATGGAATCAACATACGGAGGAAGAAGCCACGTGGGAGTCGGAAGAGTTTCTCTTAGAAAGTTTTCCGGAGTTTTTCTCTTCTGTGTTATCCTCGTAATCTGTCATATGGGAATCTTTCCCTGCTTTTTGTAAAGGTTAGTAATGGAAGTGCCTGACACAATTCCTTTTCCTTTACTTAGCCTACAGGTTAAATCTCGGGACGAGATTTCTTTAAGGGGGAAAGAGCTGTAACACTCTGGTGTTAAGCAAACTAAAACCTGGCATGTCATCATATGCACTGGCATTTCATTTGAGTGATAACCTGGATATTCATTTACTAAAACAAGTTTATTATTTTATGCTTGTGCTTAGTTGATAAAAGAATGCTTAAGTTAAACCTTAGTTTATGCTTTCTTATTTGGTAATTAGTGCTTTTATGTGTTTATGGGGTATTATGGTAATTTCTTTTATAGTAGTGAAATTTTGGACCAAATTCTGGTTTTATGTCTCAAAGGTGTATTTGAGTCATGATTCAAGTCATCATTGAGGTATAAATTAGACTTTGGTTAGAATTCAAATAAATAGTTTAAATAATTCAAACACCCTATTTTATCCCCTTTTCTATAAATCAAAATTTTGAAAGATTTTGGGTATGCTTTAAAAAGCAAAGTTGCTCTATTTCTGATAACGAACAACTTTGGTATTTAAAGTTTTTCAAGTGTTCATGTGAAATCAAAAGTAATTGTAAAAGTCCCCTTTTGCCCTTTTTGTCCATTTTTGTATTTCAAATTCCTAGTTCAAAATCTGAGCATATTTTGGGTATCTTGCAAAAATGAAAGATGTTCAGTATTGAATTCTGAACATTTGATAGTTTAACATATTTTCAACTTCTATTCAAAAATCCAAAGTAATTTTATATTTCAGATAGGGTAGATTGGGAAGGAGAAGGGATAAGTCTTTTCCCCTGTTCAAGACAGCAGAGCGCCGATCTTTTGATCGCCGTTCCTTGCGCGGTAAGCATCGATCTCTCCCGAGCAAGCTCGCGTTTGTGTTCGTGGCAAAGTGGAGCAGCTGCTGGCGCTTTTCTTCGCGTCGTGGCGCCTCCACCAGAGCTCACCGACCTCGGGTTGCCACCGGAGCACCGACGAACGCTATTCGATCCAATCTCCATAATTCACCGTCCCTGCTCTTTTTTATCCTTTTCACCGCGGCTATAAATACTTCATCTCCTTACGCATCTCCAGAGCCAACCAGTGCAATCTCTACTCACTCAGAGAGCTTGTTTTTGCCATCTTCCTTCCCGCCGGTGAGCCAGCTCCGCCGAGTTCAATCTTGCCGTGGTCCGATCCACTGGGCACTCCTCTACCCTCTTTATCTCGCGTTTATGTTGCATCTTGATCCCAGGAACCCCATCGGCTCGCTGGTTTCATGTTTGGTGCCCAGGTCTCACCGGAACCGCCGCCGCTTCGCCGGAGTTTACCGCCGAGGGCCACTGCTCCGTGGACGCCTACTCTCCGAGCAACCTCCGCTCAAAGCGACTTCACCATCAGCAGCCAGGGTGAGCTTCTACACCTTCCTAGCTTCTCCATTCGCTTGCGACTGGCCTAGGCTCGCCGGAACGGCAGTGCCGAGATCCAATCCGCCGCCGTGCGTGGCCAGACCTCGCTGGAGCAGTAGAGTTTAGGGTTAGGGGCTCAATCGGTTGCGGTTGGCTTGCCGGTGCTGATGCTTGCGTCCGTTAGGTCTTTAGTGGCCGGAGTGGGCCGGCGTAAGTCACGCCGCTGCTCGGTTCATCGCCATGAGCGCCGGCCATGGTCGAGGACCTCCTCGTTGTAAAGATGAGAAGTTTCAGGGTGTTGGTTGTAAAGTCCAAGACTCAGGTGAATAGCGCTGTGGACTGCGGGTTAGTTTCGTAGAAGTCGAAGGACTTTTCTGCAAAGCTGTCAGGACACACCGCTTCGCTCGAGCCGAGTCTCGGGCGAACGTGTTCACTGTCCCGCCCGAGCTAGGCCTCGGATGGACGAGCGTTTTTCTGTCTCGCCCGAGCCTCGAGCCAGGTCTCGGACGGACGAGCGTTCCGTCTCGCCCGAGCCTCGAGCTAGGCCTCGAGCGGACCCTCGGGCGCTGTCTCGTTCGAGCCGGGTCTCGAGCGAACGAACCCACACCCACCGCCGTGCGCTCGCGCCACACTGGGCCGAGTTGGCTTGGGCCGAAAACCCAGTTTGGGCTCGTTTTCAAGTTTTTCTTTTTCTGGCTTTTTGAACAGTAGTCAATTTTGTTATTTTTGCTATAATTAATCTATAGCTCTGTTAATTATGAAATTTGACATGATAGATGATAGCATGTCTGTGCTAATATAAAAATTATGAAACTTGTGTTTGGAGCATTTTTTTATGCCAATAAAATCTGTGCTTTAATTAATAAATGCAACTTTGGTGATTTATGTAATTTTCTGTGTTTCTCAAAAAATCATGAAATTTGACATGGGAGTTTATATCACTGATATACACCTTCAGGTTTAATTTCATCTCTGATTGACAAAGTATGCTTGATGTATAAATAAAAGGCTAATTAAAATGATTAATAAAATAAATAGAAATAGTTGATCCCTGTAGATTTGTGTGACTTTTGGAATTGTTTGACAACCAATGGGAAACTAGCAAGATTTGCTCCCTGGTTATGGGTTTCCTTTATGCAAATACCTTTTTGTTGCTTGTAAGTTGCGTTATCGGAAAATAATAAAACTTGTTTAGTGTTTATAATAGATAAATTGGGTTTGTTGGTTTGCAACTTTACCGTGATGAAAAGTTGTACTCTGTAAAGGTTATAGTTAAGAAAATTTCCATCTTTATCATGATCATATCATAAGCATCTCATTATTCATGCATATGCACTTTTACGTGTAGATCCCGCTTCGGAAGGCCCTAACTCTCAGTGGATTTCTCCTGAGGGTGCAGACCTTTCGTGTTGTTCAGAATCTTCGAACTTCCCCGATCCTCAAGGCAAGCCCCAGTGCATTTAACCTTCCTTGCTTTTATAAAAGTTTCCTTAAATGTTCTTGAGTTAAAACTACTGCATTAGGTTATAGGAGTTGTGTGATGACCTATTACCTGCACCATTTACCTCCACCAGAAAATCCACCTGCCCTGTTTAAAAACTATTTGCAAAATGCTTAGTGATGCTATACAATAGATTTGCAATAAAATGCCAATTTCAAAAGTGTGATCACTTAAAGAATTTTGATGGGATTTTGGCTTTACTCCCTGCCTGTTGGCTAAGTATCTGATCCATATCTAGTCAACAGCGAGGAGAGGTTGTCCTAGCGTACGGTGCCGTCATGTTGTAGTCCGAGACTCAACAGTTGACACCGACCGGGACAGGATTGAAAAACTAACAGGACTGTTATGCTTGGGTGAGATATAACCAAGGTACAGTTTCTGGCGGAAAAATTAGGGACCATCCGTATGGGAGCCTGCTGGTGAAGACTTGCAACTATTCACATACTACGGAAAGCTCTGGCTCCGAGGAATCCTTTATTGGGACCGACAACCGCGCACTGGGAGTGGAGAGATGGCAGAAGTAGCTTGTACCCACGTGGTCGTCGTACCTGGATAAGAGTGGTGTACTGTACTTCCGGGTGGCGTAGGACCGGGCCCAATCTTGGAGGAATCGTGGTAGAAGAGTTGGCATATGCAAGCTTGGGTGCTACATATGCAGTGTGGATAGGGATCCTCAGCTGAGTATTATTTATCCGGATTAACGCTGCTCCTCGGTTATGGAGACTTGGTCACTGACTGTCAACGGAGAGTGGTTCTCAACTAGGTATGTTTTGAAATGTAAAATGAATCATGGACAATGAAGAATTGAGAGATACTTGAATCTTTCCTAAACAAAACAAGATTTACAAAAATGCTTTTTGTGCAAATACTTGATTTTGCTTAAGCCTACCTTGACTTCCTAAAGCCTCTCATTCCTGAGTCTTCTCCTCTTTTCTTATCGGTTAAGTCTTGTTGAGTACTTTTGTACTCAGGGTTTGTTAACCCTTGTTGCAGGTGAGTACATGGATCCACCTTTTGATGGACAATGCTACTTCACTCTGGTAGAAGAAAGTGATAACGATTCTGTGTGTGACCTTGGGCAAGTAACCTCTTTTGAATGAGTTATGTAATATAAAGTTCCGAATAAGTTATGTAATAAGTATTTTGGTGATGTAAACTTTAAACCTAAGTTTTAATCTATGTATATTAATCTTTCCGCTTTTACTCTGATTTATCTTATCTATAAAACTGTTGTAATATTGTGATACTTGATGAGGGATTATCCTGGAAAGAATGTAATGTGGATAATTCAGGGCTTCCCGAGGACACCCGACAGACCTCTTGAATCATTTGGAACTCGTGCACGCCGATCAAAGGTCCTTAGGACAATGATGGGTGCATGTGGGCCACTTAATTTAGGAGGTTCTGCCACACCAGGCACAAGTGCTGCCGGCCGAAGACTGGAGCTTGTCGAAGGTGACGCAGAGCGAGATGGACTCGTTGGTGGCCCAGGGGCTTCTGCGTCCCAACCTGGAGGAGGGACCCGCGTGGTGGGTTATCCCGTCAGCGGAGCACCGGGAGCCGCACCCGCCGGAGGGGTACGTGGTGAGCTTCACGCGCTACCACCGTATGGGGCTCGGCGTCCCGCCGAGCCGCTTCATGCGGGGGCTGGCCCACCACTTCGAGGTGGAGCTGCAGCACTTCTCCCCCAACTCCATCTCGCACGCCGCCATATTCGTCGCGGTGTGCGAGGGGTACCTGAAGATGGAGCCGCACTGGGAGATGTTCGTCCATCTCTTCCGGGGCGAGCTCTTCATCAAGGCCCTAAAGCCCAGCGGGAGGCGGCTCGTGCGCATGGGCTCCCTTGCCATCACTGCGAGGGCTGGGACCTCGTCGGCCAACGTCCCCCGTGAATACCTGCGATACAAGCTTTCCACCAACCAGGCCGGGTGGGACGACCATTGGTTCTATCTGCGGAATGAAGATGGTCTCTTTCCGCAGTACACCGGCAGGGTCCTCGCTCGCTCAACGCCTGGAGAAGTGGACCTGGGGCGTCGCGGCGGACAGGCAACGCCACCTGGCTCCGCTGATGAAGATGATGAAGACGCTGGTGGATGAGAAGAAGTTGACCGTGCAAGCGGTCATTTGGCGTTCCACCAGCGAAGAGTTCTCCGCGCTGGCGGACCGCCCCCTT
Organism: Coix lacryma-jobi var. lacryma-jobi; assembly: GCA_009763385.1. NCBI lineage: Eukaryota > Viridiplantae > Streptophyta > Magnoliopsida > Poales > Poaceae > Coix > Coix lacryma-jobi. The sequence continues at coordinate 24,387,717 of CM019830.1, read as the reverse complement.
CTTATGCACGAGATGGGGCCAGAGGCCAGGCTCGAGGCGCTTAATCGATCGAGGATGGCCGAGGAGAGGCTGTCCCAGAACGAGGGCGTCTCCCGGGTATCAATCACGATCCAGGGGCCGTTCATCCCTGAGTACACCCACCTGGTCGCCAAGGCGCCCGACGAGGGGTGTCTTGACCTGGTGAGCCTCCCTCGAGCTGAGCTATTCCGAGCCCCCTCCCCCTTTCTCCTCCTTCGAACCTTTTGCATTCTTCTTGTGGTTTGTCTCGTCACGCTTCTTTTTTCTTCAGGGGGCGTTTACTTGTCGCGCGTCGAGGCCCCCGGTGAGGGAGGACGCCGCGGATACTCAAGTGAGGCGCCTCTCTGCTCAGAAAGACAAGGAGAGCAAGGATGCCAGGAAGAAGAAAGAGAAAAAACAAAAACCTGCGTCGCTTGGCTCGGGAGCAGAGACTGGCGAAGGCTCGTCGCAACCGTCAGCCTGGAGACGGGTCCCCCGAGCTGAGCTCCTCGAGCTCGGAGAGGAGAGCGGTGATGAGGAGGAGAGCGACGACGAGGGGATGGAGGCGCGCCTGAGGCGCGCGGGGGTCGTCGATGACAGTGCTGACCGCTCCTCTGTGCAGGAGGGTATGCTGGAGGTCCCCCCCGGCGAGGGACCGCGCGGGACGCAGCCGCGGAAGGCGGCGCCGATCCCTGCCTCGTCGGGGGCCCGGGGTCCGTCGAGCTCTGCGGCGGACGTGCCCCCGGTCGTGAGGAAGCCCCGAACCCGGAGCGCTCCGCCACAGCACCAACGGAGGCCGCCCCCGCGCCAGCCCATGCGGGAGGTCTGGAGAAGGGCCGTGCCTCGTAACGGCCGACAGGTCGAGAAGGATCTCGGGCCCGACCGCCGCGAGCCGTCAAGGTCGGGGTCGAGCCCGCGGAGGAGCGGGCGCCAGGAGGAGGTGTCGAGCCCCGCGCCATCACGCGTCGGGGAGGGAGCCCCCGGGCGTCTCGTGCCCAGGGCGTGAGCGTCCCCGGAGTCCATCGCCGCACCGCCGCCGGGACACACAAGCGGACGCGGGAGGGCGCGACCGCCAGCGCGTGCGCCGGAGCCCGCGCCGGGGCGGGCGCCACGATGACAGCACGAGGGAGGTGCGGTCGCCCTCCCGCGAGGGGGCGGAAGGAGGGATCTCCCTCGAGGTCGAGCCACGGGAGGCGTCGGGAGCCCTCCCCATCCCAGCCTGTGAAGACGGCCCGGGCGCAGGGCTCGAGCCGCGGGGTGGGCTCGAAACCCCTGAGTGGGTCCGGCGATTCTGGGAAGAAGCCCAGTCGCCGCTTTGGGTGAGTAATTTTCTTGGACCTCGTCGGAAGCGAGGCTTGACCATTTTACTTTTGATACACATGCCATTTCTGGTTTCTCAGGGGAAGCGCTCCTACCGTACCCGGAGTGGACCTCGCTTCGTCTAAGCGGGCCAAGACTTCGAGCCCCGTCGAGGCACAAGCACCTCGAGGTATGGCACCTTCCTCCGCTAGAGAAGCCGCTTGGCTGGCGAAGGCTCGAGCTGCCATGGCTCGAGGTGACCAGATGATCGTCGCAAATTTGGTGAGGCCGTCGCCGTCGACCGCAGGGGTCGAGGCACTCTTCCTGGCTCTGATATCACCGTCATCTCGTATTGCAGGGGCCACAGCTCACGGCGTCGAGCCCGCCACCACGCACCGCACCTACTGAAGCGCTGCCTCCTCCCCCTCCTCCTCCTCCCATGATGGCGCCTGTCGGGAGCGCCACCCCTCCCCCCGCTACAGCGGCTGTTCCGGGGGAAGCGCCTGGGGCGAGCACGGCCCCGCCGGTGTCTGGGGCCGAGGAGACTACGCCCCTCGAGGCCTCGACGGTGGAGGACCTCCTGAACGAGCTAGAGCAGGGGCCGCCTCTCGCCGCGGGCTTGCCGATGGTGGAGGCGCCCGAGGCGCCAGCAAGTGCTGACGAGACGAAGGAGGCCCGGCCAGGGAAGAGCCGGGGCCCGTGCCGTCGGGCGGCGGGCCGCAGCTGGGGCAGCTCGGGACGGAGGAGGATCAGCCCGACATCGAGCTCGACCGTCCAGTATGGCCGTTTCCTGATGCGCCAAGCCCGCCCCTTGCCATGGTCCACGTCGAGCGACCGGTTCAGCGGGGGCTTCGCGCGAGGTGCGGGCCCTCTTCGGGAGGTGGCCGAGCTCATGGGGAGGCGGAGCGGTCCTGCTCCGAGGAGGCGGGCCGGTCCGCACAGGTGTCGGCCGCCCTCGCGAGGGCTGAGGCGGAGCTTCAAGATCTCCGCGCTGAGCTGAGCCGGAACGCCCAAATGGCGAGCCGGCTCAACGCCGAGGCGGAGGCGGAGGTCCGGGCGGCTCGAGGCGAGGTCGCTCGATCCAAGGAGGAGCGCCGCCGCTCTCGAAGCGTCGAGGAAGGAGGCCGCGGACGTCCGAAGCGAGGCCACCTCCGCCCGGGATGAAGCCGAGGCGGCGAAGCAGGAGGCCGCTGACGCCCGTGGCGAGGCCGCCGCTGCCCGAACCGCAGCGGAGGCGGCGAGAAAAGAGGCCGAAGACGCCGAGATTGGTGTCGCCACCGCCCGAGCTGCCGAGGGGGCGGCGCGGCAGGAGGTGATCCGCAAGGATCTGGCCCTTGTGGAGGCGGGCCGGCTGATCGAGGACCTTAGGTCCGAGAGGCTCCTCATGCTGGCCGAGAAGCGCAGGCTTGAGCAGCGTGCTGAGGGCCTGACCAGCGACCTCGCCGCACTGGGGCAACATTGCGACGGTGAGGCTTACACATTGTTCTTGTTGGTCTCGAAGTTTTTTGTTACGCCGCAGTCTCACTCTTCCTTGTTCGTTGCGCAGGGGTCGAGAAGACGGTCGAGGAGCTCGCGGGACGAACCAGGCTCTCTTGGACCAACTCCAAGACGAGACGATGGTGGCGGAGCGGGCTCGCACCTCCCTCGACCGGCTTGGCCCCATGTGGGGTGCTCCTCCAGTAGCTGCGGCAGAAAGGCGCGGTGGCCCGAGGCGATGCCTTGGTCGACGCCTTGTGCTTCTTCGACGCAGCGGCGCGGGACCGTGTCCGGCAAGCTCTCCATCATGGCGTCAAGCAGACGCTCGCGGTCGTTCGCTCGGTTTCGCTTCCCGGTCCACGTTGTCGCCAACGGCTTCATCGAGATCGAGGGGAAGGACGAGGAGTGGAACAACCGCCGTGTTGACAAATTTTGGAGAAGATGGAGAGGCCGGGTACATCGTCGCCAAGATTTCGAGGAGGACGTGCTGCCTCCTGACGCCAGCAGCGGTGGCGTGTCGAGGGCCCTCCCTTCTAGCTCGGGTGTCGAGGCTGAGCCCGCCGTGGAAGACCTCGGGGAGGAGTACACACCGACGAGGATTAGGGCCTGCGTGCCAAATTTGGGCGTCGAGGCCCTTGTAAAGATTTTATGGCATGGATGAGGGTCTATCGGAGACCATTTGCTATATTGACTTGTTTGTTTAAAGGTGTTGTTTTCTTTTCAAATGCGTTTGACCACTTCTCTTTGTTGCAAGCTCGAGTTTCTGCTAACTTAGTCGTACTCCTTCGATACGTCGCGAGCCCCTCGAGGGGGGAGCGTAGGTAGGGTACCGTAGCCCGGGGGGCGTAGGTGGCCGTCTACGTCGACGCCTCCCGACCTTTGGAGGCTCGAGGTATTTTGGGATTTAGACGTCGCTAGTTCACTCGAGGCACGAGTCGAGACGAGGGTCGAATTTTTGAAAAGAAAAACACGCATTTTTTCCGGAGTCTGGGGGGCGGTTACCCCCCTGTCAGCCCCGAGGGAGGCTCGACCCTGAGCAAGGCAGGGTCGAGGCTACCTTATGTGCCAAGCAAAATGAAAGACAACGCACGAGATTGTTCATTCATATTTGACATGTTTGTACAAAGCAACAAAATGAACAAAGCCTTGAGGCCCTTAAGGATAGAAGCGACGTAGCTGAGATATGTTCCACGCGTTCGCCAGGATTCTGCCTTGATCGTCGTAGAGCTTGTATGTTCCTGGCTTGAGCACCTTAGCCACGGTGTATGGGCCCTCCATGGAGGGGGAGCTGGCGCATCGAGTTGAGTTGGCGCCCTCGTGCGTCGAGGAAGCACGAGGTCCCCCTTCTAGGTCGCTGCACATACTTGTCGGGTAGCGTCGAAGTGATTGCTGGTAGCGTGCGGAGTTGATGAGCGCCGCATCTCGGGCCTCCTCGAGCTGGTCCTTGGCGTTGGCAAGCCTCTCGTCGTTGTTTGCTCGTTGTAGGCTCGAAGTCGAGGGGAGCCGTACTCGAGGTCCGTAGGCAAGACTGCCTCGGCGCCGTAGGTTAGGAAAAACGGAGTGAACCCGGTGGCTCGACTCGGCGTAGTCCTGAGGCCCCACAGCACCGAGGGGAGCTCTGCGGCCCATCCCTTTCCGAAATTTTTGAGAGTCTTGAACAGCCTCGGCTTCAGCCCATGGAGTATCATGCCGTTGGCGCGCTCGACCTGCCGTTGCATTGAGGGTATGCGACCGAGGCCCAGGTACGCGAATGTGGTTGTCATCGCAGAAGTTGGTGAACTTTTTGCCCGTGAATTGGGTGCCATTGTCGGTGATGATGACGTTAGGCACTCCAAAACGGTACATGATGTTGGCGATGAACTCGACGGCCTTCTCGGAGGTGGGGTCTCCTATCGGCTTAGCCTCGATCCACTTGGTGAACTTGTCGATGGCCACGAGCACGTGTGTGTACCCTCCACTTGTCCTTTTGAGGGGACCCACAAGGTCGAGCCCCAAACGGCAAATGGCCAAGTGATTGGGATCATCTGCAGGGCGTGTGCGGGCTGGTGCGTTTGCTTGGCGTAGAATTGACACCCATGGCATGCTCGGACCAAGCGCTTGGCGTCCCCAATGGCGGTCGGCCAATAGAAGCCTTGACGGAAGGCGTTCCCAACCAGGGCCCTCGGCGCTGCGTGGTGGCCGCAAGCCCCCGAGTGCATGTCGTCGAGGAGCTTGCGTCCTTCCTCGAGGAGGATGCAGCGCTGAAGGATCCCGGTCGGGCTTCGTCGGTATAGTTCCCGTTCGTCGCCGTAGGTGACGTAGGTCTTGGCCCTTCGAGCTATGCGTCGAGCCTCCGTCTTGTCTTCCGGTAGCACGCCTAGCGCTAAGTAGTCGAGGTAGGTAGGGCGTCCGCCAGTCGAGGTGTCGTGGTGAAGAAGAGGCGGTTGCGTCGACCTGCATCGCTCAGCGGATGTCCAGGGGTCATTCCCGAGGGGTGGCGTTGAAAGTCGAGCCCCGTGTCTAGCTCGAGGGGTGGCGTCGAGGGGCCAACCCCGGGTCGATTTCGACGGATGGCTCGAAGACGTCCCTCGAGAAGACGTCTGGTGGTACCGTGCCGCGCGTGGACGCCAACTTTGCCAGCTCGTCTGCGGCCTCGTTGTGTTTCGAGCTATGTGGTTGAGCTCGAGGCCGTAAAACTTATCTTCCAGCTTGCGCACCTCCCCGCAGTATGCCTCCCTTCTTGGGATCGATGCAGCTTGAAGCCTTCATAACCTGGTTGATGACGAGTTGCGAGTCTCCTCGGGCTCGAGGCGCGGACCCGACTCGAGGGCGATGCGGGGGGCCGCAGCCCATTGACGAGGGCCTCGTACTCGGCGACGTTGTTGGAGGCGGGGAAGTGCAAGGTAGCAGGTAGCGCATGTGGAATCCGAGGGGTGAGATGAAGAGCAGGCCTGCGCCTGCCCGTCTTCGTGAGGGATCCGTCGAAGTACATGGTCCAGAGCTCGGCTTGAATCTGTGCCGGCGGGAGCTGAGTGTCAGTCCATTCAGCAACGAAGTCCGCCAACGCTTGCGACTTGATGGCCTTTCGCGGGGCATAGGTGGTGGTCTCCCCCATTAGTTCGGCGGACCACTTGCGATGCGCCCCGTGGCCTCCCGATTATTGATGATCTTCGAGGGGGAAGGACGACACCACCGTTACGGGATGAGCGAGGAAGTAGTGCTGGAGCTTGCGCCTTGTGACGATGATGCCGTAGAGCAGCTTCTGGATGTGCGGATACCGGACCTTGGCCTCGGAGAGTACTTCACTGGTGAAGTACACCGGTCGTTGGACCGGCAATGCATGCTGACCCTCCTCGTGCCTCTCGACGGCTACGACCGCGCTGACCACCTGAGTGGTTGCGGCCACATAGAGGAGGAGGGCTCGGGGGAATCGCCACCTGGGCTGGTCGCGGTGGCACGAGGATTGGTGCGGAAGTCAGCAACCCCTTCAACTTGGTTAAGGCCTCCTCGGCTTCGACAGTCCACGCAAAGTGTTCCTTCTTCTTCAGCAGGCGGTAGAGGGGTAGCGCTTTTTCCCCTAGCCTCGAGATGAATCTGCTGAGAGCGGCTAGGCAGCCAGTCACTTTCTGCACACCCTTGAGGTCTCGAAGGGCCCATCCTCGTGACTGCTGAGATTTTTTCGGGGTTTGCCTCGATCCCCCGTTGTGAGACAATGTAGCCAAGTAGCATGCCTCGAGCACACCAAAGACACACTTCTCGGGGTTGAGCTTCACATTCTTGGCCCGGAGGCACTCGAATGTGGTCTCGAGGTCGCTGATGAGGTTCTCGACTTTCCTTGGTTTTAACCACGATGTCATCGACGTAGGCCTCGACGGTCCTGCCTATGTGCTCGCCAAAGATGTGCTGCATACATCGTTGATACGTTGCCCCGGCGTTTCGTAGGCCGAAGGGCATCGTAACGTAGCAATACATACCAAATGGCGTGATAAAAGAGGTTGCGAGTTCGTCGGATTTTTTCATCTTAATTTGGTGGTAGCCGGAATACGCATCAAGGAACGAAAGCACTTCGCACCCAGCAGTGGAATCGACAATCTGATCAATTCTAGGTAAAGGAAATGGAACTTTTGGACATGCTTTATTCAGACCAGTGTAGTCTACACACATCTGCATTTTTCCATTCTTTTTCCTAACTAATACAGGGTTAGCTAGCCACTCTGGGTAAAATACCTCCTTGATGAACCCGGCCGCCAAAAGCTTGTGCACCTCCTCGCCGATGATCCTGCGCTTCTCCTCGTCGAAGCGGCGCAGGCGTTGCTTCACTGGTCTGGAACCGGCCTGGATTTCCAAGGCGTGCTCGGCGACTTCCCTTGGTATGCCCGGCATGCCCGAGGGGCCCCACGCAAACATGTCGATGTTCGCGCGGAGAAAGTCGACGAGCACGGCTTCCTATTTAGGCTCGAGGCTGGTACTGACGGCCAGCGTCTTGCCATCGGTCGAAGTCGGGTCGACGGGTATCCGCTTTGTGTGCTCCGCCGGCTCGAAGTTGCCAGCGTGACGCTTCGCTTCAGGAGCCCCCTCGGTGGCCAGGGCGGCTAGGGCCTCGAGTGAGTCGAGGTGGACGTTGGCCTCCCACGCTCGACGCATCCACGTCGCAGTGGTGGTAGGCGTGCTCGTAGGAGGTGTCGATGGTGATGACCCCTTTTGGCCCCGGCATCTTGAGCTTTAAGTACGTGTAGTTGGGAACCGCCATGAACTTGGCGTAGCCCGGCCGACCGATGATGGCGTGGTAGGCCCCTTGGAACCCAACCACCTCGAAGGTGAGCGTCTCCCGGCGGAAGTTAGCCGGCGTGCCAAAGCAAACCGGCAGGTCGATGCGCCCGAGGGGGTGGGCCTTCTCCCCGGTACGACTCCGTGGAACCCCCGACGCTGGGCCGGAGCTGACCCTCTGAAATCCCCAGGAGGTCGAGTGTCTCGAGGTATATGATGTTGAGGCTCGAGCCCCCATCCATCAACACCTTGGAGAACCGTACGTCGATGATGACGGGGTCGACGACGAGGGGGTACGCCCCCGGGTTTATGACACGGTCCGGGTGGTCGTCACGGTCGAACGTGATCGGCGCATCAGACCAGTCAAGGTACCGGGGGGCGTCGTGGCAGAGTGCAAAGGCCTCCCGGCGCTCCTTCTTTCTTTCTCGAGCCGAGAGCCCGACGGTCGGCCCCCCGTAGATCATGTAGCAGTCGCGCACCGGGGGGAAGTCGCCGTCCGCGTCCCCGCCGCCGCGTCGATCGGTATCCGTGCCCTTAGGCGCGTCTTCTCTCTTATCGCCGAGCTTGGAGTAGTAGCCTTTCAACAGTCGGCAATCCTTTAACTTGTGATTTACGGGGCCCCTGTGATAAGTGCAGGGGCCCTCGAGCATCTGGTCAAAAACAGCCCCGTCAGGGGGGGCCTCGGGGCTTCTTAGGCTCGAGGGCGCCTGCGAGCACTTCGTCGTCGTCGTCATCATTGGCGTCGCGCTTCGCCTTCTGACCTTTGCGTTTGTTCTTCTTCTTTTTGTTGCTGTTGTTGTTGTCGTTCTTGGCGTCGTCGCCTTCTTCGTGACCTCCGGCGCGGCCACCGCCTTGCCTTTGTCCGTGGAACGGCCAAAGAAGGCCCCCACTGCCTCGTCGCCTGAGGCAAAGCTGGTGACACGATCCATCAGGTCCTCGACCGTCCTGGGACGGTAGCGTCCTAGCTCATGGACTAGCTCTTGGCATGTCGTGCCCGCGAGGAACGCTGAGATGACGTCCTCATCAGGCACGTGGGGGAGCTCGAGGCGCTGCTTCGAGAACCGTCGAGCAAAATCGCGGAGGGGCTCGTTCGCCGCCTGCCTGCAACGCCGTAGATCCCAGGGGTTGCCTGGGCGCACGCACGTCCCCTTGAAATTCCCGTCGAAGACCCTGACTAGGTCGGCCCAGTCGTCGATCTGATCCGGCGGGAGCCCCTCGAGCCACCGGCGGGCGGTGTCCGAGAGGTAAAGTGGGAGTTGGCGTATGATCACACGGTCGTCGTTCTTCGCTCCGCCCAGTTGGCAACCTAGGCGGAAGTCCAAGAGCCAGAGCTTGGGCTCGACCTCCCCGTCATACTTCACGATGTTGGTCGGCGGTCGGGGGGGGTTGAGCTGCGGATGGCCCGGCTGAAGACTCTGGGGCCCGGGGGCTCGAGGGCTTGCCGGTCCTCGTCGCTGTCGTAGCGCCCCCCTCGATGGGCGCTATAGCCACGCTCCTGTGCCCCCTTGTCCTTGCGCCGGCGGTTGATGTCGTTGCGGGCGTCGTTGGGGTCTCGAGGTGGCCGGTTGTCGATGATCCGTTCGCGGACTGGTCTAGCTCGAGAGGCGTCAGGTTGGTGGACGGATGCCTCGCGCTCGTTGCGGGGTGTGTCCGCCGGTTCCCCGAGGCTGCTCCGCGTCGTCGTGACGCCGAGCTCTCGGCTTGCTGCACAGCGGCTGTCTCGAGGAGGTTCTTCATTTCCCCAAGCATGCGCCTGGCGTCAGGGTTGGAGACGGCGGGCAGATCGCGGAGCAGCAGTCGCCGCCGCCACCACGTTCTGTCCCGCTCGCGGGAAACACACCTCGGGGCGTGCTGGCGCCCGTCCTCGAGGATCTGCCGGTGGACCTCTCGAGCTCGGCCACGAGCGCCGGCACCTCGAGGCTGGGCTGGTTCTTGTGCTAGGGTTTCTCGAGCTGCAGCAGGCGTTGTCGGTCCTCCTCAGCCTTGGCGATGGCCTCCCGCAGCTGCGCGTGCTGCGTCGCTCGGTCGTCGCTGTGCTGGGATGGTGCCGGGGGTTCGTTCCTCCCGTGAATACGTGACCCGCCTGTCGCAGCCACGTCTCCGGGCCCTTCGAGGTTGAGCGCCGGCCTGACGTCGTCGCCCTCGTCCTCGGTGTCGCATACGACCCCCTCGAGTTGGAAGCACTCCCTGGTGGGATCCCAGAGGTCGGGGTCGTGGTAGTCGTATTCGTCGGAGTCGGTGCTGGTGATGTCGCGCCGCCTTGGCTCGTGCCGGGGCTGCAGCTCGCGGTACCACTCCCCAAAGGTGGCTTGACGAGGTGGCCCGACGGCTCGTGAGAGGCGCGGTCGACGCGTGCGGGGTGGACGATCTCCAGGTTGGCCATGGCCTGCAGCAGCACGCCCGGGCGTTCCTCCTGCTCCGCCGGTGTCGGCCCGACTGCGCTCGTTGAGTTCGGGGCGTAGGCTACCGCGGAGCTGTCGAGGCTGAACGGGAACTACCGGCGTTGAGCGCGGTACACCCCGTGCGGGAGGAGGCGGGCGGCGTCGACGGTGCGCGGCTCGGAGGCCTCTGGCCTGGCTCTTGGTCCATGCGCATGATGAGCGCGAAGTCGCTGGGCGGGCGCGGGCGCGCCCGGGAAGTCTCCGGCCGTGCGCCGGGCAAGCTCCTCCTCGGGAACTCCGCGCTGGCCGCGGGGAGGTGGGTGTATGCCGCCGGCGCCGCCTGTGCTGGCGACGATGATGACGACGGCGCTGCTCACGGGGTGGCGACGCGCGATGGTGTGGGCGACGTGCCATGCTCCTCGCACGGGGCGGCGCGACACGCCCTCCACTCGGGCCCTCAGTGGAGAGCAAGGTCAGCTCGTTTGTTGTCAGTGGCCAGGAACTCGAGGCTCCCGAACCAGATGACGGCGCCGGCAGAGAACGAAGGAGTCGAAGCAGCCATCCAGGAAACAGCGCGAGAAACCGACTCGACACGCGAAGGCCCCTACCTGGCGCGCCAACTGTCGGTGTTTCGAAACAGGGGGTACGACACCAACGAGTAATATGATCGCGTGCTTCTCTTCCTGGATGGTGATGCAAGAGGACACAAGGATTTATCCTGGTTCGGGCAAAGAAGGCCCTACGTCCAGCGGGGGGGGGTGTTCTTGTATTACTTGCACCTAAGTGCTTGTACAGGGGCGAATACAAGCTTAGTGAGCGTGGACCGGAGTCCGGACTCGTGTGTGTGTGGACTTGTGTCTTAACGTGTCTGTCCCCGTGCCCCTAGAATGAGGGCCCTGGTGTCCCCTTTTATAGAGCAAAGGGAGGCCAGGGTTACACAAGGGGATTACAGGTATCGGGGTGTATTGTGTCCCTTACGAAGAAGGGTAGGAACCCTGTCTTGTCGGAGACATTGTAGCTGACGTGGGCGTTGCTGTTGAAGCGCCCTTGAAGCGTGGCCTCCATCCTGGGCGCGGACGTGGTGGCGCGGCGAGGTGGAAGCCGTACAGCACCTATCCCGGAACGTACAGGACGCGGCGGGGTCCCTCCGGGTCTTAGGGTACCTGTCCTCCAATAGCATGAAAGTAATCAGGGCTCGAGGGGCATGGAGCTGGCCTCGAGGCGGCGCCTACGGGGGGCTCGAGTCCCCGCAGGTATGGGCAAGTCCCGTGAAAATCGATTGAGTGGCAGGCATCTGGGCCTCGAGGCGTGTCTTGGACGTGCCACAGTGTAGGGCGTGGGTTAACAGTGCTTCACTGGTGCCTTTTCGCCCATACTTGTGGTGAAAACGAGACTTGACTCTGCCCCGGACCACCATGGCACACGTTGTGTCACAGAGGACGTGACTGGAGTAGGTGGATGAATTAAGTGCGCGGTATGGGGCTGGCATCCGTTGTCTGCACCGCTCGAGGGAGGCAAAACGCGTCTCGAGGGATAGGCCGCTGTGCCAGAGAGGCTCGAGGTCCCCGCGTGGGGTCTCGAGGTGTGGTGTTCGGCTGTGGGGGCTCGAAGGGTAGTGGAGCGCTTGCCCGAGGCCTGGGGGGCTCGGGCGAGACGGAAAGCGAGTGTGCGCCCGAGGCCTGGCATGGAGGGCTCGGCGAGACAGAAAACAAACGTGCGCCCGAGGCCTGGCTTGGAGGGCTCGGGCGAGACGGAAAACGAACGTGCGCCCGAGGCCTGGCTTGGAGGGCTCGGGCGAGACGGAAAACGAGCGTGCGCCCGAGGCCTGGCTTGGAGGGCTCGGCTCGGTGGGCCAGCGTCGTAGGCTCGGGGGGTCAGTTTTTTAGGGGGTTAGACTAGTTAGGTCTGTTATTAACCGGTGTTTTAGGTTTACCCTATTTGTTTGCGTTGATTGAGGGTACCCCTTTTGCGGACCCCCGACAACCCCCCTCTTGGGCATCTTGATCCTTTCAAAGATAAACATAATAGTTGATTTAGAGGGTGTTCGTTTCTCAGGACTAAAATTTAGTTCTTTTATCACATTCGAACTAGCAAATATTGTTGCTTTTGCAACAATTTTGAGACTATTCAACATCTGTTTTTGAGTGTAAATATGCTAAATTTTTGTGGCGTGCGTTGCATATAGTGTTTGGTATTACACCACCAAGTACTAGAGTAATTTTTTTTGGGAATTGGTATAACAGTGTGGAAAAGATTCAAGTTTGTTATTACTAGCAGGGGCGGCTGCCTTCTGTTGGTCCTTATGGCTCACTAGAAATGATAGTATTTTTGACAAGTGCAATCCTAAACATTTTTGCAGGTCTTATTGAGGGGAACACATTGGCTCCGATTTTGGGTTCAGTTACAGCGACGTGAAGAAAAGAAAGAATGTATCTACAAAGCTTGTCAGACTCTGGAGACATCGGCTTTAGCCTTTTTTCCTCTTATGGATGGCCAATGTGTCTAGAATTGCGAATTATTTTTTTATCTTTTTGTGAGTCTGCTTTAAACATAAGTTTGAAATTCGATTTGTAATAATGTGGTCGGATTCCTTACTTTTATGTGAGGATGAAGCCGAATGTTTATTCCATTATCTAAAAAAGACCGATTATAAAACTAATTTAGTTTATTAAAACTAGATTGTGATTATAAAATTTGCGGTCCTAATTTAGTCTATTAAAAACTAGATTGATGACAAAACTAATTTGTTAAGGGAAGGCTAACTCACGAGATAAATCTATTTAATTTAGTTTGTGTAATAGTAAACATTTGGTAATGATAAATTAATTTGGTTTAATATATTCATCTTGCTAACTATCATGTCAGTGTAATTAGTTTTGTACTACCTCCGTTCCAAATTATAAATCATTCCAAGAATTTTGGAGTCAAAGTTTTTCAACTTTGACTAAATTTATATAATAAGATAATAATATTTATGATACCAACTAAGTATCATTAGATTCTTTATTAGTTATATTTTTTAATATACATATTTCATATCATAAAATTTTATGCTTCTCTCTATAATTTTGGTCAAAATTAAAAAAACTTTGACTCTCCAAGATTCTTGGAATGACTTGTAATTTAGAACAGAGGGAGTGATTAGTATTAATAGATTAAATTAGTATACTTAACATTTCATATTTTGATGAGACGAGCCCAAGCTTCCGTATTTGATAGACAGCAGCCAAATCGCAGCTGTGACACGGCCACACGGCATGATGTCATGTGATGATGGGACTTGGGGGCAAGATCGAGATCGAGAGCACGGAAGATATCCCTCGGAACTCGCCCGGCTCCAAGATCCGCCCACGCCAGTTGCCAGCATGCAGAGCCAGGCGCTGCTGCAGACAGAGTGCAGTACCCGCACAGTACTTCTGACTTCCTTCGCAAATCGCAACAAGCAACGGCAGCGTCCAGCGCGACGCGCAGCGCAGGCGTAGCAACAACCATAAATGGGTCTCCCAATCGGTGCAACAAGGCACAGGTCAATGGCGTGCAGCCTGCCGACGACGTACGACGGTACAGCGACAGTGACGCTGTGAAGATGAAGAAAGAGGCATCTGATGATGCATGGCAGCGTGATCGAGCCAGGGCGCCCCGAAAAGCCCTGCCAGCGCAGTGCAGCACTCGGCACACTTCAGCAAGCAGGGTGGTGGCTTGCCTTCCATGTCCCATGGCGGGGCCATTGAACCCTGACCATAGTCCATCTATACTGTACTTTTTTTTTTTTGACAAATAACAAATATCATTAGAAGCAAACCGCTGCAATCTGGAGGACTGAATGTTTACATCCTAAGTGACCTCTATAAGAGGGCATCCTAAGTGACCTCTATAAGAGGGCAGAAAGTAGCATGTTGTGAATGTGTACAAGACGGTTGTAATCTATCGTTACTAAGTACCGCAGTGGTACTAAAAGCATCTGTAATCATTTTTTTTGCTTTCCATAAGTACCACAAAGTTATTAGTATTTTATTAAATAAAGCATCAGAAATGGATGTCGGGATTAGAGATTCTAGTAGAATTTGCACTCCATCTTGTTCCTGTGGAAGAAGATCAGACCTGATTGGTGGATTATTGGAGTACCAGACTGCACGTGGAAGATGGCAATGGAAGAACAGGTGTGTATCATTCTCAACTGCACCACAAGTAGAGCAATTTTCATCAATATTTGTACTATACTTACCTGCTCTCTGCGCCGTGGCCAGAGCCCGTCTAATGAGACGCCATGTGAATGTTTTGATCAGTGGAGGTAGATCTTTGCTTTTCCAAGCTTTTTGCCAAATGAAGTTTGCATGTTGTGTAATACTTCTGGATCCCTGATGAGGTAGTTGTATAATAGATTTTGTACTTAAATATCTATAAACATTTTTAGTGAAGCATGTGTCGTCCTTAGCTGGAGTCCAACGCAGGACATCACTGTCATTGTTTGGCACAATGGGAAGTGTTGTAATTACCTGCATTGTTTGGTTGTCAAAAACACTTTGGATATTCCAATTTTAAGTTCCATTTAGCCAAAGATCAGAAACCGTTGCTGGAATATTTGTTTGAGTGACAGATAGTAGCATGTGTTTATGGATGGTTTTCCAGATAGGACACCAAGGTGATGACCAAATATAACTGTTACCTCCATGGATTTGTAGAGTGACGTTGTCATTTAGCTCCTTTTTATCTGCAGGATAGAGGACCACAACACTGATTTAGTAGCATTGTTGTTTACTTTCCAGAAGGAAGAGTTGTGAAAATATTTCGCCTTTAGGATGGCTGAGAGCATATGATTTTTGTTAGTGGCCACATTCCAGGCTGCTTGCATTGGATCATAAGGCTCTTATTAACAGTATGTAGGTCTCTTAATACCTAGTCCTTCATTCTCTTTAGGTTGACAGATATCCTCCCAAGATCTGTACGACATAGGGTTGGACGGACTGTCCTCTTGTACTCCAGCCCACCAGAGAAGTTCGCAAGGAAAGCATTTGAAAAGAGAACAGTTGACATATAATACATCGGAATGGAAGCTAAAACAGATTTAATCTATACTGTACTTTCTCTCGCCTTGTTTATTTCACACCCCCACTACGGGGTGATCTCAGAAAACAAATGAAAAAACAATGCCTGACGCTCTGTTCAGCGGGACTAAACAGCTTCGATTTATCTATACGACTAGTTTTGTGTTTGAGAAAAAACATGTTCTACGCGACTTAGTTGTACGGCTTAAATCTGGTTTATAGCTCAAGTGACCTGGGCCTGAATATCAAGATGAGCGAGTTGAGTTGAGAGAGTAACTTTGCAAGAAAGAAGTGTGAGACTGTCTATTACTTGCTTACTAGTGCGCTGCTTTTCTTTCTTCTACGTCTAATAGAATTGCAGCTGAGATATCTATTTTGATCACCGTTGCTGCGGATGACCTTAGAGAAATGCAGCGTGTAAAAACAAGGCCGTGTTTAGATGCCACCAAACTATCAACTTTTTTTCACTCTCTCTTCATCACATCACCATCACATCAATGTTTAGACGTATGCATGAAGCATTAAATATTAGTAAAATAAATAACTAATTGTACTTTTAGTATGTACATGTCGAGACACTAGTAGAGAAAGGGCCTTTAGCCCCGGTTGAAATGGGCCTTTAGCCCCGGGTATGTCAACCGGGGCTAAGAATCCGGGACTAAAGGTCCCGGCCTTTAGTCCCGGTTGCTTTCAACCGGGGCTAAAGGTCCAGAGAGGAAAAAATAAATGTGTGTTGTGTGAGATTCGAACTCAGCACATCTCGCCTCAGGCACGTCTACCAACTGAGCTACGCAACCCACGTGATGTAGTTCTAGACGTTTTCCTTTTGAATCCACTCGGGAAGGACTTTTAGCCCCGGTTGGTAACACCAACCGGGGCTAAAAGGACCTTTAGCCCCGGTTGGTAACACCAACCGGGGCTTTAAAAGGACCTTTAGCCCGGTTGGTACCACCAACCGGGGCTAAAGGGTGACCCTTAGCCCCGGTTGGTATTACCAACCGGGACTAAAGGTCCAGGACCTTTAGTTCCGGTTGATAATACCAACCGGGGCTAAAGATTCACCTTTAGCCCCGGTTGGTAATACCAACCGGGACTAAAAGTCTTTAGTCCCGGACGCAAATTTTTTCCGGGACTAAAGCTCGGTTGGTGGATCGTCCAAAGGCCTGTTCTCTAGTAGTGAGACGAATCTTTTGAGTATACATAGTCCCAGAGACGGAACCAGAACTTTTGATTAAGGGGGGCCGGACAATGCGATTATACATCATAAATATGATAAATATAAATATCTCAAGAGATTTTCAACATTTATATATATATATAATATTTTTAACGAAAAAAAAAATACTATTATCATCAAAAAATAGTTAATTTATATATTTTTTATCTATATAGTTAAATTTTCTATGCATATTAAAAAAATTCACTGTTCAGGGGGGCCACGGCCCCTGCTAGCCCCCCTGGTTCCATCTCTGCATAGTCTATATTTGGACAAAGTTTGTCAAATAACAACGAAAGTGCTACAGTTGAAAAAATTCTCATCTTCTCAATCTAAACAAGGCCCGTAAAAACAGCGTGTACTACAGAAGTACTAGGACCCACATAAATAAAGTAGCGTATCCTTTATCTTCTACAGTACCTGTACTCTCACAGCCGGCGCAACTAGTGAAGTAGTGAAGCCTATCACAGTCCACTCCACAACGTACGAAGTAGTGAAACCTGAACGCTCTTTTTCCTCTTTGGCATCACTCGTGGAGGGCCTCGGCAACCTGTGACAAACGATCACGATTTGCCTAGTATCAACATACTAGTATACTATCAGTCAATGTACTGTGTGGAAAAAAGTTTAGAAAAATACCGCACCGTCAGTGTTGTACTGTACCTGTACTTGCATCTGCGTATGAAGATAAGTGTTCGTGCGGTTTAATGTTGTACTTAAGTCTTACTCCCTCCGTCCCAAGATATAAGGCGCGATTTGACTTTGACACGGTCATTCCAAAATAATTTTTGACATATCCTTTCTCTTATAATAATATTTATAGAAATAAAAGTTGATCATTAGAAAATATTCTAAATATAAATATAATACAATTACTTTTGTAGTATAAGCTTTTTATATTATTAGGCTAATTTAGTCAAAGATAAAAAGTTTGAATTTTGAAATACGTACGCGCCTTATATCTTGAGACGGAGAGAGTATTGAGTGAAGAGTTGATGCTAGCTGCATGCACGCACGCCCGACGGGCCACAGCATGCATGCACGTACGTGGTACGTATTCAGTATCCAAGTACGTACTGTAGATGCTGAAAGGGTGACAGCTACGCAGTAGTACACTCTAATGTTGTTAGGTCAATGTTAGTGGTGAGTTTCATTGTGTTGTTTTTAAAACTATCATGTCATATGAAATAAAATTAAACTTGAATGAAAAAACTCTCCACTATAGTTTCATATGCATTTAATTTCATGACTCGTAAAGAGTTGGTAATCGTGACAAAAGAGTTTCATCTTCTCTCACTTCTTAAATACACCGTTATGTCATCAAATATGTCTATTTAACACCTATTTAATGCAAATAAAACTCATATTAAACTCTCATTAAAATTGGGCTACGACATTTACAATGTAGACTCTATCATAGAGTTTAAGTTTTTATTTATTACCTCGAAGATATCATAGACTTGAAGTCTTATTTTTTCTATATCTCTTCAATAAATATATACTATCATATCAGCAAAATACTACTCCCTCCTCCGTCTACGAAAGAATCGATTCCTAGAATCCGTGCCAGTCAAACATTTTAAACTTTGACTAACTTTATAAAAAGACTAATAACATTTATGGTATAAAATAGACATATTATGAAAATATACTCTATGATATATCTAATGATACAAATTTAATATCATCATCTTGATAGTTTTTTCTAGAAATCCGGTCAAAGTTTAAAAAGTTTGACTTAGGACAACTCTAGAAATCTATTTATTCGTGGACGAAGGGAGTATAAATAGAAGGGTAATAAATAGACATAAACTCTATGGTAGAGTCTGCATTGTGAGTGATGGCCTAATGACGGGAGGACGCCTAGAAGATATGGTGTATCTCGAGAGACACATCACATAAATAAGTACTACTCCAGCGTACAAGTACCGTGATTACCGAGATTAGGAAGTTAACGTGTCATCAATACATCACGGCTCGTGTACAACGTAATCTCACGTGCCAGCGCGCCGGGTGCGTACGTTTTGAACCATGCATTGGCAGGGGCAGTACTCCGCCCTGATGTGTGCACACATACTCCGTACTCCGTATGGTGGTAGTCCATACCAGTACGTACGACTGAACAGAACCTGTCAGTACGTGCTAGTACAATTACTGTAGAAAATCAGAGGCGCATACGAGTGAATCACCGTGACACAAACTCAGGTTCAGCGGTGTATACGTGTTGGCTAATAGATTAGTTGGAAAAGCCCCAACCGTGGCTCTTTACATAAGCAGGTGACCAACAATCCTTGATTACCGCATAAGGATAGCTACAAGTTGTTACAAGGATATATGTTGACAGCTAGCCTAATATCTCATGCGGTTGGGATTTGTTGACGTGACCAACAATGACACGTATATGAAACTTATCCTTTAACACTCCCCCTCAATCATAACTTCACTAAGTTGAGATTGTGTTTGAAATTCTCCAACAGCCGTACTGATAGAGCTTTCGTGAAGCCATCTGCAACTTGATCTCCTGAAGAAATAAACTGAATGTCTAGTAAATTCTGTGTCACTCGTTCTCTGACAAAATGATAGTCAACTTCTATGTGTTTAGTCCTGGCACGAAACACTGGATTCGCTGAGAGATATTTTGCACCAAATTATCACACCATAATTGTGCTGCTCTCGGGCTATTAATCTGCAATTCTCGAAGGAGGGTTTGTACCCACATTACTTCAGTCGTCGTAGCATCTGCCACTGCTTTGTATTATGACTCAGTACTAGACCTGGACACTGTATGCTGCTTACGAGCACTCCAAGACACAAGATTAGATCCCAAAAATACAGCAAAACCTCCTGTAGATCTCCTATCATCTGTACCACCTGCCCAGTCTGCATCTGAAAAAGCACTCACTAAAGTGGAGGATGACTTATGAATTTTGAGCCCCATCTTGGTACATTGTTTTAAATATCTCAAAATTCGTTTTACTGCAGCCCAATGTACAGTTGTTGGAGCATGTAGGAACTGACAAACCTTATTTACCGAATAGGCTATATCCGGTCTAGTAAGAGTCAATATTGCAAAGCACCAACAATACTTCTATAATTTGTTGAATCATTCGGACCAAGTAAGGACCCATCATTAATAGACAATTTTTCACTTGTACTAAGAGGTGCTGCAACAGGCTTGCAATTAGACATACCTACTCGCTTCAGTAAATCTGATGCATATTTATCTTGTGACAAAACAATACCACCATGTACCATTAGATACTTCAATGCCGAGGAAATAATGAAGTCTTCCAAGATCCTTCAATGCAAACTCACTCTGAAGATCCTGGAGAAGTGCATCAGTCGCCTTGTTTGAAGAGCTAGCAACTATAATGTCATCCACATAAACAAGAACAAATATAGTTACTCCCTCTTATTATAGAAAAATAAAGAAGTATCTGCTTTTGACGCTTGAAACCCAAGTGAAATGAGTTTTCTCTCACTCAACCGCGAGTACCAAGCCCGAGGTGCTTGTTTTAATCCATATAGAGCTCTGTCAAGTTTGCAAATATAATTTGGCTTTGACATATCCTCAAAACCAGGAGGTTGATGCATATAAACCTCTTCTTCAAGATGACCATGAAGAAACGCATTCTGTACATCAAGCTGTCGAAGGCTCCATCCTCGAGAGACAGCAATGGACAAAATAATTTGAATAGTAGCAGCTTTAATAACTGGACGGAAAGTATCTTCATAATCAATGTCATACCTTTGCTTGAAGCCTTTTACTACTAAGCGAGCCTTGTATCTGTCCAAGCTGCCATCTGCCTTGTGCTTGATTTTATAGACCCATTTACACCCTATAACTTCCTACCTCTTTGGGGTGGAACAAGATGCCAAGTTTTATTTTTCATAAGAGCATTATTTCTGCCTCCATGGCTTGTTTCCATTCAGCACTTGCTAAAGCATCATCAACACTACAAGGTTCATCGTTTGATGTTAGAAAACCATATTTAACAGTACCATCAGTGTATACCTTTTCTTTTCGGATCCCGCTCTGAAGTCGAGTTCTCGGACGTACTGACTGTTGCTGTTCATGACCCCCATCAGAGGCCACAGTGGTGCTGTCAGATGCTGTCGGCGTGAGGTCTCCGCTGCGATTGGCTGCGTCGGCGCCGGTGTCACACGTCGTTCGGCCGGTGAAGGAGACATGCGGTATTTTGCAATTCCGAGACAGATCCATTGCCTCCTCGTACTGCAGCCTAGGACGGATCACTTTCCTGTCTAGCACCTGAAGATCCCTGTTCCGGCTGCATATCACATGTGCTGTGACCACCATTTGAGTCCGAATTTTCTTCAGTTGGCCCTGTATTTTCTTCATCAATGACATCAGCAGAGTTAGCAGGAATATTAGTACAATGATCATTTATGTGTGTTGCCCCAGGATTGAGCAAAGTTGGATGAAGGAGATTAATTTCCGATCGAAGACGAGCTCCAGCGTTGGAATGGAGTTCAGTGAAAGGAAAAACATTTTCATCAAACACAACATCCCTTGATATATAGACCCGACCAGTAGAAACTTCAAGGCACTTGAATCCCTTGTGAGCAGTACTATAGCCCAAGAAAACACATCGCTTGGACCGGAATTCAATCTTATGAGAATTATACGGTCTCAAATTGGGCCAACAGGCACATCCAAAAACTCTAAGAGCATCATAATTTGGCTTACGATGGAAAAGACGTTCAAGAGGTGTTAAATTTCCTATGACTGGACTTGGAACTCGATTAATCAAATACGAGGCTGTGAGAAACGCCTCATCCCAAATTTTAAAGGCATGGAAGCGTGAGATAAAAGGGACAAGCCTACTTCAACAATATGACGATGTTTGCGTTCAGCCGCGCCATTTTGTTGATGTGTGTGAGGACAAGAAACAAGGTGAGTGATCCCTATCTTGGCAAAAAAAAGAATTGAGTTTTTGATACTCTCCTCCCCAGTCGGTTTGAACAGTAAGGATTTTGCGGTCAAAAAGCCTCTCAACAAGAGTCTGAAATTCTTGAAATTTATTGAACACTTCAGATTTATATTTCAAAAGATAGACCCAGGTGAATTTACTATAATCATCAATGAAACTCACATAATATTTTTTCTTCCAACTGATTCTGATGCAGGACCCCAAACATCAGAAAACACAAGTTCTAAAGAAAAACTTGACACACTTGAGGATTTTGCATAAGGCAATTGATGACTTTTTGCTTGCTGACAAGCATCACAAAACCGAACTACTAGAAGACTCTTCTAGACAGGACAAGTTGTTATTACGAACAACTTGCTTAACAATGACTGATGACGGATGACCTAACCGACTATGCCAACGTGACATAGGGACCTTGGAGACGCCGAACGCCTGCTTTATTGAATTTGGAGGAAGAGGATAGAGTCCTTTGTGACATCTCCCTCTAAGGATCGTATTCTTCGTTTCCTGATCCTTGATCAAAAAGAAATTTGGATGAAACTCCAAAAAGGCATTATTATCAGATGCTAGCTTATGAACGGAAATAAGATTTTTTGTAGCTTGAGGAACATATAAGACATTTTTTAGATGAATATCACGAGATGGGGTATGCACAGTAGTATGACCAATGTGACTAATATTCATACCTGCGCCGTTTGCTGTATGGATCTGATCACCATCATTGTACTTGTTCCGGAAAGTTAGCTTTTCCAGTTCGCCGGTGATGTGGTCAGTGGTGCCAGAGTCAGTGTACCAATTTGTATCCACTGTGTACGATTTGGTTGCAGCAGCAACAAGCTTGGGATCTGGAACAAAATCCTCCTCGAACTTGTGCCAACAGCGATCAGCAGTGTGACCCTTCTTGTAACATACCTGGCACAGAGGTCGATCATCATCTTGCGAAGGTAGTGGACGCGCGTTGCTGAATGAGCCACGACCACCGCCTCTCTGTGGTGCACCATAGCTGCCACGCCCACGCGATGAAGGGAATCGTCCTCGGCCACGCGATGAAGGGGAGCCCCCCCGGTTGCCGCGACCTCCACGTTGGGAGCCACGACCACGATTTGCTGTATTTGCCGACCCATTACCTCCATAGGTAAGTTCCATCCGGGCCTCCAAATTGAGGAGCTGTGAATACAACTCCCCAACTGCGATTGGCTCTATTCTTGCAGTAAGAGCCGTCACGAGGGATTGAAAATCCTCTCCAAGGTCGGTGAGTATATACTCTACCAGCTCTTCATCATCTAGCCATCGTCCAGCCGCCGCCATCTCATCACCAAGGGACTTCATCTTGGCGAAGTAGTCGGTCACCGACGAATCGCCCTTCTTAGTGTTGGCAAGGGCAATCCGAAGATTAACCGTGCGTGCACGAGTCTGTGACGCATAGGCTTCTTCAATAGCTATCCACGCCGCACCCGCAGTCTCGCAGGCTGCAACATGGGTCATCACCTCCTTGGATAGTGATGACAGGAGATAGCTCAGCAATTGCTGATCGGCTGCCTCCCACTCTTCATATGCCGGATTTGGCTTCTTCTGCTCCTTGCCATCAATGGTGATCAGGAGCTCTGCATCAGGCGTTTTGACATCACGCGCAAGGTGTCCCTGAAGACGGGCACCTCGAACAGCCGCCCGTACTTGCGCTTTCCAGATTGCATAGTTGGTCTTGGTAAGCTTCTCCGAGATAGGATGACTGGAGAAGGGATTTGCCGCTGCCGAAGAGGAACTCGCCATGACTAGAATCTCTGGGTGGAAACTAATCTACGCTACAGCTCCGGTACCATGTAGAAAATCAGAGGCGCATACAAGGGAATCACCATGACCCAAACTCAGGTTCAGCGGTGTATACGTGTTGGCTAATAGATTAGTTGGAAAAGCCCCAACCGTGGCTCTTTACATAAGCAGGCGACCAACAATCTCTTGATTACCGCATAAGGATAGCTACAAGTTGTTACAAGGATATATGTTGACAGCTAGCCTAATATCTCATGCGGTTGGGATTTGTTGACGTGACCAACAATGACACGTATATGAAACTTATCATTTAACAATTACAACATTTAGGCCTTGTTTAGTTCCTCCAATTTCCCAAAATTTTCCATCACATCAGTCATCACATCAATGTTCGGACATATGCATGGAGCATTAAATGTCGAGACGAATCTTTGAAATCTACGTAGTCCATATTTGGACAAAGTTTGTCAAATAACAACGAAAACGCTACATAAATTTTTCCATCTAAACAAGGCCTTATACTACAGGCATGGGCCCTGTTTGGATCCAAGGGCTAGAACTAGTTTGAGCTATTTGGAGCTCAACTAGCCCTAAAGTATCCAAACAAGTGGGCTAGTTTGAGCTATTTGCAACTAACTCACCTCAAAAAACTATCCCCACCAAGAGGTGATTATTTGGGGGCTGTTGTTTGGGACCACTAGAAAAGTGTTTTCTCTCTCTACCTCCACTCATCAAATGATTGGGAAAGTACATTTATTGTCAATCTAACTCTTCTATCCAAACGTCTCTTTGACTAGAGTTAGTTTAGAGCTACTTGGAAGCTAGAAAATAACTCTAACCTTTAGCTGTGCTAGAGTATGCAAACAGGGCCATGGATACGGGAGTGAGGGAGGGAGAGAGAGGTGTGGACACACGGTGATCTACAGTATGTCGCTGCGCTGGAACGCATTGAAGAGGAGATACGGATACGGTGCGTGAGCCATTGGCAGGAGGAGGCCAGGGGGCGCTCCCTCCTGTCTGCAGCGGCGAGCGAGCCAGCGACAAAAGATTTCGTTTCGATCAGGGTAGCCGCTGCGCTTCGCGTCTGAGATACTCCGTACTCCGTATATGGATAGCACAATATACTGTACAATGCTGGCCTGTTCATGTGCATGTGCATGCGTCGCGGGCCAGCTTTTGCCTGCCCAGTCCGGCCGGCCGGCGGTGCCGGATGTCATGTCCCGGATCCACTGTAGTACCTGACGCCGCGCGTGTGTCATCCTCCTCCCCCCTGCAGGGAGGGACGACGGTCCGCGATCCGGCCGTATCCGATCCGCGGCGCGGGCTGCCGGCTGCGTATCCACCAGATTCACTAGCTGCCCATAGCCTGCCTACTCGGCTACTACTCTACAGTACTCGCTGAGACGGTGAGAGAGACCCCTGGTGACGCGCGCGGTATCTCTCGGTCGCCGCACCGCCTGATCTCCTCCGGTCCTCTCGTCCCTTGCCATAGGCCCCCGTAGCCGTAGCCCGCCGCGCCCGCCTCCCAAACCGGCAGAGGGCGCGCGCGCGTGCGTGACGAGTGATCTACTACCACCTGCACCCGGCCCCTCTATATATATAACCCCCCCCCGCGCACCACATCACAGTTCACAGGGATCCATTTGAGGGCTGGTACTAGGTTCGGCGTTCATCGCCGTAGCTCGTGTATCGCCGTTTAGTAGCTATAGCACCAGCAACCCATATCAGAGGCAGGGAGAGCGACCGGGCATGGCGGCGAGCCGCAATGGACTCGGAGGCGACGGGAGCGCGCCGGCGCCGCACGTCCTGGCCGTGGACGACAGCTCGGTCGACCGCGCCGTCATCGCGGGCATCCTCAGGAGCTCACAGTTCCGCGGTGAGAAATCGTATTATCGCTCTCGGTTCAGTGGCTGTGGCTGGCGTGTGGCGTGGAGACGATCCTTCTGCCTTCTCTGACCTGACCCTTTCGCGTTCTCTCTTCTCTGTCATGCGTGCAGTGACGGCCGTGGACAGCGGGAAGAGGGCGCTGGAGCTGCTGGGCACCGTACGTTTCTTTACTCATCTTTTTGTTCATCCTCTGTGTGTGTGTGTGTGTGTGTGTGCGCTCTTTACTCATGTAATGTGTGTCGTTTTGTTTCAGGAGCCCAACGTGAGCATGATCATCACCGACTACTGGATGCCGGAGATGACTGGATACGAGCTCCTCAAGAAAGTTAAGGTACACACACGCACACCATTCCAACTTCCTTTCAGCCTTCAGCCTTGCATTGGTAGCACTAGCTACGCAGTGCAGATGCCAAATCACTGAACTCGTCTGACTGTCTTCAACTGAATGGCGTTCGTGAATATGCAGGAGTCGTCCAGGCTCAAGGAGATCCCCGTGGTGATCATGTCCTCCGAGAACGTGCCGACCAGGATCAACAGGTTAGTCATCAGTACACTCGTATCCCCACCATGCCCAAACATCGAATCCATTCCTATCTGTTCATCGGTATACTTCTTTTTCTGCTTCATGTTTCGTACTGTTTCCCGACTTGTTTGTGCATGATTCGCCAGGTGCCTGGAGGAAGGCGCCGAGGATTTCCTGCTCAAGCCCGTCCGCCCGTCCGACGTGTCGCGCCTGTGCAGCCGCGTCCTCCGGTGAGCGCGACGGCGACAGCCGACAGGCGGTGGCGTGCTGGCATGCATGCTCAGCTCGTGGTTCTTTTGGGAGGCGGATGCTGGATGCATGGCATGGGCGGGTAGCGGTAGCAGCAGCGTCCCGGAGTTCCGAAGCCTGGGGCTCGTATACGTTGGACTTGGGGGCCAACTGATGTGTGTGTGTGTGTGTTTTGCTCCTCTTTCTCTCCTTTCTCTTCTTCTTTGTCGTGCTAGGCCTAGTCTGCTAGTTGAACTGTAGAAGTGGTGTTCTGTTAGACTGTTACCATGTAGTATGTTCAGTTAATGAAGTTCAGTAACAAAGATGGTGCCTTTTAATTTCCCTGCAATCCTGCATATGTCGTTTTGTTACCTCTCGCCTGTGGTGGCCACCCTTTTCCCCTCTCCAACCATTGCCATCTTTTCCAGCTCCGGCGAGCCTCTCCCACCTGACCTGGCTCGAACGTCGCTCCCCTAAATCGTCCGGCCTCCATTTCCACCGCCTGGCATGCCTGCCTCCCTCGGTCGGCCTTCTATTCACATCGAACTTAGGGAAGATAGGGGAGAGGCTCGTCAGAACCCTAGTTTCGCCCACCTCATCTTCTTCTCCTCGTACAGGAGGAGGTCGCTGCCGAATGAGAAGGAGGAAGGAGCTATGCAAGTTAAGCGCGGGCGACCGAAATCGCATACTTGACATGCATAAAACACATGTTTCATACAGTATTATCATTTTTTGTTTAAAAAAACAAAGAGGGCGTCTGATAACGACCCAATTGAATTTATAGCAGTACTCCCTCTGTCCCATATTAGAAGACGTCCTACAAGGTGTCACAGATATCAAGGTGAACACAA
Organism: Coix lacryma-jobi var. lacryma-jobi; assembly: GCA_009763385.1. Lineage (NCBI taxonomy): Eukaryota > Viridiplantae > Streptophyta > Magnoliopsida > Poales > Poaceae > Coix > Coix lacryma-jobi. The sequence continues at coordinate 24,361,346 of CM019830.1, read as the reverse complement.
AAAGACCCTACCAACCCTAGAGGAATCTTGCGCGTACAGCTTGGGAGCAGCACTCCGGTCACTCCGGTTGAGAGCCTCCTCACACACCGTCTATTTCTTCATTTGTTTATTAGCATAGTGGACGACAAAAGGCTGATGGATGGACGTATTCTGTACTTTGGTATAGGAGTTAGAAGCTAAAACGTCTTCTATTATGATACTTTTTTTGAGTGCTGTAACGACATGTATTTTGGGACGGAGGGAGTATCTCTTTATATATTTTTTTCCCTAAGGTTTACTCTCGTATTCTCTTTACCGATTAGCACAATCATGTTACACTAATCGCTACCAAATCCGACAAACGTAACACAGATATGTGACACGAGGCCACGAAAATCTGTCAAAAAACTTTCTGGATGTTTTCTTTCTGATGATGATCATTTGAAAAGGAAAAGAAAAAAATTGAAGATTATCATTACAATTTCGCTAAATTGAAGATATGTTATCTTGACCTATATATCACTAGTATAATGCCCGTCCTAACGCTACGGTTTTATTTTAGGGATACATATGAAAACAACAAACGATGATATTTTTTATAGTATATATTGCTTGTGCTAATGCTACAGTGATGTAAAAAATAAATAATAAAACAAAAAAATCAACTGGTGAAAGAAACACAAATTCAATATCTCACACTGTCGGTGTTTCGAACCCGGGGGTATGACACCAACGAGTAATATGATCGCGTGCTCTCTTCCTGGATGGTGATGCAAGATGACACAAGGATTTATCCTGGTTCGGGCAAAGAAGGCCCTACGTCCAGCGGGGGAGGAGGTTCTTGTATTACTTGCACCTAAGTGCTTGTACAGGGGCGAATACAAGCTTGGTGAGTGTGGACCGGAGTCCGGACTCGTGTATGTGTGTGCGTGGACAAGCGTGTCGTCCTTTGGAGTTATGTAACGTGTGCGAGCGTGTGTCACCCACCGCGCGAAAGGCCCTGGCGTCCCCTTTTATAGAGCAAGAGGAGGCCAGGGTTACACAGGAATGACATGTACACCGCTCGATATGGCGAAGGGTAGGAAACTTGTCTTGTCGGGTGCCACTGGAGCCGACGTGGGCGTTGCTGTTGAGGCGTCCTTGGAGCGTGGCCTCCATCCCGGGCGCGGACGTGGAGGCGTGGCGACGTGAGGGCCGTACAGCACCCATTCCGGCATGTGCAGAACGCGGCGGGGTCCCTCCGGGTCTTGTGGTACCTGCCCTCCAAAAGCGTGAAAAGGGTGAGGGCGGAGGGGCGGAGCCGGCCTCGAGGTGGCGCCTGCGGGGGGCTCGAGCCCCCGCAGGTATGGGCAAGTTCCGGAACGCCCGTGCGTACAGCGGGAACCCAGGCCTCAGGATGAGGCTCGAGTGTGCTACAGTGCAGGGCATGGCCCAATAGTGCTGTACTGGCGCCTTTTTGCCCATGCTTGGTGAAAGCGAGATTTGACTGTGGCTCCGGTTCACTGTGACACACGTCGCCGTGTACCAGAAGACGTGACCGGAGCAGGTGAACGCACTAAACACACAGTATGGGGCTGGTATCCGGTGCCCATGCCGCTCGAGGGAGGCACGGAGCGTCTCGAGGGATAGGCTGTCGCGCTAGAGAGGCTCGAGGTCCCCGCGTGGGGTCTCGAGGAGCGATGTATGGCTGTGGAGGGCTCGAGGCCTATGTCCCGGAGCTCGAGGGGTTGGTTTTTTAGAAGGTTAGTCTCGCTAGGTTCGTTATTAGATGGTGTTCCAGGTTTAACCTATTTGTTTGCGTTGATTGGGGGTACCCCTTTGGTGTTCCCCCGACAGTAGCCCCCGAGCCCTTGTTCGAGTGCTGGCACTCGAGCAGGGGCTCCCGACTGGGTTCTCGAGGGTTAGCTAACTGGTCTCGAGGGTTTAGCCGTTTTGATTCCGTGGGTGTCGGGCGAGCGACACCCACGGGTGTAGCCTCCGAGGCCACGGGGGAGTGGTTAGGACTCCCTCGTGGGCTGTTTTGTGAGTGTTAGTTGCGTTTTTTAGGTTCGGGAGTGTCGAGCCCCCAGTTTTTTAACCCTCTTTCGTCGAGGGGCGCCAGGCTGAACTGACCGGCCGGCTCTTCGAGCTGTCCGGCACGCCAATTGCCCTGGCTTGTCATCCCGCGAGTCCTTTCGATCGGATGCGAGGGGGGATGCCTCGTACTACCACGAGCGGGCGAGAATCGAGGTTCCCGGTGAGCTGGTAACGGGGAATCCAAGTGAGACCTCATGCCCCGTTCGATAGGGGTCGACTGTAGCCCGGAGGCGATCTCATAAAGCATGAGCGCTCAGTCTGCAGGTGTGCCGGGTCCATTCGATAGGACCCGGTGGCTCGATGCCTCCCTCTGAGGGGATCTCGCTGCACGTCGCGCGCCCTGCCTTGGATACACGTGAGGGGCCTCGAGGGCTTGGCCCTCGAGCGATGCTGCGAGTGGTGCCCCTTGGTGTCCCTGACTCGGGTGCTCGAAGCCGGCTGTCGAATCCCCTTCGAGGGCCAGCCTTCGCTGCTTCGAGGCTTAGGGCCGGGGCCCGTTTTTACCTTCCTGAAGAAGCCTTCGTCGCTTGGAATCCTTCTGCCCGTTGGGCGCGCCTTTTTAGGCAGAAACCGTCAGGGAGTGGAGATCGTGGCGCCAGGGCAGCGGACGTGAAGTTGGAGCGGCGGCCGCTGAAAGGTCCTTGTTTGGTTTTGGTAATTGAGTGACAACCTAGGTGAACTAATATGTGCTTATGTGAGATACACAGGAAATTAGTTCACATATGAATGAGCAACGAAGGAGCTTATTGCATATGAGACATGACATGGAGTCATGTGGCTAAGATGGTGAAGATCAAGGCAAGACTTGGCTTGATGGACCGGTTGCGAAGGTGAAGGGCAAGTTGGAGGCTTTGAAGCCGTTGGTACCGAGTGTCGGGAGGCTTGAGCAAAGACTTGGCACTGAAGGACCGAAGCAATGGTGAAGAGCAAGTGAGGTCAAGATCGATGGACCATGGAGGCCATGTGATGATATGAAGTGGATCATATCATTTGATGAAGAGGTTGGTGCATGTGTTGCATCAACACCGGAGGAGATGAAATGGAATGCGCAAGACAAAGGTATACTTGTAGGGCATTTCATTTCACCGGTCATAGGTGTGTAGAGAAGTTTATGACCGGGTTTAGGATAGATGGTCGTTACTATCAAGAGGAGCAAACTTGTTTGCATATCGGTCATCTAGTGCCACTTGAGTGATCTAACATTGCAATGTTGCTAGGATCGAGTGGCGTGGTGAGTGCAAGTGCTAATCCTTTGAAAAATGATTGTGAAAATGCTAACACACATGCACAAGGTGGTATACACCTGGTGGTGTTGGCACATTTGCAAAGGAGAAGAAACCGGAGTTGAAAACGTGGTTTTCAGGCTTGACCGGACGCTGGAACAGCGACCGGACGCTATGGATCGTGCGTCCGGTCACTTGTGAAACAGCGACCGGACTCTGCTGAAACAAATGACCGGACTCGCCTGTACCACTGTTCACAAGAGGCAACGGTCGAATTGAAGTGATCGGACGCTGAGTGAGTCCGGTCAATAGTGACCGGACGCGTCCGATCGATGAAAAATCTCTCTGGAACCTCTCTGTGTTTGACCGGACGCTGAGTGAAATAATGACCGGACGCTAGTGAATCATGAGTCCGGTCACTACTTAAACCATCGACGGGACGCTACTGGAATATTGACCGGACGCGTCCGGTCAGTACGAAAAATGCCCAGTGAAGGGGGTAAGGGTAACGGCTAGTTGAGCCCTTGGGGCTATAAAAGGAGATGGTGGCCGGCCTTGGCTGGTGCTGAGCACCCTCGGGACTTGGTGTCCATGCTTGGGGAGTGCTTAGGAGCCCTCTAACTCGCTTGTGCCTGCTAGTGTGCGAATCTATTGCGAGTGAGCGATTCTAGTGCGTTGCTTTGAGAGATTGCATCGAGTGGCACTAGGTGTTCGTGTTGCAAGCCGGTGGTGCTTGTTACTCTTGGAGGTTGCCACCTCCTAGACGGCTTGGTGATCGAGTCTCCGTCGTGAAGCCCGCGTGAAGATTGTGCGTGGCTCCAGAGAAGGATTGTGAGGGGCATTGTGCTCGCCCCGCGGGGATCGCGAAGAGCAACTCTAGTAGAGCGTGTCATTGAGTTACCCTCACTTGTGGGTGAGTTCTTGCGGCGCTCGAGTGTCGAGCTAGGTGTGGTGCCTATTAGCCGCTGAACTACCAAAGTGTGTGGTCGACACAACGGGGACTAGCTTGGTGGCAACCAAGTGAACCTCGGGAGAAAAATCACCGTGTCAACTTCATGTTCATCTTCTCGGTGGTTTGCAAACTCCATTCACTAGCTTGTATTTACTTGTTCATATACTTGTGCTAGTGTAGATTGTTCTTGTAATTAGTTAGCTTGTGTAGCATGCTAGTTACCTTCTTAGCTTGTGTAGCATAGAAGTTAATCCCGTGAGTGACTAGTTGACTTGTAGTCTTGCTAGTCACATTGCTTAGTTTGTGTAGCTAAGTTGAGCTCTCTAATTTGGATTGTGTAGCCGTGTTATTGAGCATTGCTAGTGAGCTTAGGCTTTGTGCTTTTGCTTAGTGGCATGTGTAGGAGCTCCCCGGTTGATTGAGTACTAGTTGCTTAGGTTTGTGTAACCTTGCAAGCTAGAATTGTTTAGGTGAGCTCTAGCTAGCCCGACACCTTATTTGCATTGTTTAGGATCTTTTATAAGGTGTCATAGAGTATAAGTAGAGGGGTGTAGTCTTGGCTAGACCGATAGTTTTAATTCCGCATTTGTTTTGGTTAGCCGGTGCGATTAATTTTAGAAAGGACTATTCACCCCCCCTCTAGTCTGCCATCTCGACCCTTCAGCCGCGGAGGGCCCCGGTAGTTGAGCGTATGGGATGTTGCCGCGTGTACCTGTCAACCGGCTCGAGACGTGGTTAGGTGGGCGCATTAAATGCATGCGGTTACCTTTTTACGTCGTGGGAGACCCCGCCCGTTGGGGTTTTTCCCTTATAAATATCGAAAGAGGGGAAAAGGAACCCTTTACTTTGCCTTTGCCTTCACCGCCGCCGTAGCCTTCGCGTGCCCTCTCCCTCGAGCTAGTCGATTGGGAATTTCCCGGCCGTCCGTCCGCTGCTCGGGTCCGCGCCGCCGTCGTCATGGCTGCCCAGACACAAGCGCTACCGGCCGAAGATTGGAGACCGACGAAGGTGACGCAGCGCGAGATGGACTCGCTGGTGGCCCAGGGGCTTCTTCGTCCCAACCCGGAGGAGGGACCCGCGTGGTGGGTTATCCCGTCGGAGGATCACCGGGAGCCCCATCCGCCGGAGGGGTATGTGGTGAGCTTTACGCGCTACCACCGCATGGGGCTCGGTGTTCCGCCGAGCCGCTTCATGCGGGCGTTGACCCACCACTACAAGGTGGAGTTGCAACATTTCTCCCCTAACTCAATCTCGCACGCCGCCATCTTCGCCGCGGTGTGCGAGGGGTACCTGAGGATTGAGCCGCACTGGGAGATGTTCGTCCACCTCTTCCAGGGCGAACTCTTTGTCAAGGCCTTGAAATCCAGAGGGAGGCGGCTCATGCGCATGGGCTCCCTCATCGTCACTGCGAGGACTGGGACCTCATCGGCCAGCGTCCCCCGCGAATACCTCCGCTACAAGCTTTCCACCAACCAGGCGGGGTGGGACGACCACTGGTTCTACTTGCGGAATGAAGGCGGTCTCCTTCCGTAGTACACCGGCAGTGTCCTCACTCAACGCCCGGATAAGTGGACCTGGGGCGTCGTGGCAGACAGGCAACGCCACCTGGTGCCGCTGATGAGACGATGAGGTCGTTAGTGGAGGACAAAGGACTGACCGTCCCAGCGGTCATTTGGGCGTTCCACCAGCGGAGGGTCCTTCCTCTGACGGACCGCCCTCTTCTCATGTTCGAGATGGGGCCTAAGGCCTCGCTCGAGGCGTTGAAGCAATCGAGGATGGCCGAGGAGAGGCTGTCCCGGAACGAGGGCGTCTCCCGGGTGTCGATCACGATCCAAGGGATGTTCCACCCTGAGGATACCAGCCTGATTGCTATGGCGCCCGACACGGGGTGTCTTGACCTGGTAAGCTCTCCTCGAGCTAGGCCGTCTCGAGCCTCCCCTCTTTTCTTTCTTCTTATGGCCTCGTATATTCCTCTTGTGATTTTCCTTATCGAGTTTCCTCTTAGCAGGGGGCGTTTACTTGTCGCGCGTCGAGGCTTCCGGTGAGGGAGGACGCCGTGGATACCCAGGTGAGGCGCCTCTCTACTCAGAAAGATAAGGAGGGCAAGGATGCTAGAAAGAAGAAAGAGAAAAACAAAAACCTGCGCCGCTCGGCTCGGGAGCAGAGGCGGGCGAAGGCTCGTCGTAATCGGCAGCCTGGAGATGAGTCCCTCAAGCTCAGCTCCTCGAGCTCGGAAGAGGAGAGTGATGACGAGGATGAGAGTGACGACGAGGGGATGGATGCGCGTCTGAGGCGTGCGGGGGTCGTCGACGTCAGGTCTGACCACTCCTCTGTGCAGGAGGGTATACTGGAGGTCCCCCCGGCGAAGGGATCGCGCGGGACGCAGCCGAGGAAGGCGGCGCCGAGCCCTGCATCGTCGGGGGCCCAAGGCCCATCGAGCTCCGTGCCGGACGTGCCCCCGAACGCCAAAGAAGCCTCGAACCCGGGCGGCGCCGTCGCCACGGCACAGATGAGGCTTCGGCCACGTCGACCCAGACGGTGGGTCTCGAGAAGGGCCGGCCCCGAGGAGCGATCACCACGCCGGAGGGGATGCCGGGCCGACCGCCACTAGGTGCCGAGGGCGCCGCGACCCGGCGGAGGAGTGGGCAGCATGATAGGGAGGGGCGCCGAGCCCACCCCCCACCTGTCACCATGACCTTCGAGGGGGGAGTCCCCTTCCGTTCTCGACCAGCTTCACGAACCTCCCCCCTAGTGCCATCGCCGTCATCTCCGCCGGGAGAAAGGAGGCATGCGCGGGGGGGGGGGGTTGGTCCCGGTCCTTGCAGCCAGCGCTCAACTAGTCAGCCGAGCACGGAGCCCGCGGCGGAAAAGGCGTCAAGATGACCGCTCGAAGGAGACGCGGTCGCCCCCTCGAGATGGGAGACAAAAGGAGAGCTCTCCGCCGGGGTCGAGCCACGAGATACATCGGGAGCCTTCCCCCGTCCCAGCCACGTGGAGACGGCTCGGGAGCATGGCTCGAGCCATAGATCGGGCTCGAAGCCCCCGGGTGAATCCGGCAGCCCGGGGAAGAAGCCCGCCGTCACTTTGGGTAAGTAGTGTTTTTCAATTTTTTGCCGCAGTGAGGTTTTAATCCCCCTTTTTAACCTTTTGTAATGCTCGCCGTTTATGGTTTTTTTAGGGGAAAGCGTTCCTGGCAGGAGGTGGACCTCGCAGCTTCCAAGCGGTCTAAGACCTCGACTCTGCTGTGGAACAGGCATCTGGAGGTACAGCTCCTTCCTCTGCTGGGGGGCCGCTTGGCTGGCAAGGCCCGAGCGGCCATGGCTCAGGGAGTCAGATGGCCTCCGCGGATCTTGGTGAGGCCGCCGCCATCGACCACGGAGGTCGAGGCATCTTCCTGACTCTGACAACGTCGTTATCTTTTTCAGCAGGGACCGCAGCTCTTGGCATCGATCCTGCCGTCACCGCGTCCGTCGCGACACACCGCCTCCTCCTCCTGCTCCGGTGGTACCTACCAAGAGGGCCTTCCGCTTCTCCCCCCGCCATGACGACCATTTTGGGGGGAGCACCGAGATAGCGCGGCTCCGTCGTGTCTGAGGCGGGGGTCGCGGCCCCCGAGACCCCAGTCGACGAGAGTCAGCCCACGGAGAGGGGCAGGAGGGAAGAGGGAGTTGGTTCCGACGGTGGAGGAGCTCTTGGACGCTGGAGCGGGTGCCGCCTCCGGTTGAGGGCTCACGCTGGGAGAAGCGCTCGAGGCCCCGGCCAGGGGCGACATGACGCCGGAGGACTCGGCGAGGGAGAGAGCTTGGGGCGAGCCACCCCTCGAGCGATCCGCTACCGCTACCGAACTCGAGTCCCTGCCTCCACCGAGGCCGCGCCCGTCGCCCCGAGGAGACGGAGCAGCGGGCGGGAGATGGAGGAGGGGCGGATGGAGCCGCAGCCTGTGCCCCGATTGGTGGGCCGCAGTCGGCACCGCAAGCTCGAGTCGGAGGAGGGGGCCTTCCCCCTAGTCGAGGTCGATCGACCGGTGTGGCCGTTTCCTTCCGCGCCGAGCGCGCCCCGAGCCGTGGTCCCCGTCGAGCGATCGGACCAACAGGGGGTCCCGCGGGGGGCGCGGTCCATCTTGAGGGAGGTGGTCGAGCTCGTGGTGGAGGCGGAGCGGTCCTTCTTGGAGGAGACGGACAGGTCCGCGCGGGCGGCGGCTGCCCTCGCTAGGGCGGAGGCGGAGCTCCAGGATCTCCGCGCTGAGCTAAGCCGGAATGCCCAAATGGCGAGCCGACTCAACGAAGCGCAGGTAGAGGCCCAGGCGGCTCGAGGGGAGGCCGCTCGAGCTAAGGAGGAGGCCACGACCGCTCTGGAAGCGTCGAGGAAGGAGGTCGCCGATGCCCGAAGCGAGGCCACCACCGCCCGGTCTCAAGCGGAGGCGGCGAAGAAGGAAGCCGCTGACGCCCAAAGCGGAGCCGCCACCGCCCGATCCGCAGCGGAGGCGGCGAAGAAGAGGCCGAGGATGCCCAGAGCGAAGCCGCCACCGCCCGATCCGTGGCGGAGGCGGCGCGGCAAGAGGTGATCCGGAAGATCTGGCCCTCGCAGAGACGGGCAAGCTGGTAGAAGACCTCAGGGCCGAAAAGCGCGACGTGCTGTCCGAGAAGCGTAGGCTTGATCAGCGTGTCGAGGGCCTTGCCAGCGACCTCGCCGCTCTGGGCATCCACTACGAAGGTAACTTTCATGCCTTGCCTTGTTTTGGTCTCGAGGTTTTTGTCACGCCGCGATCTCACTCCTTCTTGTTTGTTGCGCAGAGGTTGAGAAGACCGCCGAGGAGCTTCGCGGGACGAACCAGGCTCTCCTGGAGCAACTCCAGGACGAGACCATGGTGGCGGAACGAGCGCGTGCCACCCTCGACAGGCTTGACTCTATGTGGGGCGTCGCTCCGGTAGCCGCGGCAGAGGGCGCGTTGGCTCGAGGCGACGTTTTGGTCGACGCCTTATGCTATTTTGACGCGGCCGCGCGGGGCCGAGTCCGGCACGCTCTCCACCATGGCGTCAAGCAGGCGCTCGCAGCCGTCCGTTCCGGCTTCCGCTTCCCGGTCCATGTCGTTGCCAAGGGCTTCATTGAGATCGAGGGGAGGGACGAGGAATGGAACGATCGCCGCGTCGACAAGATCCTCGAGAAGGTGGACAAGCCGGGGGCGGCACTCGCGAAGCTCTTCGAGGAGGACGTGCTGCCTCCGGATGCGGACAGTGGTGTAGGTGCCCCCCCCTCCTCTCCCGGACGTCGAGGCCGGGCCCGCCGCGGAAGATCTCGGGGAGGAGTACCAGACCGACGAGGATTGAGACCTGCGTGTCAAATTTGGGCATCGAGGCCCTTTGTAAGAATTTGTGTCATTACTTGTGGCCTGACGAGGCCAACATGTGTATATATGACTTGTTTATTTAAAGAAGCTATTTTTTTTTCAAATTTATTCGATCAATTCTCTTTGTCGCAAGCTCGAGCTTCAACCGGCTTGGTCCGTGTTCCTTCGATACGCGCCACGAGTACCTCGAGGGGAGGCGTAGGTAGGGTACCGTAGCCCAGGGGCGTAGGTGGCCGTCTACGTCGACGCCCCCCGGCTCTTGGAGGCTCGGGGTATTTACGGATTTAGACGCTGCTAATATGCTCGAGGTGCGAATCGAGACGAGGGTCGAATTTTTGAAAAGGAAACGCGTATTTTTTCCGGAGTCTGGGCCCCCCCCCGTCAGCCCCCGAGGGAGGCTCGACCCTGAGCAAAGCAAGGTCGAGGCTACCTTAAGTTGCTAAGCAAAATGAAAGACAATGCACGAGTTTGTTCATTCATTTTGCGCGTGTTTGTACAAAGCAACAAAATGAATGAGACCTCGAGGCCTTTAAGGGTAGAAGCGACGTAGCTGAGATATGTTCCACGCGTTCGCCAGGATCCTGCCTTGGTCGTCGTAGAGCTTATATGTTCCTGGCTTGAGCACCTCAGCTACGGTGTATGGGCCCTCCCATGGAGGGGTGAGCTTATGGCGCCCTCGATTATCTTGCAATCGTCGAAGCACGAGGTCCCCCACCGCTAGATCCCTTTTGCGCACGTGCTTGTCGTGGTAGCGTCGAAGTGTTTGCTGGTAGCGCGCGGAGTTGATGAGCGCCACGTCTCGGGCCTCCTCGAGCTGGTCCTTGGCGTTGGCGAGCTTTTCGTCGTTGGTTTGCTCGTTGTAGGCTCGAAGTCGAGGTGAGCCGTACTCGAGGTCCGTAGGCAGGACGGCCTCGGCACCATAGGTTAGGAAAAACGGAGTGAACCCGGTGGCTCGACTCGGCGTAGTCCTGAGGCCCCATAGCACCGAGGGGAGCTCTGCAGCCCACCCCTTTCCGAAATTTTTGAGGGTCTTGAACAGCCTCGGCTTCAGCCCATGGAGTATCATGCCGTTGGCTCGCTCGACCTGCCCGTTGCTTGAGGGTATGCGACCGAGGCCCAGGTCACGCGAATGTTGTTGTCGTCGCAGAAGTTGGTGACTTTTTGCCCGTGAATTGGGTGCCATTGTCGTGATGATGACGTTAGGCACCCCAACAGGTACATGATGTCTGCGATGAACTCGACGGCTTTCTCGGAGGGGTCGCCTATGGGCTTGGCCTCGATCCACTTGGTGAATTTGTCGATGGCCACGAGCACATGCGTGTACTTTCCGGTTGTCATCTTGAGGGGACCCACGAGGTCGAGCCCCTGGACGGTAAACGGCCAAGTAATGGGGATCATCTGCAGGGCGTGCGCGGGCTGGTGCGTTTGCTTGGCATAAAACTGACACCCTTGGCAAGCTCGGACCAGGCGGTTGGCGTCTCCGATGGCGTTTGGCCAGTAGAAGCCCTGTCGGAAGGCGTTTCCTACCAGGGTCCTTGGTGTTGCGTGATGGCCGCAAGCTCCCGAGTGCAAGTCGTCGAGGAGCCTGCGTCCTACCTCGAGGGGGATGCAACGTTGAAGGATTCCTGATGGGCTTCGACGGTACAGCTCCCGTTCGTCGCCGTAGATGACGTAGGTCTTGGCCCTTCGAGCGATGCGTCGGGCCTCCGTCTTGTCTTCTGGTAGCTCGCCTTGCGTCAGGTAGTCGAGGAAGGGCGTCCGCCAGTCGAGGGGTCGTGATGACGAAGGGGCAGGTGCTTCGATTTGCATCGCCTCAGCGGATGTCAAGGGGTCATTCCCGAGGGGTGGCGTTGAAGGTCGAGGCCCCGTGTCTGGCTCGAGGTGTGGCATCGAGGGGCCAGCCCCCGGGCTGATTTTGACGGATGGCTCGAAAACGTCCCTCGAGAAGATGTCTGGTGGAACCGTGCCGCGCGTGGACGCCAACTTTGCCAGCTCGTCTGCGGCCTCGTTGTACTTTCGAGCTATGTGGTTGAGCTTGAGGCCGTAGAACTTATCTTCCAGCTTGCGCACCTCCCCGCAGTATGCCTCCATCTTGGGATCGATGCAGCTTGAAGCCTTCATAACCTGGTTGATGACAAGCTGCGAGTCCCCTCGAACATCGAGGCGTCGGACCCCGAGCTCGAGGGCGATGTGCAGCCCATTAACCAGGGCCTCGTATTCAGCGACGTTGTTGGAGGCGGGGAAGTGCAAGCGTAGCAGTAGCGCATGTGGACTCCGAGGGGTGAAATGAAGAGCAGACCCCGCCCAGCCCCTGTCTTCATGAGGGATCCGTCGAAGTACATGGTCCAGAGCTCGGCTTGGATTTGTGCCGGCGGGAGCTGGGTATCGGTCCATTCAGCGACGAAGTCCGCCAACGCTTGTGATTTGATGGCCTTACGTGGAGCGTAGGTGATGGCTTCCCCCATTAGCTCGGCGGACCACTTGGCGATGCGCCCCGTGGCCTCCCGATTGTTGATAATCTCCCCGAGGGGGAAGGATGACACCACCGTTACGGGATGAGCGAGGAAGTAGTGCTGAAGCTTGCGCCTCGTGATGATGATGCCATAGAGCAGCTTCTGGATCTGCGGATACCGGACCTTGGCCTCGGAGAGCACCTCACTGATGAAGTACACCGGCCGTTGGACTGGTAGCGCTTGACCCTCCTCGTGCCTCCTCGACGTACTACCACCGAGACACCTAGGTCGCTTACACACCTAGAGGAAGAGGAGAGGCTCGGGGGGATCGCGCCTGGTCTGGTCGTTGGTGGCACGAGAATTGGCGCGGAAGTCAGCAACCCTTTCAGCTTGGTTAGGGCCTCCTCTGCTTCAAGGGTCCACCCAAAGCGTTCCGTTTTCTTCAGCAGGCGGTAGAGGGGTAGCGCCTTTTCCCTTAGCCTCGAGATGAACCTACTGAGTGCGGCTAGACAGCCCGTTACTTTCTGTACGCCCTTGAGGTCTCGAATTGGGCCCATCCTCGTGACTGCTGAGATCTTTTCAGGGTAGGGTTGGCCTCGATCCCCGCTGCGAGACAATGTAGCCGAGTGCATGCCTCGTGGCACACCAAAGACACATTTCTCGGGGTTGAGTTTCACATTCTTGGCCCAGAGGCACTCGAACGTGGTCTCGAGATCGCTGATGAGGTCCCCGACCCTCTTGGTCTTAACCACGATGTCATCGACGTAGGCCTCGACGGTTTTGCCTATGTGTTCGCCAAAGATATTGTGCATGCAACGCTGATACGTTGCCCAGCGTTTCGAAGGCCGAAGGGCATTGTAACATAGCAATACATACCAAAGGGCGTAACGAAAGAGGTAGCGAGTTCGTCGGATTCTTTCATCTTAATCTGGTGGTAGCCGGAGTACGCATCGAGAAATGAAAGCACTTCGCACCCCGCAGTGGAATCGACAATCTGATCAATTCTAGGTAAAGGAAATGGAACCTTTGGACATGCTTTATTCAGACCAGTGTAGTCTACACACATCCGCATTTTTCCATTCTTTTTCCTAACTAGTACAGGGTTAGCTAGCCACTCCGGGTGAAATACCTCCTTGATGAATCCGGCCGCCAAAAGCTTGTGCACCTCCTCGCCGATGATCTGCGCTTCTCCTCGTCGAAGCGGCGCAGGCGTTGCTTCACCGGTCTGGACCCGGCCTGGATCTCCAAGGCGTGCTCGGCGACTCCCCTCGGTATGCCTGGCATGTCTGAAGGGCCCCACGCAAACATGTCGGTGTTCGCGCAGAGAAAGTCGACGAGCACTGTTTCCTATTTAGGCTCGAGGCTGGCGCTGATGGCCAGCGTCTTGCCATCGGTCGAGGTTGGGTCGAGGGGTATTAGCTTGGTGTGCTCTGCCGGCTCGAAGGTGCCAGCGTGGCGCTTTGCTTCTGGGGCCTCCTCGGTGGCCAGGGCTGCTAGGGCCTCGAACGAGTCGAGGTGGACATTGGCCTCCCCACGCTCGACGCACTCCACGTCGCAGTGGTACGTGTGCTCATAGGAGGTACCGACGGTGATGACCCCTTTCGGCCCGGGCATTGAGCTTCAAGTACGTGTAGTTGGGGACCGCCATAACTTGGCGTAGCCTGGCCTGCCGATGATGGCGTGGTAGGTCCCTTGGAACCCTACCACCTCCTACCTGGCGCGCCAAATGTCGGTGTTTCGTACCGGGGGGTATCACACCAACGAGTGATATGATCGCGTGCTTCTCTTCCTGGATGGTGATGCAGAGGACACAAGGACTTATCCTGGTTCGGGCAAAGAAGGCCCTACGTCCAGCGGGGGGGAATGTTTTGTATTACTTGCACCTAAGTGCTTGTACAGGGAGAATACAAGCTCAGTGAGCGTGGACCGGAGTCCGGACTCATGCCTGTGTGGTGGACTCGTGTGTTGTGTCCGTCCTCCTGAATGAGGGCCCTGGTGTCCCTTTTATAGAGCAAGGGGAGGCCAGGGTTACATAAGGGTATTACAGGTGTCGGGGCGTACGGTGCCCCATACGGAGAAGGGTAGGAACCCTGTCTTGTCAGGGCCACTGGAGCCGACAAGCGACTGTGATCGGTGATGTTGAGGCGTCCTTGGATCGGGTTCCATCCTGGGCGCGGACGTGGTGGCGCGGCAAGGTGGGAGTCGATACAGCGCCCATCCGGAATGTACAGGACGCGGGCGGGGTCCCTCCGGGTTTGGGGGGTACCTGTCCTCCAATAGCATGAAAGTAGTTAGGGCTCGAAGGGCGCGGAGCCGGCCTCGAGGTGGTGCCAAGGGGGCTCGAGGGGCGCGGAGCCGGCCTCGAGGTGTTACAGTGCAGGGCTCGAGGGGCGCGTAGCCAGCCTCGAGGGGTTACAGTGCATGGCTTGGCCGAACAGTGCGGTACTGGTGCCCTTTTGCCCATGCTTGTGGTGAAAACGAGACTTGACCTTTACACGAGTTATGTGGTACATGCTGTGCACTGTGGACATGACATGACCGGAGTAGGTGAAAGGCATTAAATGCGTGGTATGGGCTGGTACGGCTGTCTGTACAGCTCGAGGTCCGTGCGTTAAGGCTCGAGGTGTAGGGGCGCGCTCGCCGAGGCCTGGAGGGCTCGGGCGAGACGGAGAGCGATCGTGCTCGCCCGAGGCTTGCTCGGAGGGCTCGGGCGAGGCGGAGAAAGAGCATTCGCCCGAGGCCTGGCTGGGAGGGGCTCGGGCGAGACGGAGATAGAGCGTTCGCCCGAGGCCTGGCTGGGAGGGCTGGGCGAGACGGAGATAGAGCGTTCGCCCGAGGCCTGGCTGGGAGGGCTCGGGCGAGACGGAGATAGAGCGTTCGCCCGAGGCCTGGCTGGGAGGGCTCGGGCGAGACGGAGATAGAGCGTTCGGGTGTTTGCATTGATTGGGGGTACCCTTTTTTGTACCACCGACAGTTTCCCAGCGGAAGTTGGCCGGCGTGCCGAAGCAGACAGGTAGGTCGATGCGCTCGAGGGGGTGCGCCTTCTTCCCTGGCACGACTCCGTGGAACCCTCCGACGCTGGGTCGAAGCTGGTTCCTCGATATCCCCAGGAGGTCGAGGGTTTCGAGGTATATGATGTTAAGGCTCGAGCCCCCATCCATCAACACTTTGGAGAACCGCACGTCGACTATGACGGGGTCGACGACGAGGGGGTACGCCCCCAGATTTATGACACGGTCCGGATGGTCGTCACGGTCGAACGTGATCGGCGCATCAGACCAGTCAAGATACCGGGGGGCGTTGTTGCAGAGTGCGAAGATCTCCCGGCGCTCCTTCTTTCTTTCTCGAGCTGAGAGCCCGACGGTTGGCCCCCCGTAGATCATATAGCAGTCGCGCACTGGGGGGAAGTTGCCATCCGCGTCCCCACCGCCGCGCCAATCGTTATCCCTGCCCTTAGGCGCGTCTTCTTTCTTATCGCCGAGCTTGGAGTAGAAGCCTTTCAACAGTCGGCAGTCCTTTAACTTGTGATTTACGGGGCCCTTGTGATAAGTGCAGGGGCCCTCGAGCACTTGGTCGAAAACAGCCCCATCAGGGGGGCCTCGGGGCTTCTTATGCTCGAGGTCGCCCGCGAGCACCTCTTCGTCGTCGTCGTCATTGGCGTCGCGCTTTGCCTTCTGACCTTTGTGTTTGCTCTTCTTCTTTTTGTTGTTGTTGTTGTTGCTCTTCGCGTCGTTGCCCTTGTTCGAGCCCTCCGGCGTGGTCACCGCCTTCCTTTGTCCGTGGAGCAGCCAAAGAAGGCCCCCACTGCCTCGTCGCCTGAGGCAAAGCTGGTGACACGATCCATCAGGTCCTCGACCGTCCTGGGACGGTAGCGCCCTAGCTCATGAACCAACTCCTGGCATGTCATGCCCGCGAGGAACGCTGAGATGACGTCCTCATCAGGCACGTGGGGGAGCTCGAGGCGCTGCTTCGAGAATCGCGAGCAAAGTCGCGGAGGGGCTCGTCCGCTGCCTGCCTGCAACGCCGTAGGTCCCAGGGGTTGCCGGGCGCACGCAAGTCCCCTTGAAATTCCCGTCGAAGACCTTGACTAGGTCGGCCCAGTCATGGATCCGATCCGGCGGGAGCCCCTCGAGCCACCGGCGAGCGGTGTCCGAGAGGTAAAGTGGGAGTTGGCGTATGATCACACGGTCGTCGCTCCTCGCTCCGCCCAGTTGGCAGCCCAGGCGGAAGTCTGACAGCCAAAGCTTAGGCTCGACCTCCCCGTCATACTTCACGATGTTGGTCGGTGGCCGGAAGCGGTCGGGGAGAGTTGAGCTGCGGATGGCCCGGCTGAAGACCCTGGGGCCCGGGGGCTCGAGGACTTGCCGGTCCTCGTCACTGTCAAACTTGCCGGTCCCTCGTCATGTCCGTAGCGCCCCCCACGATGGGCGCTATAGCCACGCTCTTGGCCACCCTTGTCCTTGCGCCGGCGGTTGATGTCGTTGCGGGCGTCATTGGGGTCTCGAGGTGGCCGGTCGTCGACGATCCGTTCCCGGACTGGCCTAGTTCGAGAGGCGTCCGGCTGGTGGACGGAGATCTCGCGCTCGTTGCGGGGCGTGTCCGCTGGTTTCCCCGAGGCTGCCCCGCGCCATCGCGAGGCCGAGCGCTTTCGGCCTGCTGCACAGCGGCGCTGTCTCGAGGAGGTTTCTTCATCTCCCCGAGCATGCGCCTGGCGTCAGGGTTGGAGACGGCGGGTAGATCACGGAGCAACATCGCCGCCGCCACCACGTTCTGCCCGGCTCGCGGGAAACGCACCTCGGGGCGTGCTGGTGCCCCGTCCTCGAGGATCTACCGGTGGACCTCTCGAGCGCGGCCACGAACATCGGCGCCTCGAGGCTGGGCTTGTTCCTGCACTAGGGTTTTCTCGAGCTGCAGTAGGCATTGTCGGTCCTCCTCAGCCTTGGCGATGGCCTCCCGTAGCTGTGCGAGCTGCGCCGCCCGGTCGTCGCTGTGCCGAGATGGTGCAGCTGGTGCCGGGGGTTCGTTCCTCCCCTGAACGCGTGATCCGCCTGCCGCAACCACGTCTCCGGGCTCTTCGAGGTTGAGCGCCGGCCTGTTGTCGTCATCGCCGTCATCCTCGGCGTCGTCCACGACCCCCTTGAGCCGGAAGAACTCCCTGGTGGGGTCCCAGAGGTCAGGGTCGTGGTAGTCGTACTCATCGGAGTCGGAGCTGCTGATGCCGCACCGCCCTGGCTCGTGCCGGGACTGCAGCTCGCGGTACCACTCCCCGAAGGTGGCTCGACGAGGTGGCTCGACGGCTCGTGAGAGGCCGCGGTCGACGTGCGCGGGGTAGACGATCTCCAGGTCAGTGGTGGCTCGTAGGAGTACGCCTGGACGCTCCTTCCGCTCTGCGGCCGCCCGGTCCTGACGGCGCTCGTCGAGGTGGTGGGCGTAGACAGCTGCAGAGTTGTTGAGGCCGAACGGGCACCGCTGGTGTCGAGCGCGGTACACCCTGTGCGGGAGGAAGCCGGGTGGTGTCGACGGAGCACGGCTTGGGGGTCTCTGGCCAGGCTCCCGGTTCGTGCGTATGACGAATGCGAACTCGCTGGGGGAGTGCGCACGCGCCCTAGAAGTCGCCGACCGCGCACCGGGCTGGTTTCCCCTCGGGGACCCCGCGCCGGCTGCGGGAAAGCGGGTGTTCACCGCGGGCATCGCCTGTGCCTGGCGACGATGGTGACGACGGCGCCGCTCACGAGGTGGCGACGCGTGGTGGTGCGGGCGACGCGCGCGCCTCCCACGCGCGGGGTGGCGTGACATGCCCTCCGCTCGGGCCCTTCGTGGAGAGCAGGGTCAGCTCGTTGCCGCTGCCGGTGGCCAGGAATTCGAGGCTCCCGAACCAGATGACGACACCAGCAGAGAACGAAAGAGTGGAAGAAGCCATCCAGGAAACAACGAGAAATCGACTCCGACACGCGAAGCCCCCTACCTGGCGCGCCAACTGTCGGTGTTTCGAACCCGAGGGGTATGACCCAACGATAATATGATCGCGTGCTCCTCTTCCTGGATTGTGATCAGATGACCAAGGATTTATCCTGGTTCGGGCAAAGAAGGCCCTACGTCCAGCGGGGAGGAGGTCTGTATTCTTGCACCTAATGCTTGTACAAGGGCGAATACAAGCTTGGTGAGTGGACCCGACCGACTCGTGTATGTGTGTGCGTGGACAAGCGTGTCGTCCTTTGGAGTTGTGTAACGTGTGCGAGCGTGGGTCTCCCACCGCGCGAAGGGCCCCTGGTGTCCCCTTTTATAGGCAAGAGGAGGCCAGGGATACATAGGAAGACATGTACAGTGCTCGATATGGGTGAGGGTAGGAAACCCATCTTGTCGGTGCCCCTGGAGCCGACGTGGGCTTGCTGTTGTCTCCTTGGAGCGGGGCCTCCATCCCGGGCGCGGACTGGAGCATGGCGACGTGAGGGCCGTACAGCACCCATTCGCATGTGCAGGACGCGGCTTGGTCCTCCAGCTTGTGGTACCTGCCCTCCAAAGCGTGAAAGCGTTAGGGCTCGAGGGGCTCGGAGCCGTCCTCGAGTTGGCGCCAGAGGGGGCTCGAGCCCCCGCTGGTATTGCAAGTTCCGGAACGCCCCGTGCGAGTACAACGGAACCCAGGCCTCATATGAACGCGAGTGTGCTAACAGTGCAGGGCATTGTAACAGAACCGACCAATTTATAAGAGCACAAGTACGAAATTCTCCGCCGAGGCAGTAAATTTGTGCACCTTGAGCCCCTATAAACCCGGTAGTCCGTGAAATCACGAAGGATTTCAAACTTTCCAACATCAACAACATAGGATCGTAATATTCAGCATCGACCGTCACACGACAGAGATTACATAAATAGTTCGGAGTAGCAACTTAGTTATTACAAACCAGGTTTGAAACAGTAGCGGAAGCTTAACTTGAAACATTGTTCCGAAATTCACGCACGCACACTTAATGATTACAGTGCCATTTAGTAGTCATCCTTAAGATAGCAAGATACGAACAGAAGAGGTCATTGCCCGGGACCTAGAATTCACCCGAGGCTGGAAAGAGACAATTGATGCAATAACCATGGAAGACCTGGCCATCTGCAACAACAAAGGGTAGAACCCTGAGTACGAGAAGGTACTCAGCTAGACTTACCCACCTTAAACCAAATAAAATGACACCAAGGAGTATGCAAGGCTACAAGTATATAGTGGAGGCTAGGCAATTAGACCACATTTTTGCATAAAAAGCCATTTGTTAATTAAGTAGTTCTCCTGCCCTTTAGCTGTCAATTTAATAGTAATTATCCTATTTACTAGATTAGCAAACTGCACTATAACAAACATGGTAGTGATCCAACGATCACCAAAAATGTAACAAACAGACCGAGTGACCATTTCCAAAAGTATAATGATAGCTGTCTCGTGTTCCACATTTTTCAGTATCGAGGTCGATCAGCGTTCGAGTCAAGTGCTCACTATCCAGGAGCGATGGCGATTATAATCGATTCCTAACCAGCTGGTGATTTATTTCCCACACAAACCACACCCACCCGTCGGTGAGCTACAGATGACCACAACATTGTTCCAGGAGTCGCGGTTTCAACCGCCACCATCACACCCGGAGGCAAGCCCGACTGCCAAGGAGTTGGACTTAACCACCATCACCCGGGTCTTACTATTCGCGCCCCCGCGTCCCACTAACTCTCCACCGTGGCTTCGGCTGATGCGTAGGACCTGAGAGCCGGCCTGGAACAATGAGCGGCTTCGCGGTCGGAACGAGTTATCCTTCCAGCTAAATGTGGGACATGCGTTCAACATGACAAGAAGTCTATCTCACAAGATACTGATTCCCATAAAACACGGCTAGAAATACTGTAGCATACACTACAGGAATCTGCCGATCTCCATTTTCCACAACACTCAGTTATCCCACTTAATGGAAATATCCGGTTAATCGGTCAAGTAACCACCTATTGCTCGCGGGTAACATGAAGGTTGCCCGACTTCTACCGGTCTAAGCAATTCTAAGCATAACTCGGACCTGATTCTATATAGGTATCAAGGATGATATTTCAAGGTAACAAGGTATGAATAGTGATGCATCAACGGTATCAAACAACTCCTATACTTAATGCAACAAACATAAGCAGATTAAGTTAATCAAAACTGTAGGTAGTTAGAAATGCTCCGGGGCTTGCCTTTCTCGAAGGTGCTCGGTTGGTGATTCGGGCACTCCGGAAGTTCTTCTTCAAACTCTTCCCCGACAGCTCCTGGTTCCTGCTCCTGAGGCTGCTCCTCGTTTTCCTCTGCTATCACTGTCTCTTCTACCGAACCTGTTATGATGCATATGCGAGAATGAATGGATGATACATGGGCATAGAAAATGCATTGCAATTGAATTGACCGAATAGGCGCATATTTCCTCTCTGGTAGAGTACAACACTCTATTTAGAGAGAAGCTACACCACTCATGCAAAGCACAGTCAACATGCATACACTGAAAAGACTATTTTACCCTGCTGGTTCCCTCCATAAAAAGACACAAAAGCTTAATTTAAGTAAACTAATTATTCCACTAAAACAAGCTTATAACTGCACCTTATAGATAAGCTTCAGAAAAATCTACAAAAATTACTGTAGGTTCCTAACAGAAAGTAAAGCATACTGTACAAATTTCAGGACAATTGCATGTATATATAATTCTGTATGAAAAAGACAAATATCAGGGTGAAAAGGTACTTTGAACTACACCCTGTCTTAAAAAGTGTCAAACAACAAATTTCATATTTTTGTTTAGAGCTTTCCAGCATAAGAGCAGTCTATAAAAATTATGAGACTCAAATTCCATATATTTTAATTACTACAAATTATACAAGAAAACAACATTTAATCAATTTAAAGGTTAACTTCAAATTATTTCACAACCAACAGTAGTTATCATTTTTCTGTGACTCTACATCACCTACATAGCTCATCAAAACAAATCCCATATTTTTCTGAGCAAAACATGATTTACTATGCATTAAACAAGATATCAGCCTAAACACAAATTAATTATTACTGCATATAAAAACTATCATAACAGAGCATATATATTTTTCATGTACAGATCTCATCAAAACAAACTTAACAAAATTGGTTTCACATTTATTGGATTAACAGAACACAAGTTATGATTTAAACAAGCATTAACAACATTTCTGGAAAAACATATATTCAAAAACACTAAACCCTAACTGCTACATGCACCCGACACAACTGCACCCAAGCGGCTGACAGCCGGGGCCCGTGGTCAACACGACCCCACCTGTCACACACAGAGAAACAGAGGAGAAGTTGACCTCGGCGAAGCTCGCCGACGGCGGCTTTCCGGCGAAACCATCACCACCACTCGACTCCTCTCATCCTTCCGCACTCATGGTACCGCTCACCGGCCCAGCATTGACGGTGATCGAGCTCGCCGTCGCAAATGGCGGCCACGGCGGCGCGGGACTCTCCACGCCGGCAACTCCGGCCATGCCGAGGCTAACCAAACTGCGATTCCTACTCTCCGAACTCCCACGGATCTAGCGCAAGGCTCGGACGCTACGGATTTCACTCCGAAAGCTCGGGACCACGCCATGCCAGTCTCCGGCAACCATGGCGGACGACGGCGATGGCGGACCGAGGCAACCAAACCCTAATCGGTAAACCGACTTCACTACCTTCTTCCTGGACGCTCACTGACTCGGAACGCTAGCTAAAACATCTTGAAACCCCGGGAAGGGAGCCGACCACGGCGGACCGAACTCGGCGGTCATGGCGGCCATGGCGGAAGCTCGTCCCGAGGCTCACCTAGGGCTTGCCGAAGAGCACTGACTAGCGCAAACGTGCGGGAGACGGCGAGGAGGCGGCGAGGCTAGCGGTGCGGTTTGCTTGGCGAATGCACGGCGAAACGACGGCGGACGGCGGACTTCCCCCTTTTCGCCCGCGCGGTCGCCGGCGAGAGCTTGGAGCGAGGCAGAGAGGGAGGGAGAGCGCGCTCTGGCGGAGGAGAGCGTGCGCGGGCGGTTAAGGCTCGCCACGCCGCGCTCGCTGGCTGGCTTTGGCCGGGAATCGAACGCCACGCGGCGTTCTTCCCTGCGCGCGGTCGGCCACGACGCGCTACTTTGAACTGAATCGGGCGATTCAGTTAAGCCCTGGGCCGACTGACGGCCCAACTTCAAACGCGATTAACTCACTAACCACTCCATCAAACGCTAAACCAACTGCACCATTGGTTAGAGCTATACACCGACTGCAACTTTGGTTATAGGATTGATCACTGGTTCGGCTTGGGTTGGGCTCAGATCGATGCCAAACATGGCCTGACCGAACTGGTTTTCAGAGTTAGGACTTAGGAAAATTCCAAGTCTAAAACCCTTCCAATTCTGTCTTGTGGACCCTAAAACACCATGCTAAACCCATTTTCATGAGTTGGTCCTTAAACAACTTTTGTTCTATACTAAATTCTACACACTTTTGCTTAAGGGCCCACAGCCATGCAAAGCTTCTAACAAGGAGGTCTTTGTTAGTCAAACAAAAGGACTTTAGAGGCTCTATAGGGTTGACTAGGGTTTAACTACTTGATTAGGCAAAATGTCCAGCATAACCATGCCTTCATTTTGACTTCTCAACAAGGTTAGATGGTTAGAAAGACTTAACCACTCCCAAGCAAGACAAGAAACACTTCATCAAAGCAAACTTATAAGCAAGCAAACACATGAAATGACATTTTATGTGAGAAAAAGAATAACATATGAATGCTTCATGATCATGAGATGATTATGCATGATGAGAAATGATGTCATGCTAGCTTAACACCAGAGGTGTTACAGCCCTTCCCCCCTTAAAGAAATCTCGTCCCGAGATTTACTGACCATTGCTTATGGAACGATGGATAAACTTTCTGGAGATAGTCTTCCGTTTCCCAAGTTGCATCTCCGTCATCATGACGACTCCATAGAACTTTATACACCTTTACTAAGCGATTGCGAGTTACTCTTTCTTTGCTGTCCAAAACTCGCACGGGTTGCTCTTGATATGTGAGGTCTGAAGCTAGCTTCAACTCCTGAGGTTCTATTCTTTCTTCCGGTACACGTAGACACTTCTTTAACTGTGAAACATGAAAAACTGGAAAGATCGAACTCATAGCTTCGGGTAACTGAAGTTGATAAGATACTTCTCCTTTTCTTTTCAAGATACGATATGGTCCAACATATCTCGGGGCTAGCTTCCTTTTAATGCCGAACCTTTGTACTCCCCTCATCGGAGTTACTTTTAGGTAAACATGATCTCCCTCCTTAAACTCCAACGGTCTTCTTCTTTTATCGGCATAACTTTTCTGTCGGGATTGTGCTGCTTGTAAATGTTGATGAATGATCTGGACCTTTTTCTCGGCTTCTGCCACGAAGTCAATTCCAAAATATCTCCTTTCCCCTGGTTCAATCCAGTTTAACGGAGTCACACACTTACGTCCATATAAAGCTTCAAATGGTGCCATCTTGATACTCTCTTGATAGCTATTATTGTACGAGAACTCTGCTAACGGTAGCCATGATTCCCATGATCCTTTGGAGGATAACACACAAGCTCTGAGCATATCTTCAAGCACTTGATTCACTCTTTCGGTTTGACCTGCGGTCTGAGGATGATAAGCTGTACTGTGAATCAACTTCGTTCCCAAACCTTTATGTAACTGCTGCCAAAAGTGCGCTGTGAACTGAGATCCACGATCTGAAACAATTGTCTTTGGTATTCCATGTAAACGCACAATCTCTTTGATGTAGATATCTGCATACCGAGGCGGTCGATATCCGGTTTTGACTGGAATAAAGTGAGCAGATTTGGTCAAACGATCCACTATTACCCAAATGGAATCATTCCCTTTTCCGAGGTGGGTAATCCAGTTATGAAATCCATACTGATGTCTTCCCATTTCCAAACAGGCACAGATAACGGTTGTAACAACCCTGCAGGTTTCATATGCACTGCCTTAACTCTGCAACAAGTATCACACCTTGCAACATAGGCTGCTATCTCTTTCTTCATCTTGGTCCACCAAAAACGAGATTGTAGGTCATGATACATCTTACTGCTCCCTGGGTGAAGAGATAACTTAGATAAGTGGGCCTCATCTAAGATTTTATCCTTGAGATCTTTGTTCTTTGGCACGACAAGACGATCCCTGAACCATAACACTCCTTGTTCATCCAACTTAAAAGAAGTTAAAGGATCTTTTAACATCTTTTGCTTGATATGAGCAACTCCTTTATCTGACTTCTGAGCTTCCATAATCTGACTTCTAGCGAGCAACCTAACTGAATGTTGAACAAAACTTCTGGATGTATCAGGTTAAACTTTTCTTCAAACAACGGTTGCACCACAACACAGTGCGATTTCCGACTTAAAGCATCTGCAACCACGTTTGCCTTCCTGGGTGATAGTGAACTTGCAAGTTATAGTCCTTTATCAACTCCAGCCATCTGCGCTGTCTGTTCAACTCAGGTTGAGTGAAGATATACTTTAGACTCTTATGATCGGTATAGATGTTGCACACATTTCCCAACAAGTAGTGTCTCCATACCTTTAGAGCATGCACTACTGCCGCTAATTCCAAATCATGTGTAGGGTAGTTGATCTCATGTTTCCTTAACTGTCTTGAGGCGTACGCTATACTCGTCCATCTTGCATTAGCACACAGCCCAAACCTATCTTGGATGCGTCACAAAACACATCAAAAGGTTTCTCTATATCCGGTTGAGCCAAAACAGGGGCAGTGGTCAACAGTTCCTTAAGATTCGGAAAGCTGCTTCACACTCCTCTGTCCAAACAAACTTCACATCCTTTTGTAGCAACGATGTCATCGGTTTTGCAATCTTGGAGAAATCCGGAATGAAGCGACGATAGTAACCAGCCAAACCTAGAAAACTTCTGACTTCCGTGACGGTGGTTGGTGCCTTCCAATCCATAACCTCTTGTACCTTTCCTGGATCCACTGAGATTCCATCTCCTGATAACACATGTCCAAGAAAATGAACTTTCTTCAACCAGAACTCACACTTACTGAACTTAGCATATAGCTTATGCTCTCGAAGTCTTGTTAGAACTATCCTTAAGTGTTCCGCATGATCCTCTTCGTTCTCGAATATATCAAGATATCATCCAAAAAGACTATCACAAACCGATCCAACTCAGGCATAAACACGGAATTCATTAGATACATAAAGTATGCAGGAGCATTTGTCAAGCCAAACGACATGACAAGATACTCATACAACCCGTACCTAGTGGAAAAAGCCGTTTTGGGTATATCTTTGGGTCTGATCTTGATCTGATGGTACCCTGATCTTAAGTCTATCTTGGAAAACACTCTAGCTCTCGTCAACTGATCAAAAAGGATATCTTCAATCCGAGTTAAAGGATACTTATTCTTGACTGTTACGGCATTCAAAGGCCTGTAATCCACACACATACGCAGACTTTATCCTTCTTTTTCACAAAGAGTGTCGGACATCCCACTAAGATGAACTTGGTTGAATCAAACCCTTATCCAACAACCTTCAACTGAACCT
The DNA here is from genome assembly GCA_009763385.1 of Coix lacryma-jobi var. lacryma-jobi. Lineage (NCBI taxonomy): Eukaryota > Viridiplantae > Streptophyta > Magnoliopsida > Poales > Poaceae > Coix > Coix lacryma-jobi. Next base: position 24,335,720 of record CM019830.1, on the reverse strand, counting down.
TTAACTCCGCCAACTCATTAGGAGGCATACGATACGGTCTTCTGGATATAGGTGCTGTTCCAGGTATCAACTCTATTGCGAAACCACATCCCTATCTGGAGGTAAACCAGGTAACTCATCTGGAAACACATCTGGAAACTCACATACTACAGGGATTTCCTGAAGATCTGCCACTTGCACTGCACAACTCATAGCACTGAGATTAAGACGGTCAGGAAGAAAACACTTGAAACCTCGTGTTTTCCTCGGGGTCCTTTAAAGAAATTATCCTTTTCCCGTATCTAAGATCACTTCCCACTTTTTCATCCAGTCCATTCCGAGGATAACATCCAAGGATAGACCTGGCATGACTACTAGGCTCACTCGATACCGCTTATCTTCCAAACTAAGAGTAGCTCCACATACCACTTGATTAGACAACACACTTGCACTAGCTGAGTTTATTCGAACCCAAAATCCATTGTTACCATTTCCTGATTATGCTTAAGTGCAAATGCTTGACTTACAAAAGAATGGGATGAACCAGAATCAAACAAAACAACTGCAGAGATATTGTTGATAGAGAACATACCAGCTGTTACAGGCTCACCCTCTGAGATGTCTTCCAAGGAGGTATGATGCACACGAGCTTGCACTGGATTGGTCTTCTTTCTTGGGCTAGGACATGTCCTGGACAGATGCCCTTCTTTGCCACAGTTGTAACATGGCCCCTTGACGTAGCTGCCTGTGAAGTTCTGATTCCAGATCCTGCTCTATACTGCGATGTCTGACCTTTTGCCACTTTCTGGACCTTGGCTTGCTGCTGATTTCCCTGAAAACGACGCTGAGGAGGCTTGAACCGTGCTCCCCGTGCTGCTACATGAAACTGAGGACGATTCGCCACTTGATTTCTGTTCTGCTGTGCTCCTGTATCAAAAGTTTTCTTGCGGGCTTTAGATGCACTATAGAGATTGTTGTGGTTTTCTTGAGTCAAACAGTCACTGACGAAGTCATTGAACCGGGTTCTAGAAGAATTTCCCATTGTCTTCAGGAGCTTTGGACTTAGGCCCCTTTTCATACAAGCAATCTTCTTTGCATCTGTATTGACATACTCAGGCGCATAACGAGCAAGATTGTTGAAAGCATGAAGATATTCAGCCATTGGTTTGGTACCCTGAGTCAAACTCAAAAACTCTGTTACCTTCATAGCCATTAAACCGGGAGGAATATAATGACCTCGAAAAGCTGCTGTAAACTGCTCCCAAACTATAGGTTGATTTGCCGGAAAAGCGGTACGGTGATGTGCCCACCATATACCAGCCGGTCCTGCAACTGATGAGCTGCGTATTCCACCTTCAGAGACTCTGTCAGACGGAGCAACCTGAACTTCTGTTCGACAGTGTTGATCCATTCATCTGCTTCCAAAGGTTCCACTGCTTCCTTAAAGATTGGAGGTCTAGTGTCCAAGAAGTCCTTAAACGTGCTGTACTGGTTAACATCTTGACCCCAGACCTGCAGCCCTGCGGGTATTCTCAGCGATGTTTCGGAGATTTGCTTCCATGTTGCGTTGCATAGCTTCCATGCTACGCTGACTTCCCAAAAACTGAGCAAAGAACTGCTCTGCCGTGTAAGGAGGAGGAGGAGGAGGAGGATTGGCTTCCTCGCCCTGTCCACTCCCATCTGCACCACTGGCACTGCCGGTTCCACGACGAGTGTTCACCATCTGCATAGCCAATCAATAATCGATGAGTGATGCCATATATATAGATCAAAATGCGTAATGACTGCAGTACTGTATTCGAACATAGTTCATACAATAAGGCACATTCACAAGTTGTTCACACAAAATAACATCACAAACAGATTATACGAAAAGCGCTTAAAACTCGCATGGACACGAACGGATAAGCACAACGATAGCCTGATACTTAAAACGGTTCAAAGGTAGCAACAAGGTTCTTAAGCTTACAACCCATCAAAGGTTCCACAGATCCAACATAACCGATACACAAGACCATCACGATAAACATCGAGACCTAAACTCTAATCGCTCTCAGCATCTGACACATGACCCTCGACATCATCGGCTCCATCATCTTCCTCTTCTTCTTCGTTTTCTTCCTCCTGATTAGCGAAGAGCATTCCTCCATCTTCATCACCGCCATCAGCAAGAACAACTCCCAACTCCCCATCCATCTCGGCTGCACCTGGAGGATGGTATGGATGAAGCTGGTTGTGAAGACGATGCACTTCCTCATGGAGGTTGTTGTTGTAGGCTTCATGTCGCTAACTGCTGCTCCAAGGCCACGATACGAACTCTCATATCCACCTCTTCTTCCCATGCCTGATTTCGCTGCTGAAGAAGCCTTACCATCTGATTCTCCGCGCTCCGATTAGCATGCTTCTCACGCCCTAGCTGCTCTTGCAGCCTGATGATCTCTTGAGCTGCGACTACATTCCTGCGAACCACCTGATCCTTCTCTATGGTCATCTGCTTCAGCTTTTCCTGCATCTTTTCCACTTCTTCATCAAACTCGCGCTGAGCTTGCCTTTTCTCATCCTTGACCTGGTGATAGGACTCAGTCATACTGCACAAGCTGTGTTGCATGACCGCGTACCCTTCATTACCGCATACATGGCACTTGCTGCCGGACCATCACATGCCTGAAGCTCACTGGGACTACCCTCAACTGCTTCCTGCCTGGTCTGCACCCAAACATCCTTGAACGGGTCAGCCCTCGGAAACACTCCGGCTAGAGCTCGACTGAGGTCTTCTGGGAACCGCTCCATGATGTCCTGGAGAATGAGGAACGCTGCTGACTGCGCCCCTTCCCAAGGATCCCTTCCTTTGCTCTCATACATCCACCAGACCATTCAGATCCCTCTTCCCTGGGCTTCACCACTGCAGTAACATACACCAGGGTGGTGTCTCCCAGAGGCTCTTTCGACCAGAAGTAGCGAGGCTCCTTACCATCCGGGTATCCCACCGAACGCAGAACCCTCCAAAGCAACGTAGGTGTCCCAAACACATCCAGAAACTTTGCCTTGCACCCTCCGACCTAGGTGCCAACTGGTGTCTGGGAACCCTGCCGCCTGTTGACTTACGTGCGGTTTCCTTAGTCCGTCCCATCTGTAGCAGGATTATCATGATAACATAAGCATAGGTCTTCCAACTCGAGAATGAATCCATAAAGGGTGGAAGTAATGCAAAAAGGAAAGAAAGCATTATGCCATGATATGTATGTGTATGAAAACGTTCCGTACGTCCTTCCACTACATAAGAACTATGCGGTGGCAAACCACGATACTCTCATACGTTAACTATTTCGTTCTAACGGTGCGTAGTTAGTGTACCTGCAGAAGATCCATTTCAGCCCTGCCCCACAGTATGATAATTATGCATTGCTGAAATTTAATCTAGATACTCACCTAGGTGTACACCCGTATACACGTAAGCAGTATATGCACCCATTTAACAGTATCACCCCCGTTACTGCGTACCTTCCCCCCTGCACCTGTGTATCAACGTGTGTAGGTTCCAATACCAACTAACACTCCCCTAGGTCGACGGTTGTTCGACCATGCTCTCACAACCCCTTACCTTGGCGTAGAGGCAACTGATCCATACATTACCATTCCGAAGAATAGCACCCATACAATTTCACCCTTGCCGTATGGACGACAGAATAAACAAAAATCAAGCATGATGCAAGACCCTTCCAAGTTAGTACTTAAATAAGCCACCTGAGATCCTATGGGCATAAAGGATATGACCACTGGCACACTTATATTTTTAAAATTTTCTTCTACACCGACTTTGTGAATGTTTGAAAATAATTTTTGGACTCCAAATTATTTTTATTACCAAATTTTTAGTCCTATGAACAGTACCCGCTGAATTATGCTCCGATGCCAGCTGTAACAGAACCGACCAATTTATAAGAGCACAAGTACGAAATTCTCCGCCGAGGCAGTAAATTAGCACACTTGAGCCCCTATAAACCCGGTAGTCCGTGAAATCACGAAGGATTTCAAACTTTCCAACATCAACAACATAGGATCGTAATATTCAGCATCGACCGTCACACGACAGAGATTACATAAATAGTTCGGAGTAGCAACTTAGTTATTACAAACCAGGTTTGAAAACAGTAGCGGAAGCTTAACTTGAAACATTGTTCCGAAATTCACGCACGCACACTTAATGATTACAGTGCCATTTAGTAGTCATCCTTAACATAGCAAAAGATACGAACAGAAGAGGTCATTGCCCGGGACCTAGAATTCACCCGAGGCTGGAAAGAGACAATTGATGCAATAACCATGGAAGACCTGGCCATCTGCAACAACAAAGGGTAGAACCCTGAGTACGAGAAGGTACTCAGCTAGACTTACCCGCCTTAAACCAGAAATAAAATGACACCAAGGAGTATGCAAGGCTAGTATATAGTGGAGGCTAGCAATAGACCACATTTTTGCATAAAAAGCCATTTGTTAATTAAGTAGTTCTCCTGCCCTTTAGCTGTCAATTTAAATAGTAATTATCCTATATACTAGATTAGCAAACTGCACTATAACAAACATGGTAGTGATCCAACGATCACCGAAAATGTAACAAACAGACCGAGTGACCATTTCCAAAAGTATAATGATAGCTGTCTCGTGTTCCACATTTTTCAGTATCGAGGTTGATCAGCGTTCGAGTCAAGTGCTCACTATCCAGGAGCGATGGCGATTATAATCGATTCCTAACCAGCTGGTGATTTATTTCCCACACAAACCACACCCACCCGTCGGTGAGCTACAGATGACCACAACATTGTTCCAGGAGTCGCGGTTTCAACCGCCACCATCACACCCGGAGGCAAGCCCGACTGCCAAGGAGTTGGACTTAACCACCATCACCCGGGTCTTACTATTCGCGCCCCCGCGTCCCACTAACCTCCACCGTGGCTTCGGCTGATGCGTAGGACCTGAGAGCCGGCCTGGAACAATGAGCGGCTTCGCGGTCGGAACGAGTTATCCTTCCAGCTAAATGTGGGACATGCGTTCAACATGACAAGAAGTCTATCTCACAAGATACTGATTCCCATAAAACACGGCTAGAAATACTGTAGCATACACTACAGGAATCTGCCGATCTCCATTTTCCACAACACTCAGTTATCCCACTTAATGGAAATATCCGGTTAATCGGTCAAGTACCACCTATTGCTCGCGGGTAACATGAAGGTTGCCCGACTTCTACCGGTCTAAGCAATTCTAAGCATAACTCGGACCTGATTCTATATAGGTATCAAGGATGATATTTCAAGGTAACAAGGTATGAATAGTGATGCATCAACGGTATCAAACAACTCCTATACTTAATGCAACAAACATAAGCAGATTAAGTTAATCAAAACTGTAGGTAGTTAGAAATGCTCCGGGGCTTGCCTTTCTCGAAGGTGCTCGGTTGGTGATTCGGGCACTCCGGAAGTTCTTCTTCAAACTCTTCCCGACAGCTCCTGGTTCCTGCTCCTGAGGCTGCTCCTCGTTTTCCTCTGCTATCACTGTCTCTTCTACCGAACCTGTTATGATGCATATGCGCGAATGAATGGATGATACATGGGCATAGAAAATGCATTGCAATTGAATTGACCGAATAGGCGCATATTTCCTCTCTGGTAGAGTACAACACTCTATTTAGAGAGAAGCTACACCACTCATGCAAAGCACAGTCAACATGCATACACTGAAAAGACTATTTTACCCCTGCTGGTTCCCTCCATAAAAAAGACACAAAAGCTTAATTTAAGTAAACTAATTATTCCACTAAAACAAGCTTATAACTGCACCTTATAGATAACGGTTTCAGAAAAATCTACAAAAATTACTGTAGGTTCCTAACAGAAAGTAAAGCATACTGTACAAATTTCAGGACAATTGCATGCATATATAATTCTGTATGAAAAAGACAAATATCAGGGTGAAAAGGTACTTTGAACTACACCCTGTCTTAAAAGTGTCAAACAACAAATTTCATATTTTTGTTAAAGCTTCCAGCATAAGAGCAGTCTATAAAAATTATGAAACTCAAATTCCATATATTTAATTACTACCAATTATACAAGAAAACAGCATTTAATCCATTTAAAGGTAACTTCAAATTATTTCATAACCAAACAGTAGTTATCATTTTTCTGTGACTCTACATCACCTACATAGCTCATCAAAACAAATCCCATATTTTTCTGAGCAAAACATGATTTACTATGCATTAACAAGATATCAGCCTAAACACAAATTAATTATTACTGCATATAAAAACTATCATAACAGAGCATATTATATTTTTCATGTATAGAACTCATCAAAACAAACTTAACAAAATTGGTTTCACATTTATTGGATTAACAGAACACAAGTTATGATTTAAACAAGCATTAACAACATTTGGAAAACATATATTAAAACACCAACCCTAACTGCTACATGCACCCGACACAACTGCACCCAAGCGGCTGACAGCCGGGGCCCGTGGTCAACACGACCCCACCTGTCACACACAGAGAAAACAGAGGTGAAGTTGACCGCGGCGAAGCTTGCCGACGGCGAACTTTCCGGCGAAACCATCACCACCACTCGACTCCTCTCATCCTTCCGCACTCACTGGTACCGCTCACCGGCCCAGCATTGCGGTGGATGGAGCTCGCCGTCGCAAATGGCGGCCACGGCGGCGCGGACTCTCCACGCCGGGCAACTCCGGCCATGCCGAGGCTAACCAAACTGCGATTCCTACTCTCCGAACTCCCACGGATCTAGCGCAAGGCTCGGACGCTACGGATTTCACTCCGAAAGCTCAGGACCACGCCATGCCAGTCTCCGGCAACCATGGCGAACGACGGCGATGGCGGACCGAGGCAACAAAACCCTAATCGGTTAAACCGACTTCACTACCTTCTTCCTGGACGCTCACTGACTCGCGAACGCTAGCTAAAACATCTTGAAACCCACGGGAAGGGAGCCGACCACGGCGGACCGAACTCGGCGGTCATGGCGGCCATGGCGGAAGCTCGTCCCGAGGCTCACCTAGGGCTTGCCGAAGAGCACTGACTAGCGCAAACGATGCGGGAGACCAAGGCGAGGCTAGCGGTGCGGTTTGCTTGGCGAATGCACGGCGAAACGACGGCGGACGGCGGACTTCCCCCTTTTCGCCCGCGCGGTCGCCGGCGAGAGCTTGGAGCGAGGCAGAGAGGGAGGGAGAGCGCGCTCTGGCGGAGGAGAGCGTGCGCGGGCGGTTAAGGCTCGCCACGCCGCGCTCGCTGGCTGGCTTTGGCCGGGAATCGAACGCCACGCGGCGTTCTTCCCCTGCGCGCGGTCGGCCACGACGCGCTGGCCGGGGTTTTGAACTGAATCGGGCGATTCAGTTAAGCCCTGGGCCGACTGACGGCCCAACTTCAAACGCGATTAACTCACTAACCACTCCATCAAACGCTAAACCAACTGCACCATTGGTTAGAGCTATACACCGACTGCAACTTCGGTTATAGGATTGATCACTGGTTCGGCTTGGGTGGGCTCAGATCGATGCCAAACATGGCCTGACCGAACTGGTTTTCAGAGTTAGGACTTAGGAAAATTCCAAGTCTAAAACCCTTCCAATTCTGCCTTGTGGACCCTAAAACACCATGCTAAACCCATTTTCATGAGTTGGTCCTTAAACCACTTTTGTTCTATACTAAATTCTACACACTTTTGCTTAAGGGCCACAGCCATGCAAAGCTTTTAACAAGGAGGTCTTTGTTAGTCAAACAAAAGGACTTTAGAGGCTCTATAGGGTTGACTAGGGTTTAACTACTTGATTAGGCAAAATGTCCAGCATAACCATGCCTTCATTTTGACTTCTCAACCAGGTTAGATGGTTAGAAAGACTTAACCACCCCCAAGCAAGACAAGAAACACTTCATCCAAGCAAACTTATAAGCAAGCAAACACATGAAATGAGATTTTTATGTGAGAAAAAGAATAACATATGAATGCTTCATGATCATGAGATGATTATGCATGATGAGAAATGATGTCATGCTAGCTTAAACACAGAGGTGTTTACAGCCATGGCCCACAGTGCTGTACTGGCGCCTTTTTGCCCATGCTTGAGGTGAAAGCGAGATTTGACTGTGGCTCCGGTTCACTGTGACGCACGTCGCCGTGTACCAGAAGACGTGACCGGAGCAGGTGAACGCACTAAACACACAGTATGAGGCTGGTATCCGGTGCCCATGCCGCTCGAGGGAGGCGCGGAGCGTCTCGAGGGATAGGCTGTCGCGCCAGAGAGGCTCGAGGTCCCGCGTGGGCTCGAGGAGCGATGTATGGCTGTGGAGGGCTCGAGGCCTATGTCCCGGAGCTCGAGGGGTTGGTTTTTTAGAAGGTTAGTCTCGCTAGGTTCGTTATTAGATGGTGTTCCAGGTTTAACCTATTTGTTTGCGTTGTTTGGGGGTACCCCTTTGGTGTTCCCCCGACACACACAGATTAGTCATTTCTCATTCAAAAAAATGAAAAAATAGACAGTCCACACAATGCTACTAAGAAAGATCTTATAGTTGATCTAACAAATTATATTCTGCAAACTATAGACATAAGTTAAGGATAACCATCAGGTGCACATTTAGAAACAACTAAAGACCAAGTCCACAATTGTTAAAGTTTTCCACTTTATTTACAATGGGATGAATTTTTGGTTCACCGGTGCTGCTCCTTTGCACAAAGAGTGGCATAAAGGACAACAAGTCCTGTGAAGCTTAAAGAACCAAAGGCTAGAGACAGCATCGCACACTGAACTAAAATCGCTATGTTTCAGAGACAAATTTGCAAATTATGAATTAGCAACGAATGGAGCGATTTGGGTCGTGCTCAGACCTGTTTCGCTCCGGTTTGCGAGTTGCCATCGTCGACTTTTGGTCATGCTATGGTTGGGTCTTGGCCACGTCCTGCCACGGTGATCTCGCATGTGGCTGAAGTTATCCATGTTTTCGCACCGAACTCCACATGACGGTTGGTCGTGGAGTCACGGGCTGTCGCCATGACCAGCGCCCCCCGTGCCCGCTTGTAGCTCCTCCTCTCCCCTGACGCATAGGGTAGAGCCATGCTCTCCCATGGCAGTCGCACACACATCCGTGCACAGGTTGTCCGTGCAAACAAGATGCTGAGACAATAGTCGATCTCCATCTTCCTGAGTGTCACTATCACGTCCTTCTCCTTACTCGCCGGCCTCGGCCTCCGGCAACCCTGCGCTCCATCTGGCACGCCACCACGGAGCGTTGAACGGTCGTGAGCAGTAGCTCCAACACCCGCCGCCTGTTGTCGCTGCTCCTCCTCCCTACCACATCCATTGCCGGTGGCCCGCCGATCTATCATGGCCTCGCCTTGCCCATTGGCGGCCCGCGCGGCCTCAACGACTACAATTGCCAATTAAAACACAGTGGCTAGATAGTTGCTTTCTCCAAATAGTTGCTTCAAATTCTAGGGTGACATTCAGTTGCAGTAACTCTGGGTGCTTCAACAATACCTTGATGTAGAAAAGTCTTCATAAGCCTTCTCATGATTTATCTGCATAAACCTTCTAACATGACATAAGCACAATAGTACACATCAATCTATTCTAGTATGTTGTTAAGCCAGCCCTCCCAACATGAAATTCAGCAGTCAGGTATTTTCAAATTATCACGTTTCAAATATTAACATGGTCATCCCCAACGCAAGAATTTTTATACAAGTCACACTGCAAAATTTCTTAGATTTAGACATCATTAGATGCATCTTAATGTTAGTTTTTAGGAAATGGAACCTGGTTTCTTTTTTTTGGGATATATGAAAAATCACTGGCATTCTGGTTTGACTGCATGTGATTGTGTGCGGCCTCGGTTAACTTAACAACCCTTTTATATAGAATATGTAGTTCCATATATGTATATATTTTTATATTCAACATGCTTCTAACAATCACCCTGCTTCAACTAAATTTGGATGTGCTTGTGCTCTTTGTTTGTGTTCTTGTTGTGATTAAGAACATTTGTGGAACAGGTAGTCATGTTTGCCTCTCACAACCTTTTGTCTATTTACATTTTTGCAGGTGTTGATGTGTTTGCTGGTAGGGGTTCCTATTTAAAGGACAAAGGTGTCCTTAGCCTGTACAATAATACATATAGACTGACTGGTTTATGAACTTAAGATCCTTCTTAGTAGCGTCGTGTGGACTTGTTTATTTTTTCTAAGTGAGAAATGATCAATATCTGCAAGATAGTGAATTTGTGTTACTTTCATTAGTTGATTTATTTTAAGCTTTATGATTTATTTTAGTTTACACATGTTTGATAGCTTGATGCACCACTTGCAGCTACATCGACAATATAATTATTCTAAGATTGTCTTTTTATTGCTTTATAGGTAAGTTATCTTGGATCACAAGCTTAGATATATTGCTAAATACATATTGAGCCAGTAATAAACATAGACACTGTAATAAGACTATCCGCACTCATCATCCTCTATATTCATCCTCTAAAAGGAATATTCCATCATGGTCATCAAGATTCTCTCATCTATATTACTTTCTCCCGCACTCATCCATCATCTATATCTCATACTCTATACTCTCCAAACAGCGGCCCCACTTGTCATTCTCCATAAATTTTATCTAAATATATCTATATGAGATCTTGTTTTCAAGGATTTATTAAAATGAATTAAAGATGCAATCGGAATTTAATTTGGTTTTTTTGTTATAATATTTTTTTGTTAGTTGAATCAATGGGACCCACCACTCCTCTCTCTCCCACTGCTGCGCTCGCCCGCCCATGCGCTCTCTGCTGCTTTCGTTGTTGCGTGGGCCCGTGGCCTTTTAGCGGAGGTGTGCATGCGCGCTATGTTTCCCAGTAAGACGATAATGGATGCATGTGAGTGGAAGTGTATCCCGCTGCAGGATTTTTATTCCGCTAAACTTTTACCGGATGGTGGCAGCGGATGCGAGTGCAGTTAGTCTAATGCCTCTTTTTCGAACAGGTTGAAGCCAAAACTATATTCAATTAGTGTCTAAAAGAAATTATCTATCGTGGTGTTAACAGCAATCATTCAAGAAGTACACTTCCGCTGGCTCAATAGCTCTATAAAACATAAGCAGACTGCTGTAGACTGGAGCATTATTTGCAAAACGACGCGCGTGCAGTGCGATACACACTCTCAAACTCTCATCTCCCACATGAAGATCACCGTGACTTTGTCCAAGCTCGTGAAGCCCGACTATGGCGGCCGTGGCGGTGCTGCTCGGTCAGCCGCCACTGACGACGTCGTCCCGCTCACTGTCTTCGACAAGGTGAACTACGACCAGTACATCTCCGGCATAAACTTCTTCCGCCCACCGTCACCGTCGAACGCCGAACTCGAGGCGGGGCTCGCCGAGTACCGCGAGTGGGCCGGGAGGCTCGGCGTGCACGGCGGCAGCCGCGCGATCCTCCTCAACGACGCGGGCGCGCGGTTCGTGGAGGCGACGGCCGACGATGTGTCGCGCTCGACAACGTCATGCCGATGGAGCCAACGCCTGCCGTCCTGAGCCTACACCCCAGCCGACGACGCCGAGGAGCCGTTGCTCGTCCAGGTCACCCGGTTCGCGTGCGGCTCCGTCGCCGTCGGCCACACCATGCACCACGCCGTGGCGGACGGGCGCGCCGCCTGCAACTTCCTGCTGGCGTGGGGCCAGGCCACCCGCGGCGCCGCGTTCGACCCCGTCCCGGCGCACAACAGGGCGTCCCTCTTCCTGCCCCGCGAGCCGCCGCCGCTGATCACCACGTTCGAGCACCGCGGCGTCGAGTTCAGGCCTCGGGGCGAGACGAAGCCGAGCAACAGACGCCGCGGCAACATCGACGGCGACGACGAGGTGATCGTGGAACGGGTGCGTTTCAGCCGGGAGTTCGTCGCGGCGCTGCGGTCACGGGCGTCGCAATCGTCGGCGGGGACGCCGCGGCGGCCGCACAGCAGCACGCTAGATCGTCCTGGTCATCCACCGTCAGCGCCACGGCTGATGCCGGCGAGTGCCGACGCGACTTGGAGGCAGTCTCGGAGAAGATCTCTTTGGACTTGTTCACCGTCTCCGAGACCAGCGACGACGAGCACCTCCTCGCCGGCGAAGGCTCCGACGGCAGTGTCCCCGGCCTTCGTGCCTTCGTTCCTCCCCTAGGCCCTTTTTGTTTATGTGCTCTTTTTTTTCCTTTCCGCGTGACTTGCGTATTTTTTTTCGTCGTGAGGCGTGCGTGAGGGAGGTTTGAGGGGATGAGGCTCGGGTGAGAAGCCTAACACAAACTTTTATTATGAGCTGTTGGATCTGATCTTTGTTGTTTGATAGCCCTTGATTTTAATGGAGACGAAATTTTGTATATGTTTTACTGGGTGCACAATGGTCGAGACTCTCAGCGGGAGACGTTTTTGTGGGTGGATCTAAAATAATTTAAATGTTCTATTATAGTATGGATGAATTGACTCATGTATACTCTATATGTCAGTGAGATACCAGTAATATATTTTCAACTTTGCAAAATTATAATGTCAAAATTCAAATTGTCCCAAAGGAAATGGAAGGAAAAGCAAAAAGGGCTAGAACAGTCAAAACTCAAAAAACCTACAGGCTACAGCCCTTCCGCGCACTGCCGTCTGTCCACTATGGCCTTCGCCGCCTCCCCCTCCCTCTCCGCACTCGCTTCCTCCTCGTCAACCGCCGCCGCCGCCACCGCCACCGCCTCCACGCCTTCTTCCAACGCTTTTCACGAGCCGAGGCCTGTCCACCTCTCGCTCAAGCTCGTCTCCCCGCTCCCCAAACCGCATGCGCTCTCCTGCTCAGCGCCGCACATCCCCCGCGCCGCCGCCGGGGACGGATCGGGCTCCGGTAACCGCGGGGATGACTCCGGCGGGAATGGAGGCAAGGATGGAGGCGGCGGCGGGGGTGGCGAGGATGACGACGACTACGAGGAGGCGGAGTTCGGCCCACTGCTCGGCTTCGACGAGGTGCTGCGCCTCGCCGCGGCGCGTGGCGTTGCGCTCCCGGGCGACATGATGGAGGCGGCCAAGGACGCCGGCATCCGGGAAGTCCTCTTGCTCCGCTACTTCGATCTGCAGGTCCTCGAATTTCCGGGAATTTGTCTTGAAGATGCGAACGCGGCCGGTTTTCCTCATTCCTTTGATGTTGATCTGCGTAGGCCGCGCCGTGGCCACTAGGCGCGATGATCCGCGTCTTCTCGATGCTCCGCCGCGGATGCTCGCGCCGACCCGTCGTTCCTCTTCAAAGTTGGCACGGAGGTGGGTGCTATTGGTCAGTTATTGTTTTCAAGTGGTCAGAGGACAGTAGTTCTGCTGTTGCTAACAATTGCGTTACGAGTTCAATGCAGATTGTGATCGACTCTTGCTGCGCGACATTTGCAGAGGCGCAGAAGAGGGGAAAGGATTTTTGGGCGGAGTTTGAACTGTACGCTGCTGACCTTCTTGTTGGTGTAGCAGTTGATATTGCCCTTGTGGGGTTGCTGGCTCCATATGTGAGAATTGGAAAGCCATCTGATTCAACGGGTCTCTTTGGTAGATTTAGCAGGATGGCTGGATCTTTGCCAAGCAGGTGAAATTTTATTTCCAGTTGTCTATGGAGATTTGTGCCACACCATGTAAAATAATTGAATTTGAAAGTCTGTTTAACTTGTATATCACTCCCATGACCATTTTTGCATCTATGAAATTGAAAGAGAGTGGGAGATGTTGCTAAATGCTAAACTAGTATTAGAGCTTTGAAGTAAAAAAAAAAAAATCTATTTCTGAACGAGCGCTAGCTCGTTTGGTCGAGCGCTCCAGGTGAGAGTGATGCCACCCGGTCTCGAACCTGGCGCTCACCTCCTTTCTTACGAGTATCCAGGAGACTCCCCTGTGTTTCAAAAAAATGACACTAAGATTTTAAAACTGCAGTGTTTTTGAAGCTGAAAGACCAGGCTGCAGATTTACAGTCCAGCAAAGAATCGGAACATACTTTTACAAGGTAATGAACCTTACGTCGCAAAGATACTCCCAATTTTGAGCCATGCATGATTGTTAGTTCGAACTACAGGAGCATTGTCATGCTGTTTGTACAAATTGTACGGCTACTGGCATAACTGTTTAAGTTGCAGGGGTGTTTTGTATGGTTCAGTTGGATTTGTCTGTGGCATAATTGGTCAAGGAATTGCTAATATGATAATGACTGCCAAAAGGTAACAGCATACCGTTGTTCGTGCATCTGCACATCAAAATCTCCTTTTGCTATTGAATGATAAATGACCAAGTTCGTAGTTGCTTGCTTCCCAGTTTGGTTTCTTGTTGATCCTATCACACTATTGTATTGTTTTGCACATAGATTTATAGGTTTCCTATTAATATCATGTCTATGTGTTTTACTCATGCTCAGTAATGTTGATTATTATATTTATCTATTTTTCCCTGCTGTCTTGGTCTTGTGCACTGATGTTCGTTCCTTGTTCAGGAGTGTCAAAAAATCAGATGAAGATATTCCTGTTCCACCACTTGTTAAAAGTGCAGCTCTGTGGGGTAATCCTATTATCTGTTTCTCCTTCGTTATCACTTTTACTTGGTCTGAGGAACATTTTTGGCTATTTAACATTCCACTGATAAATTCACCTGATGATTTTTCTACATCATGTTCAAATGGTGAATCAATTCTATCTATTGAAAAAAATCACATCTCCGACATAGGAAGCTGCTAAGTTAGCTGCCGAGACAGCTGGAAGATGTAGTGGTAGCGCTGCCTGAGGCCCACCATGCTCTCTTGAAGGTTCTTTTCACTGATCTTATATATGGAGTTGAAACTTTTGATGATTCAATAGTTGATTCAAAGGTATCAAAATCCAGACAGTCAAGAAAAAGGGACACTAATACTATAACAATAGAATTAAAGATTAATAAACTAATTGCTAATAACATGACTTGGCCAAAGTGTTGGCTTTGGCTAGAAGGCATTAGAAGTCAGCGTATCAATCTTTAATCAGTTCTCTAGTTAGAGTATCAGTGTCCCTTTTTCATCACTGTATAGATTTAGTTCCTTTAAATCAATTATTGGATCCACAAAAATTGCAACTCTAGATACAGTGAAAATAACTTTTGACGAGGGAAAGGTGGATCTCAGACAGGACTAAACCACTACATCTCCCAGGTGGCAGGTGTCTAGGCTGCTAGCAAATAGCAAGTATGGTTTGTTGTCTACTGAAATGGCATCCTGAAGTTAATGTACAACAAAGCATATCTCATTGTTGAGTGGCTTGCACTTGGCTAATCTTTTAAGTTTTAATTACGCTTTCTTCAATATTCACATAACTATCTTGGACCAGATAATCTCAGATGATGAAAGTTCATGTTAAAAATTTCCATTTTGGCTCATGCTGAGCTTATGCAATTTTATGCAGCGTGCTTTGTGTGCTCATCTAAGGTATAGTTTCTCTTGTTGGGTTCTTCCAATTTAACTGACAACTGACAAACTATGTTGACATGTAGGTGTGTTCCTTGCTGTATCATCTAACACACGCTACCAGATCATCAATGGCCTGGAACGGGTAGTGGAAGCATCGCCCGTCGCTAGACGTGTTCCCCCTGTCGCTATGGCTTTCACAGTGGGTGTTCGTTTTGCCAACAATATCTACGGTGGAATGCAGTTCGTGGATTGGGCTCGGTGGAGTGGTGTTCAGTAATGGTGGTGCTCTTTTAGTTGCAGTTATCAAAACATCATTAGGTTCGGGTGGATCTGTGTAGTTTTGTTAATTACATTTCCTGGTAAGTAGGGAGGCTGGGGCAGAGCTCTATGGAAGTTTAACTCATTTACTATGAGAAACAAGGAAGTACGTCGCTTCATATGGCATTTCTATTGATGCTCCTAATTGTGCACTTTTGCCAGACTGAATAAATAAAAGCGTCCAGATTCCTGAATTGCCCCTAAATCATTAGATCATTGCCTCCTGTTGTGTCCAGTCAGCTAGTGGCGAATGTTGAGCCGTGGGAAACTTGTCAAGATCTTTTTTTTTTGCTCAAAACTTGTCCAGATCTTTAACCGAATTGTGTGCACAAATGGTATTGGAAAAAAAAGTTTAGCCCTATATCCTGATGATGCACCGACCGGATCAGTCGGAATTGCAGCAGTACGCCGGTACCAGTGAATTCCAGAAAACAAAAACGATGTGTCTTATGATTCTTCATGTATACTATAATTTTTAGTCATCACATGATGGTGAGTACATGCGTACAGGTAGCAGGTGGCGTGTTGGAAAACAAAAGTGATGCGAGACGGTCCAATTTGTGTTCTCCGAGCGAGACGAAACAGAGACACCACTAGCCCGGTACAGGCTCGACCATGGCGGCACTCCTGCCGCTTGTGGTGCTGTTTCTGGCCGTGGCCGCAGCGGCCGCGACCGCGGCGGGCCGCTGGTGCCCGGCGAGCTGCGGCATGATCGACATCTCGTACCCGTTCGGCGTAGGCCCGGCGTGCTCCCTGCCAGGGTTCAACCTCACCTGCGACTCCAACACGTACGGCAACCATCTCCGGCTAGGCAGCCCCAACGTCAGCGTGGAGTACATGACGGTGTCCGCGAGCGGCTCCATCACCGCGCTCGCTGCCGACGTGATGCGGTCCGTGAACCTGCCCGCCGCCGCCACCACCACCGCCGCCTACTCCGCCTCGTGGGAGGGCCCCGGCAGGCCGTTCGCCATCTCCGGCTCGTCGAACATGTCGCTGTTCGTTGTGTGGCTGCGGCCGCGCTGCTGGACCCCGGCACCGGAGCCGCGGTCGGGAACTGCTCCGTGATCTGCGCCGGGGAGCAGGTCATGGAGAGGCTGCCAGACGGGCTCTGTGCCGGCGTGGGGTGCTGCCGCATCGACCTGCGTGTGCCCCTCAGGGCGTTCGTCCTCAACCTCTCGCGCACGGGTGAGGGTGTCGTCAGAGACAGGATGACGTTCCTGGTAACTGGCCGAGACGGGTACACGTTCCGGGCGAGCGACCTGGAGGGCATTGATGCAGGCGAGGTCGCCCCAGCTCTGCTGGACTGGGCTATCCCTGACCGCGCGGATTGCGTGGCGGCTGCAGCGGACAGGGCTAGCTACGCCTGTGTCAGTAACAACAGCAAGTGCCAGGACTCGCCGATTGGTGGCTACGTTTGCCACTGCTCCCAGGGTTTCTTCGGCAACGCCTACATCGCCGATGGCTGCGTACCAAACCAAGGTAATCCTCATCTCCATCTTCTGGCCACTCGAATGTCTTGCCAATCGCTATTGAGCCTTGAGCCTTGAGCGTGGTCGTCTAAATTGCTTCTGCACCTTCAACAGTTTATGGTTCAAGACAGCCGAAGGCGAATTGTCCGACGATGTGCGGGAACGTGAGTATCCCATTCCCGTTCGGCATGGAGCTGGGCTGCTTCGCAAGGATCCATCTCTACCTGGCGTGTAACCCGGGGCCAACTCCTCCCATCCTCCAGATGACTGAGCATTCGGTGGTCACTGACATTTCCATCGACCAAGGCATCTTGAGAATTCAGAAGCTCTCTGACCCAGGCGGCTTCCTGGACGGCGGGGACAGCGCATTCTATGCCTTCTCTGGAGAGTCTGGTGTGGTGAAGTGGGCTGTGGATAACTCGACTTGCGAAGATGCAATGGC
Source organism: Coix lacryma-jobi var. lacryma-jobi (assembly GCA_009763385.1). Taxonomy (NCBI): domain Eukaryota; kingdom Viridiplantae; phylum Streptophyta; class Magnoliopsida; order Poales; family Poaceae; genus Coix; species Coix lacryma-jobi. The sequence goes on along the minus strand of CM019830.1, from coordinate 24,318,046 downwards.
GAACAGGGACCAGTACATGTGCATCAGCACTCATAGCGAGTGCATAGAAGTCACGGACGACAGAACGAGCAGACATCTGGGGTACAGATGTAGATGCTCCTCTGGTTTCGAAGGGAATCCTTATATCGAAGATGGGTGCACAGGTAAGTTTCATCAGGAATGCTTAATTGCCATTGCCATGTTCCTGGATTGATCGTTGAGAAAGTTATCTACTCTCGGTCTCATGGTTCGACGTGCAATCTGCAGATATTGATGAGTGCTTGCAGCCAGATAAATACATTTGTCATGGCGTCTGCCGGAATCCGGAATACTTTTCTTGCACTGAGTGTCCGCATGGAACAGAGTTCGACACCGCTGCAAGAAAGTGTAAAGCATCCAGCACTATTTTAGGTAAGCCGTCTTGAGCAAATTCAGGTCGCTGCATTATCTTGATCACCGGATTCACTTTTTTTCAGCACTCCTCCCATAAGCCTGATTTTTTGTTGTTGTTCAGACAATAGGTAATTTTGTTATTGTTTAACTATAGAAAAAAATTATGAATTGTCTCCTGTGAGTTGCATGTGAGTTGTTCTTTTAATTGTATTAGTTGGTTGTATAAGATTATTGCCTAAAATCATCTCAAAATTCAGACACCTGAAATACAACTCTCTTTTTTTTTACTGTAAATGGTGTATGCTCACAAATCTGCAACCAATGCAGGTATCACCATTGGTATCAGTTCTGGTGGTGGCCTTTTGTTCCTTGCAGCGATTGCTGCTATTCTCAACCGGAGATGGAAGAAAGGAGTCCAAAAGAAGCTCCGGAGGCAGTACTTCCGCAAGAACAGAGGCATTCTCCTTGAGCAGCTCATCTCCTCTGACCAGAATGCGAGTGACAGCACAAAGATATTCTCCCTGGCCGAGCTAGAGAAGGCAACAGATAACTTCGATCAAGCTCGTGTGGTTGGCCGCGGCGGCCATGGTACAGTCTACAAGGGCATCCTGACGGATCAGCGTGTCGTTGCCATCAAGAGGTCGAAGCAGGTGGCTAACGCAGAGATAGACGAGTTCATCAACGAGGTTGCCATCCTCTCGCATATCAACCACAGGAACGTGGTGAAGCTCCACGGGTGCTGCCTTGAGTCCGAGGTTCCTCTGCTTGTCTACGAGTTCATCTCTAATGGCACACTGTATGACCTCCTGCATGGCCAACGGAACGGCAGTTTGTTGCCACTGTCGTGGGAGGAGCGACTAAGGATTGCCACCGAGGTTGCTGGCGCGCTCACGTACCTGCACTCGGCAGCCTCCATGTCGGTACTTCACAGAGATGTCAAGTCCATGAACGTGCTCCTGAACGACAGCTACACTGCAAAGGTATCGGACTTTGGCGCGTCAAGGTTGATCCCAATTGATCAGACGCACCTGATGACCGCCGTGCAGGGCACCTTCGGCTACCTGGACCCGGAGTATTACCATACAGGCCAGTTAACTGACAAGAGCGATGTCTACAGCTTCGGAGTGATACTTGCTGAGCTCCTGACGAGAAAGAAGCCTATCATCGAGAACGAGAACGGGGAGAAGCAGAACCTGTCAAACTACTTGTGCGCGGAGAAGGAGAAACCTCTCGAGGAGATAGTGGATGATCAGGTTTTGGAGGAAGCGAGCAAGGAAGTGATTGTGTGCTTTGCTCGCCTGGCACAGGAATGCTTGGATCTGAGGCGAGAGGCGAGGCCAACCATGAAAGATGTCGAGGTGAGGCTGCAACTCCTGAAGGGACGCGCTGCTGCTTCGAAACCGAGAGCAGACAGCGAGTTTCGTCCTCCCGGTGGAACAGGGCGAGGCGATAAGCGCTGGGGCGTGGTTCCTGTGACTGGTCAGGACCGGACGCGTCAGTACAGCCTAGAGCAGGAGTTCGCGTCGTCCTTGCGCATACCACGCTAGGTGGAAGCCATCATTATGCTGCTGTGAGTATTCTGCTGCTCTGGGCTGTTATTTCTGTATGGAGAGAGCAAAAACCTAAACAGGAGAAAGTATGTGAGCCTGTTAGGAAATTGTTCAGATGCTGCTGTTACAGCTCCATTGGAAATCCTGAAGTTTACAAATGCAGGTCCAGTGAATCCAGTTTGAAGGTGAAGCAATCTAGTCCATTCACCTAATCATGCAGGCGGCCCAGGACACCAGGTCATTGGCAACCTCCCAACCTGGTAGATTGTTGTCCTGAATAAAACACGTTCCTTTTGGTCGCTTCTGATTTCGAGGGCACGGATACCTCTGGTCCAACACATTTTCCACCATCCGAAGAGACCTTCATTTTTTGGTCATATGTCAATTGTCGAGCTCGTCAGACTTGGAGGCCCCGATTTCCACGCAGGAGACGAGGAGCAAAGACTCTGCATCAGCCCGTCTTCCACGGCAGCTTACAGAAAGTTCCACGGCAGAATGGTCTCCTTGGTCAATACAACTCTCTCTATATATGAGCCTAAGTTGTGCCACACTGCTATAGTGTCGACTGTCGAAGCATATATCCTCTCTCAGTATAGAACAGACATGAATTATCCAAAGATGAGCGTAGCCATGGCAACTCTTGTGCTCGGACAACTTGCTGGGCTGTGTCCAACAGCTGTGTCAGTAAAGATGAGGGGAAGCAACTGCACTGACATATGTGGTGGCATCTCCATCCCATATCCGTTCGGGATAGGGCCAGAGTGCTCCCTGCCGGGCTTCAATCTCACCTGTGCGAAGGGCAACCTACTGCTAGGCAACCCAAGCATCGAGCTGTGGGATTTCGACCATTCGTTTCCTTCCGTCTTCACGGACATCAGCTACTCTGTGAAGTTGGCTCCTGCCCAGAACTACTCCGTTCACTGGGAGGCTCCAGGCAGACCCTTCGCCATCTCTGGCTCTTCTAACATGGCCCTCTTCGTTGTTGGCTGCTCCGTTAAGGCCACGTTGTTCATCGGGGCCTCTGCTGTTCAACTTGGCAACTGCTATGTGGCCTGTCTAGGATATCAAGTCGGCATGGGAGGCTGTAGCATCGACATTACGGTGACACTAAGGTCGTTCACTCTCAACATCTCGCGCACCAGTCAAGCTCAAGCAGCGCGGGGGCTAGAACAAGTGAGTGTGTTCATCACCGATCAACTGTACTCCCGGCCATCGGACCTCCAATATAATTCAGGTGACTATTATGCAGCCCAACCAGCTGCATTGAGTTGGGCTATTCCCGATCATCTCAACTGTAAACGCGCCATGGAGGACAAAGCCAACTATGCGTGCGTTAGTGGCCACAGCATTTGTCAGGAAACGCTGATTGGTGGATATGTTTGCAACTGTTCGCAAGGATTCTATGGCAATCCGTACGTCGTCAACGGCTGCCTTTTGCCGGAACCAGGTTCTTTGTGCTCACACTCACACCTATCACTCACTCGTAATTTTCCTTTCAATTTTTTTTGATGAATATCCTCAGATTTTTTATAAGGTGTTTTTTTTTTTCCGTTTCGTTATGTCTTTGATCAACTATTACTCAATTGTAAATCTAGGCGAGGGCAATAATTGTGATATGCATTTTCTTCATGTAAGACACAAAATCTTGTAGAGGCCTTTGGTTAATGAGAATTGCATGCTCTGTTGCTAACTTTCTAGATGGCTAGATTTTGTGCATGAATGCATGTATGCTTTCTAACCTCTCTCGTGCTAAACAACCGGTACAGGATACGGATGCAAACATAAATAAACACAATAAGTTGACGGACCGATAGGAAAGAGCTTTATTTTCTTTCTTTTTTTTGGTATAAGTTATTTTATTAAATTGGAGAAAATTCATTTAATGTTAAAAATCTATAACCATCGAAAAATATGAGTTCTCTTATGAATTGTCGTTATTTTCTATTAATTTAAATTTATTCTCACCGAGGAAAAAAAGAAGCACCCTCAATTCCTCAATTGCCATTAAATTTATTTTCTCGCCTCTTAAAATTAGCCTCCGGTCCTATTCTTTAGTCTTTATAAATTATTATAACCCTCTGTTAACTCTACTATGGTATTTTACCTCGAAATAGTTATTCTTTATTATTTTAATCGTTTGATACTGATATTTTCAGTTTCATCCATAAAATAGTTTCTTTTGTTTCTCTGAACAGAGTATGAGACTATGCAGCCGAAGGTAAATTGCCCGACATCTTGCGGGAATATAGACGTCCCGTTTCCCTTCGGACTAGAAGCCGGCTGTTTTGCTAATCTCCAAATGTACCTTATTTGTAACCCGGGACCTTCTCCAGTCCTTCAGATGCTTGGTGGTGCAGTGGTCACTAACCTATCCATTGACCAAGGCATCCTGCATGTCCTCAAACCTTCGAATCAGAGCCATTCCTTAGCTGATATGTATCCCTCGTTGTATGCCATCTCTGTAGACTGGGGCCGGCAGGTAGATTTGAAGTGGGCAGTCGACGACTTGACCTGCGAGGTTGCAACAATGGCATATGAGAATTCTTATAGATGCTCCTCTTATTATAGCCACTGCATCGATGTCACAGACGATAAGACACAAGCACAAGTAGGTTACCGGTGCAAGTGCTTACCGGGGTTTGGAGGAAATCCTTACATTAAAGACGGATGCACAGGTACGATCTCTTGCAAGATTGGAAGAAAATGCAACTTCTTAAATCTTAATGACTGTCCTTGTGATTGTGTAATTTTACAGATATCGACGAGTGTATGCTGCCAGATGAATATAGGTGTAATGGTATATGCCAAAATACATTTGGGAACTATACATGCACCAGCTGTCCTCGTGGAACATATTTCAGTCACCGAACGAGAAAATGCAATTCATCTACTGTAATACTAGGTAAGCTATTTGCGGACTTGTAACTATCCATCGTTGCTGCTATATGACCATGTCCAAGATTGTAGACCTGTCGAGTTGGATTATGTCTTCTGAATCTCAAGTGTCCACTTATGCAGGTGTTACCATTGGAGTAAGCAGTGCTGGGGGCATTCTGTTTGTTGCGGCAGTATTTGTTTTTCTTAGAAGGAGATGGAAGAGTAGCGTTCAGAAACAGCTCAGAAAGAGGTATTTTCGCAAGAACAAAGGCATTCTTCTAGAGCAACTTATCTCTTCGGACCAAAGTGCCAGCGATGGCACAAGGATATTCTCCCTTGAAGAGCTGGAGAAGGCGACCAACAATTTTGACCATGCTCGTGTGGTTGGCCACGGCGGTCATGGTACTGTATACAAGGGCATCCTAACCGACCAACGTGTGGTGGCTATCAAGAGATCAAAGCTTGTGGCAGAAATCGAGATTGAGCAATTCATCAACGAGATATCAATCCTTTCACATGTGAACCACCGAAATGTGGTGAAGCTCCATGGGTGTTGCCTCGAGGCTGAGATCCCTCTACTTGTTTATGAGTTCATTTCCAATGGCACATTGTATGACCTATTGCACCGCGAGCAAAATGGTGCCCTGCTACCAGTGTCATGGGAAGAGCGCCAAGGATTGCCATCGAGATGGCCGGTGCTCTCACTTATTTGCACTCAGCAGCTTCGGTGTCAATTCTTCATAGAGATGTCAAGAGCAAGAACATACTTCTGAATGACAGTTACATAGCCAAGGTTTCAGATTTTGGTGCGTCGAGGTCGATCCCGATTGATCAGACACATCTGGTAACGGCCGTCCAGGGCACATTCGGGTACTTGGACCCAGAATACTACCATACTGGCCGACTCAATGAGAAGAGTGATGTTTATAGTTTTGGAGTGATACTTCTCGAGCTGCTGACAAGGAAGAAGCCAATTTTCGAGAACGAGAATGGCGAGAAGCAGAACCTATCTAACTATTTCTTGTGGATTATAGGTGAGAGGCCCCTTGAGGAGGTTGTCGACAAACCGATTTTGAGCGGTGAAAGTGAGGAAGCAATTGCGAATATGGTTCAACTGGCAGCGGAGTGCCTTAGTTTGACACGAGGGGACAGGCCTACCATGAAAGATGTGGAGATGAGGCTGCAGATGGTAAGAGGTCGCCAGTCCATCACTCTGCCTCGTTCTGATGGTGAGCGGATTAATGAGCATGGTGGTGCAATTTCCGATGCCTGTAGGTCAGCATGGTTCACGACAGTACAGCCTAGAGCAGGAATTTCTGTCGTCCTCACGTGTGCCGCGGTAGTCTGTTTCTCTTTCTTATTCGGAAAGCCCACGGTGTAGTTTCATGGCTACGATTGTGCCCGGCTGTTGTATGTACACTACTATAGCTGTTTGTTGTGCTCCTAAAATTCTGTACTCCGACCTAAACTGAGAAGCTTACCTAAAGATCCTAGATATTTGCCAAGGTCCTCAAGGAGAATACTATACCACACGGTTGCCACAAGTCAACAGTGTATATGGGGTGTGTGTGCTACGAGTCTTGAAATGATCACCAAAACTTGATTTCTTTTGCCCGCTAGCAACTGAGCTCCCACGGCACAAGTCCTTGAGGGAGCGGTGTGAGGTCAATGTTGAAGTTGATCTCGTCGATCGGCCGTGTGGAAAAACTTAAATTTTGGTGGACCCTGTGTGCTGATAGGTCTCCCATGTGTGACCGGGGATGGATGGCTGGCGTGTCAGGGCATAAAATCTTGATACATAGGCCCTTTTTGGTACAGCTCTGTTTCACTATTAAAACTTTTTTTTTAGAAAATAGCTTCATGACAAACTTTCTAAGTGAAGCTGAGCTGTTTTGGAAAAAATGTTTAGCAAAATATGTACCAAAAAGTATTTCGGTGGGAGCTTCATCAACAACTTCATGCATGGTTGGAAAAGAGAAATGAAGATGTAAGTTGTGAAAAACTACTTTTTTCAGCTTTATCTCAGCTTATGGTTTCATAAGAGAGGGAATAAAACAGCTTCATGGGTGAAGCTGTTTTGGAAAAAAATGTTTCGTAAAAAAAACAACTCACAACAACTTATGAAACTGTTGTGAGCTGTACCAAACAGCCTCGTACTCCTCAAATTCATTTTAGGGTTGTCCCTACACATACCACGTACGCTAAGGTTGAAGCCATCATTGTGCTCTTAAGGAGTACTTTGTGTTTTTTTTTTTATCATTTCTGCAGCTCTCAGGCGTCAATTTTGTTTGTAGAGAAAAAAAAATGGAGCAAATACGTGAAGCTCTTTGACAATCCAGACTTGGTTTGTTTGGATCAATCATTCCCTATGGGAATTGGAGGGGAAATGAAATGCTGATAGCTCTGGTCCAACACGTTGCCACCATCCGATCGAGGTGGAGCTTCACCTTTTCAATACAGGACGACAAAATTGGAGGCGGAACGGCAATTTCACGGAGGAGACAAAGACAAAGGGTCCGCGCATTCGGCGTTTGCCCTTCTTCCACGGCGCGTCGAGAGGGATCTCCATGACATTGCCATCCAGAGCAGAGTTCATGTCCCCGAAAGTGACATAAATGGTCGCACTTGTGTCATTCAATCAATATATACAACTATATATAGTATAAGTCTAGGATGTGCCATACTCCTGCTACGAAGAAAATAAAGTCGAAGCATATCCATGCTCTCAGTATACACTAGAATATAGAACAGATATGCATTCTCCAAAGATGAGCACAGCCGTTGGAGGGCGAAGCGGCTGCTCCGACCGATGCGATGGCATCTCCATCCCGTATCCGTTCGGGATAGGGCCAGAAGAGTGTTCCCTGCCGGGCTTCAATCTCACCTGTGCGGCCGGCCGCACAGCCAACACACGTAAACTGCTGCTCGGCAACCCAAGCGTCGAGGTGTTGCGCTTCGACGTGCCGTGGCCGTGGGCTAATCTTTCGCTTCCTGCCGTGCTCACACGCATCGGCTACGTTGTGACGCTGGCCCCTGCTGCTGCTGCCCAGAACTCATCCTCCTCTGTTCACTGGGAGGCTCCAGGCAGACCCTTCGTCATCTCTGGGTCGTCCAACATGTCCCTCTTCGTTGTCGGCTGCGCCGTTAAGGCCTCCTTGTTCGTCGGCGACGGCTCCGGTGTCCAAGTCGGCAGCTGCTACGCGGTCTGCGCAGACGAGCAGATCATGCAGCGGCTGTCCTTCTTACCGTGCGTCGGCATGGGATGCTGTAGCATCGCCATCATGGTGACGCTGAGATCGTTCACGCTCAACATCTCGCGCACCGGCGGCCAAGCTCGAGCAGCGCTGCAGCAGCTGCAGGGGCTAGACCTAGAACAAGTGAGTGTGTTCGTCACCGAGCAAGACTCCTATCGGTTCGTGGCATCGGACCTCCAAGAAAGTCCAGTTCAGTATGGCTATCCTTATTATCCCGCAGCCGCGCTGAGCTGGGCTGTTCCCAGCCAGCTCAGCTGTAATCGCGCCATGGAGGACAAAGCCAGCTACGCGTGCGTTAGTAGCCACAGCATTTGTCTGGGAGCGCCGATTGGTGGATATTTCTGCAACTGTTCGCAAGGATTCTATGGCAATCCGTACGTCGTCGACGGCTGCGTTTCGCCGGACTCGGACCCGCCAGCACCGGCAATTGCTCCCTCTCATCAAGGTTCTTATATATGTCCTCTCTCACTCGTCACCTATCTATCATCAGTAACTTTTGTAGCCCAAACTTTGAGACGATTTTTTTCATTAGTGCAAGACTTTGACCAATAGTTAATTCATTATTTTTTCTCACAAAATTAATTAATTAATTATTATTATTTAATTTACGTGATAAGCACCCTGTACCAAAATGTAAGTTGTTTTAATTTTAGACTCTGTCTAAATTCTATAACTTAAATCAAGTTTATAAAAATATCAACCAGACTCAAGACATCTCCTGGTGGATTTAGTGAAATTAATTTGGTTTTGTAAGGGGGAGTTTAGTTGATGGATGAAAAGATTTTAGATGTCATCTCAGATATTGCGACACTAATTTAGTCTGTTAAAAATAGACTAATAAAAAATAAATTACATATTCCGTCAGTAAATCGTGAGACAAATTATTAAGACTAATGAATCTGTCATTAGCATATATTTACTTTAGCACAACACATCGTCTCTCAAAGTTATCGCAATTTGTGTAATTAATTATTTTTAGTATACATTTAATATTCTATGTATGTATCCAAACATTCAATGTGATAGGTGAAAAGTTTTGGGTGAAACTAAACACCTCCTAAATATCTGTGGTCAACGCTATTTTTTTAACTTAGAGCAAAAATAACACAACTTATAATTTGAAATCAAGGGAATGCTAAAGTATAGTCATAATAAAATTTTTTTTAATACTAATATAGTAACAGTAAATTTATCACAAAATTATTATTAATAGAGCTATTATTAGGCATAAACAATACCAAATAAAACCTTGTAGAGAACTTAAAAGGGGTTCCCTAGTTATCTAAACTAGAGGATTGCTCCGTGTTGCTGCGCAAATTGCTCACGCTTTGGAATAAAATTACTTATACCAAGAGATAAACAATTATAAGTTAATGTTAGTGGATGACGTGGTACGCTGATGTGGATAACTAAATTCATTTTAGTGGATGATGTGTCTTACTGACATGTAGATCATAATTGCAAATATTAATTGACCATAAATACATCCGAGATAGTGGACTAATGAGGTGGATAGGTTGCACCGATTGTGGACTGATGAGGTGGATAGGTTGCATGTTCAGAGAAATAGCTAGTGAGATTTTCCTTTATAAGAGTTATAGATGGCTTCAAGCTACAAAATTGTGAATGGCAAAATTGTAGACCTTGTAGAGATCTTAAAGGGTTCCCTAGTTATCTAAATGGCCTCAAGTTACAAAGTTGTCAATGGCGAAAATTGTAGATCTTGTCATCAACTATTTTTCAAAACTAATTGTTAATCCAAATTTGCATGAATATGTAACAAATTTTCAAAATACCTCACCCAAACATGCAAACAGTCACTTTTTTCTGCTAATGCTACTAAATACTACTAGAGTTGATCAATATTTAGTTTGTTCTATAATTTCGAGTGGCATCCGCCTTAAATTGATTTTGCCCATATGAGTGCATCTATTTTGATATGAATACTACATATTATTACAAAATTGCTTATATTATTATCATGTCAGTGCCTTTGTAGATCATTTGTGACGGTTGGTGCTTAACAACTGACGGCACAAATGATTTTTACTATTGGCCAAATGTCACTTAATTTAATCCTGTATTTTTCATTTACTAAAACATTTGGAATGAGATTTCCCCCACCTTGCAACAGGTTATGACTCTATGCAGCCCAAAGAGAATTGCCCAACATCGTGCGGCAACATTAGCATTGCATTTCCCTTTGGAACAGAATTGGGTTGCTTTGCAAAGCTTCCACTGTATCTAACATGCAACCCAATGCCCTCCCCTATCCTTCAAATGCCAGATGGTTCGGTGGTCACTGACATATCCATCGACGAAGGTATCCTGCGTATTCTCAACTTGTCAGATACAGGCACTTCCTTGGCTTACCTGGGACTGGGAACCACTCTGTATGCTTTCTCTGGTGAACACGGCGTGTTGAGGTGGGCCGTCGACAACAAGACCTGTAAGGATGCAATGGCGTCTGAGGATTATAGATGCTTCTCTAATAGTGATTGCTTCGATGTCACAGACGAAATACTATCACTCAACCACATCGGTTATCGGTGCAAGTGCTCTCATGGATTTGGAGGAAATCCTTACATGAGATACGGATGCACAAGTATTAGTAGTGGCAAGCTTCAGAGAGAAAGCAAATTGATAATATTAGGTAAGCTATTTACAACATTTTTAAATGTCTGACATGCCAGAGATTACATGAACGATGTCCCAGATCGTATAATTCTCTAGTTGGACTATTATATGGCCTCTGTGTCTCAAGTGTACACCCAACGCAGGTGTGACCATTATTGGACTAAGCAGTGGCGGTGGCATTTTATTCCTTGGCGTAGTCTTTGCACTTGTTACCCGGAGATGGAAGAGGAGAGTTCAGAAACGGCTTAGAAAGAGGTATTTCCGCAAAAACAAAGGTATTATTCTCCTAGAGCAACTAATCTCTACAGACCAACAAATAAGGCGCAAGTGATGGCACAAAGATATTATCTCTTGAAGAGCTCGAGAAGGCAACCAACAATTTTGATCCCACCCGTGTGGTCGTCGGTCGTGGTGGCCATGGCACCGTGTACAAGGGCATCCTATCTGACCAACGTGTCGTGGCTATCAAGAGGGCAAAGGTCTCGAGGCAAGCTCAGAGATTGAGCAGTTCATCAACGAGGTATCCATCCTCTCTCGGATCAACCACCGGAACGTGGTGGTGAAGCTTCACGGCTGCTGCCTTGAGGCCGAGGTCCCATTGCTTGTCTACGAGTTCATCTCCAACGGCACATTATATGACCTCTTGCACCATGAACAGAACGGTATCATGTTGTTGCCATTACCTTGGGAGGAGCGTCTAAGGATTGCCGTAGAGATCGCTGGTGCTCTCACTTTAATTTTTGCACTCAGAGGCTTCTGTGTCGATTCTCCACAAAGACATCAAGTGCATGAACATACTTTTGAATGACAGCTACACGGCGAAGGTTTCAGATTTCGGTGCATCGAGGTTGATCCCAATTGATCGGACACATCTTGTCACTGTTGTGCAAGGCACCTATGGGTACTTGGACCCAGAATACTACCGCACCGGCCAACTCAACGAGAAGAGTGATGTTTACAGTTTTGGAGTGATACTTCTCGAGTTGCTGACAAGGAAGAAGCCTATCTTCGAGAACGAGAATGGTGAGAAGCAGAACCTGACGAACTATTTCTTGTGGGCTAAGGGGGAAAGGCCGCTCGAGGAAGTTGTTGATAGGCAAATTTTGTGTGAAGCGAGTGAGGATGCGATTGCGAGTGTGGCTAGGCTGGCAGAGGAGTGCCTCAGTTTGACACGAGGGGACAGGCCTACCATGAAAGACGTGGAGATGAGGCTGCAGATGTCAAGGGTTCGCCAGTCCGTCGCTCTGCCTCGTTGTGATGGTGAGAGGATTGGTGAGCATGGTGGCGTTGTTGCGGTGGTGCCGGCAGCTGCAGGTCAGCATGGTTCACGACAGTACAGTCTTGAGCGAGAATTTCAGTCATCCTCACGTGTGCCGCGGTAGTTTGTTTGTTTGTTTTTTTTTCCGAAAGCCCATGCTGGTAGTTTCTTGGCAGTGATTGCGTCTGGATGTTGACTACTATAGCTGCTGGCTGTGCTCCTAAAATTTTGTATTTCGAACTTCTTACAGAGGAATATATATGTATTTTCTTCAGGATTAGTGATTTATTGATCTTCTAAACTGAGAAGCTTACCTAATGATCCTAGACACGTTGTGCCAAGGTCCCAAAGAAGAATGCTATATATCCTACGGTTGCCACAACACAACAGTGTAGATGAGGTTTGCTACGGGTCTTGAAATGATCACCAAATTAGCTTGACTTAATTTCCGCCGTGTGCTACGCTTTAGCAATCGAGCTCTACTACCTCTGAGAGAGCTTACTAACGAGCAGAGCTTTGTGCAACGCCAGCTCTCTACAATAGTCCAACTCAACAATTAGCTAGCTTACTTGGAGTAGAGAAAGGAACATAGAAAGAGAAAACAGTCTCGACTAGGAGTGAGGCGACTTTTCCTCTTTTCGGTCTTAGGACCATGGTGTTAAGCACCTAGGGTGCCATGCGTTTATAAAACTCTTTTTCTAACTTAATTGAGTGGCAAAACTTCTCCCATTTCCTTTCAAAAAAAAAAACAGTGTCGATTTGCCTATGAAGTGTGAAAGAAATTTTAATGGAGCGTGTCTCCTGTACAAATAGCTTGATCTCCCATGTGATCCAAGATGAATGACTAACGCGGGGGTAGCATCCAGCATGGGTGACGAATAGAGCCTCAAAAATACAGGACCCTAAAATCTTGATTACATACTCCTAATAAATAAATATAGTTAATATATTATATATGTATTTAGGGACAGGCCAACAATAAAAAGCGGCAAGGTCGACTAAAACTATGCACGACTAAAACCTTGCATTCATACCTTACAAGTTTAGCAAAATCCATAGAAAAATTTCAATGTGAAATGAAGCTATTTTGTGCCTTTAAAAGGGTAAAATGTGCATATGGTTCCACGTCAAAAGCTAGACCTGAAACTAAATTAAAGCTCACACTTTCGTATCTTGAAATTTTAACAAAAAATACTAAAATTTATTGAATATGATTTAAAAAAAAGCATGAAGCTACTCAGTGTCAATCAACATGGCAAGATCTATTTGTGGGTCTTGCATCAAAAGTCAGACCTTGAGGCTAAAAGCTCAAGTTTATACCTTAAAATTTTAATAAAATTGACTTAAATTTGTTAGATGTGATTCGACATGAAGTTATTCTATACCAATTTACATAGAAAGATCTACTTGCAGCCCAAACTAAAAACTTAAAAACTAATAGTCCACATTCACACATTATTCTTTTTAGCAAATTTGATTGAAATTTGTAAATATGATTTAATGTAATAGGAAGATACTTCGTGCCAATATCACAATCATATGAACATTTGGGTCTCACGCATCAAGTTAAACCTACTACCTACAACAAGCACATTTAATGACTCAAACGAATTTCAACCCAATAGAATATGTATGCTATCTCCATCCCAAAAGAATGCAACAATGAGTTGCATGCCACATAGAGTGATTCACGTTTTAGCAAGTTCTAAGTGAATAATATTCATATTTATGGATCCAAATTTATTTATTATAAAAATATATTTCATAATTAATCTAATTATATTTATTTAATATCATAAATATTGATACTTGTTTTTTAGTTGGTCAAACTTAAGGTAGTAAAACATGAAGTTGTGCTAGAATTACATTCTTTCTGGACTGAGGGAGTATTATAGAATTCAAATAGAAAACCCAACACCAACAAATACACTCAACCATCTAACCTAACCTAACACATTAAAAAATTAACCCGTTTGTACCCGTTCAAAGTGTAGACAATTTAAAAGCAATAACCCATTGAGATCTTGTTTCGATGCTCATGCCAACACACATGGATTAATGGAGATACATAGCATCCAATCAAGCCCTAAACATATTTCAACCTAGCCATTTATCCATCCATGATGTCATACTGGTCTATGCATGAATCAACAAAAGCAGATGATATATAGTTGTTCACTCAACTGACACTTGATATGGATTTACTACGGAAAATATCTTTTGCTAATTACAGACATGGCAGATGATAATCATGCTGAACCTTGACTTCATAAGTCACAATTATTGTTCCATTCATTTCCACTTCCACCAAACATTCTATGATCACGATTTAAGAAAAGCATCCACTTTGTCATTCATCGCCCTCGATAGAAACCTCATGCAGATTGGAGGATTCAACTTGGCAAGAGCAAGCAATGACTGAGGTAGAACCCATATCCCGTCACCACAAATCATGCCGGAAGCAACTGCAGGCGCAAAAGCGTCTGCTTTGGCTCTATCGAGTCTTTGCCACACGAACAATATCACTGTACCAATGAACATATCCACGGCGAAGTATGCACCGATATAGAAAGGTATCGCCATCGCCATTGGGATCGGGATGAACCTTGATGCCTTCTTTGGCACAAGGTCTCTGATCAGGTTGATGATGATAGCTGCAGCGAAGAACACGTAACAGAGAGTGAGGCAGTTCTTGGGAAGCGAGGAGAAGCCATCCACACCTAGTACTGCCATGCTTCGATAGACAACAGCATATGGCGCAGGGTACTCGCTGTCAGTGTTGCCAATGTTGCCGAAGGCCTTGTAGAAGAGCCAGAACACACATGGTGCAATAACGCAGCCCATTGTTGTCCCAATGACCTGGCTGATGAACATTGATCTCGGTGAGGCCAGTGTCAGGTACCCAGTTTTGAAGTCCCCCATCAGGTCAGCAGCAGTGCCCACAATGTTCATCATCACACCACAGGCAGCTAGGCCTGCAAGGACACCACCATTGGAGGCGCCTACCCATGCACCGAATGCGAAGATTGCGAGCTTGCCATAGTTGCTAACTAACGACCAGTCAGTGAGGCCACTTCCATATGCATTGCAGAAGGCAAGTACAGGAGCAAAAATGTAGGCCATCAAGATGTGGTACCACTTCAGTTGTGGGAATATATGTGGTACAGTACTGATAGATATGGCAGCAATGGCAACATAGCCTCCGAGTGCAGTGTACCAAGGAATTTGATCTTTGAGGAAGAGGTCGTTACGCCGCTCTTCGTCGTATGAGATAGACATAGTGTTGGTAACTATGCCATCATCAGAGATAGGAAGTGTGCTAGCATTAGTTTTTCTGACTTGAGATCTTAAGGAGACCACAGTGAGAATGAATATCTTCATGAAGTTGTACAGACCATCCCCAAGAATCAAGGCAATGGCTATGAAGACCTGAAAAATTGATAGAATTCAGTAACTTGAAGGAGAACTAAGCCCTCAACTTCTCAAGGAACTAAATCGTAACACAAAAAATGTATTCTTACCCGATAACCTTGCATTCCGTGAAGATTTTTGTCAGAAAGATCAGCGGAGAACCAAATTCCCTTTTTCTTAGCTATGAGTGGCCACATTATTCCCCATGAGAGGATGGCTCCCAGGAGAATAGATATGTTGACAATATGTGAGCAAATCATTCCCACCCCAACATACGTAGGAGAGAAATCAAAGTAAAACCTTCGAGAATAAAAGGAAACATTCAATTACGAAGAACACAAAAAAAGAATGGCTCCACAGAACTGAAAGCATATTAAAGTTTGGATATAGTGGAAGATATCACTTACATGTTGTTGAAAGCTTGCAGCCCTAGTGATGGAAATTTTTGGAATCCGCATTCATCTGTATTAGCAGTATAGAACCACTGGAAGAAACCCCAAACGAAGCTAAGGACAAAGAATGTGCCTAGTTTCTTTACTTGCTTCCTATAAAACAAACAAAAAACACCAAAAAACTTCTCAGTTTGTGTCCTAGTACCTATATACTAGAATGGACATTACTGTATATTCACCGTGCAAGCTTGGTGCCCTGGGGTGTATGAAAGCCATTTATGAGGTAGGTTGTGGCAGTGCCACTGGGATAAGTCAGCTTGTAGTCAACGATCATAATCTGAATAGTCCATAGTAAATTTATTAACATGGTGCTGAGCTGATTGACCAAAAAAGAGGATTGGATATAGAGTTGGACCTTTCTCAGTGGCACAAGACCGAAGAGTCCGATGAAGCTGACCAGAAACAGGAAGCCAATTATCCATCCAAGCTGTGGATTCTTTATATTCTGAGCATTATTTTCCTCAGTTACCATGGCAGCAATTTTATCACTCATGGCTAATAGGTAGCTACCGAAGCCCCCTGGAATGTCAACATGCAAAAAAAAAACTGAGAATAAGCCTATAATAAATTTAGCTTGTCTAGAGTATCATCTGCATATAATTTATCAGTAAACAATTAGAACATGTTAAGGGTAGATGGTTTCAAGTGTGTGCTAAGGTGGTGCTAGGGGAAAGAAAGAAAGAAGGTTTAATACGCTAGAGACCTAGAGTGCAAGTGCTAACTTAGGAAGAGCATGGCAAATTTTGCACTAGGTGTAGGTGCAAATAACAGAAAAAGAACTACCCAATTTACAGATTATAAGCATGGGAAAAGGATGCTATCCATCGTCCATCCTTATTGGATTAAGCCGTGTTGGTATCAACATAGCTTATGGGAAGTATACAAGAAAAAAAAGGTTCCTATAAGTTATAAGATTGTGACAGCTGGATGGAAGACAATTGTCTACAATTTGCCTATCATTGTCATCAACGGCACGTAGCTTACGTACAGAATCCAATTGACCATTTAGAATTATCAATTGCATTAGCGAATAATCTCTGGTATTTTTGATAATAACAAGATACAGAACAGACGCTTCTCCTTATAAAGTGCACTTTACTAATATACTACTCTGTCCGTCCTAATATTTGACCATTTCTGTTTCCAATACAACTATATCATTACTCCCTCTATAATCTTTTACAAGGCGTATGAAGGTTTCTGATTTCTTATCTTTTGTAAGATGCATGTAGGTATAAATCTCGTGGAGCGTATGAAGGTTTCTCATTTTTGATCTTTTGTAAGACGCATGTAATTACAGATCTCGTGGAGTCCAAGCAACGTGCCATCAAAAACTTCAGCAATTACTCTCCTCTAAAAACGGAGCACTTCCTTGTATGTAACATTCAATCAAAAGACATGGTAGTGTTGAATAATTACTGTATGCATGAACTTTAATTTCTACCGCGCGCCACCTTCCGTAGACTTCCTTGGCCATTGCGAAATCTCTAAATACGCCCTACCAAAGATTATGGAGGGAGTATCTCTCTTGTTCTCATTTTTTATGCACTATGCATTTTTTACTCCTTAATTCTCATGCTCAGAGCTAAAACGCCATCTATTATGGGGTGGATGGAGTGGAGAGAGCTATCTGGATTACTTCTGAATTTTACCACTTCCTGAGCATGTTCTTCATCCAAATTTGTCTTGTAGCACAGTTCACACTGTTCCTTTGTATCTATAGGGATCAGGATATTGTCTAAGGAAAGCAACGTCCTTGACTGTGATCACATTTTATAAAAAAAAATAAGAGTTTGCTAAAATTTAGGGAGCTTTTTACCTACATGGCCTTAGAAATAATGACTCTTCCTTGTATGATATTTTTTTATTTAAACTTACCTCTATGGTCATGAAACGAACTTTTATTCATTCTATGGTCTTCCGTCCGTTTTTTCCTATTTGACGGCGTTAAGTCAAGGGTAAAAAGACCGTTTTACCCCTAGTATTAAAAAATTTGCAGAGTTTTAATTTTTTTATATGGATTAATATTAAACAAATAAATTCACACATGACAATATTTCACATAAAAGAAATATTGTCACATATAAATTTATTTGTTTAATATTACTCTAATATACAACAAGCAAACAAAATTTATTTTTTAATGCTAGGGGCAAAACGGTCTTTTTACCCTTGAATCAACACCGTCAAGTGACGAAAACGGACGGAAGGCCATAGAAGTAATGAAAGTTTGTTTCAGGGTCATAGAAATAAGTTCAAAAGAAAAATGTCATACATGGAAGAGTGATCTTTTCCAAAGCCATACAGGTAAAAAAACTCAAATTCAGGTGTCTGAATTTTAGTTTACTTTCAGACAACAGTTATTGTATGTATTTTACACTAAAATTATAGATTTTGTTTATTGCAATTTCTGTAGACACAATCTGCAATTTTTAATACTAAGAATAAAAATACGACAAAACCACAAACCCAAAAAAACTAATTTATATTAGCATAAAGACAATTAACAAAAAAATGACAAAAATTAATATGTTATGACAAAAAAAAAACAAATCACGAATCACAAAATAACAACTTAGAGCCTGTTTGGATCTCACCCACTAAACTTTAGTCACTTTTAGTAGCAACACTCTTAGTAAAAGGATTAAAAGGAACTAAAATGACTTTTTAGTCGGTTTTAGTGGGGGTGTTTGGTATTTTAGCCACTGAAAATGACTAAAGTTTAGTAGGTGAGATCCAAACAACTCCTTAGTTGTACAAGAATATTGTCTATAATCATCTTAAAACTTAGACACCTGAAAATATAGGTAAAAGTGAAACAAAGAGAGGACACGGAGTAGAGGTATCGTGCCGTCGTGTATATGACCCAACAATATGAAAGCACTGGCATAAGGACGTCCCGAACGGTAGTGCAAATAGCTAGATTTCACATTGATAAAAGAGAAAGTGCAAAATAAACTCACTATCTAGCGACTATGCGAGTGGTAGACTCGCACGTTTTGGATTGTTGAATATTGGGAATATAAATCATAAATAACTTTTAAATTATTGAGTATATAGATGTAAAAATCATATAAATAAATTTGTCTTGAAAAATACTTTCATATATACTATTTTTCAATAAATATTTTTAAAGAAACAAGTGATCAAAGTTACGTTTTGGAGACCGTGTCGTTGTCCGAAACGACTTCTTTTACCAAACTGGAGAGAGTATATTCTAAGATTATATGAGATGTCACGTAGGCTTAATTATATTATAATGTTTATCTAAAAGCTAACATTATATTATTAATTAGAGTGGTTGGCTTAGAGTCATAATAACCTTATACCATTTCGGGTGGGGTGAAATGAAGCGACTCTCGTAAGTGTGAAATTAATTGTTGATAGAAGATGGGAAAGGGTTTGATTACCGGTGAACGCGAGGCCGTAGGAGGCGACGACGCAGGTCTGGATGACGGTGTTCTCCTGGCGCGTGAATGGCTGCCGGAGCAAGCCCACGCTCTCGATGGCTCTGGTCCAGAGGCGGACGAAGAAGAAGCCGAGGAGCCCCGCGGAGATGTTGAGCGACGGAATGATCCCCGTGGTGAGGCTCAGCTTCATGACGATGACGTTGAACATGACGGCCAGGAAGAAGCTGACAACGAAAGCACGCACCGTCAGCTGCTCCCGCCACGACGGCACGGGCTGGTCCGCGAACGCGCGCTCCACGGACGGCGGCGCCGCCGCCGCCGCCTCGTCGCGTGGCCTGCCCCGACGGCGGAGCTCGTTGGCCTCCGCCATCTCCGCGCCTTCGGCCCCGTTCAGGCCCGGGGCCTCGTCGTGGTGCGTCGCGGTGGCCATCAAGGTCCAGACGGCGGTTGCAGCAGCGGAGCTAAACTGCTTCAGAAGGGCGGAGGTGGGCACGTGCGGCGAACTGTATAGTATGCTTCCGGACCTCCCGTCCCGGTGGCCAGAAGCGCACGCGGGCCTCGGAATTTATGATGGGTTCTAGCCTTCTGGGTTTGCCGGCTTTGGGGTTGCCGTTGGGGCGAAGGTGACGTTGCCGTTGCCGTTGGGTTTCGTGGACTGTGGCTGGAACTTTGACTGGTACGTCAGAGCCAAAAACTGTATGACGCATGCCGTGGGGTAGTATCATTCTGTCATCAGCACACCATTTGTGCAACTCCGGCCGGCGGCGAGCCGTTCGGCTAAATTGGAGCATGATCTTCGAATGCGAAGAACATCCACCTCAAGAGAAAGGAGGCGGCATGAACTTGGATTCACGTAGAGAGTAGCCTTTGTACGTGTTTGGTTTTGTCCTTATAGTGTATTTTGTTTACTTCTATTACGTTTAGGTTTTTCTTTTAGATGTTCAAAAAAAATTTCTCGATCATACAAAAAGTCTACACATCTTTATATTAAGGTAGATAAAATATTTAATACAACGTATCTTAGTGGCGCCCTAAGTCAGTCTCAATGCACAGTTTCATATATCTTGGTTTCCAAAACAAATGAAATCATTGATGAAATAGATCTCTTCCTCAATCTATAGTTTCAGTGCACGGTTTCATATGTTTTGTGGTCCCAGGATCCCCCTTCTCTCTTCTTTTCTCCCTCGAACCGCACGTGTTGTATGAGATGAAACGCAATAATGCTCTCAATGGGTGTTTCACCAAGGTTTCACAGTTTGGGAAACAACTTCAAAGGTTCCATGGGGATGACACTTTTCTCTTCTCTCTCCTCCTAGTTTCATACAAAAAAAGCTAATGTTTCATTAAAAAAAAGCTAATGTGATATCCTATTTAATGTGCATGAAACCTCTCATGAAACTTCATTGAGAATGACCTAAGTCAGAAGAGTAGTACGTGGATGCTTAGCCTGTATTTAATGTACTTAAAGAAATGATGCTACATTCGACACTAATCAACCCGACTAGCGGAGCCGGCCAGAAGGCCTATGCGTTGGCTGTCGATCGGCGGCGATACTGCTTGCTTGGACCCATGTCATCGTCCGATGCAAACAACTCACATAGTATTTGTATATTACCGTGGTCACTATTGTAAATTTCTTTGTACGCCTTCAAGGCTGACGTTGACAACGATGGTATCTCACTATTTAGTCTCAGGCGCTTCAACATAAGGTGCTCACTTTGTTTGAGCGTCGGGATATGTGACATGCTCTACGCCACTATTTGCTTGCTCCTCGATCTTAGGGAGCGCGGGCGGTGCACGTCTGCCATGGGACGTATCATCTCCGGGTAGCTCCAGGAGTGGCGGCTACCTCACCTTTGTCACTCGCTCGATAAAGCGCTTGAGGCGTCTGTTGAGGTCGCCTGAGGGGATGAAGTGCGGTTGTCAGGCAACAACGATCGACGCGTCTCGCGGGGTGGCAATCCTTGCTAGAGCTTGGTCTCAAGGCACACCTCAGCATGTGTAGTGATGTAACCTGTGGTGGCCCCTACGCATGCAACGACGAAGGCAAGTCTGTCGTTCACTGGGCAGTCTTCACTAAAGAACGGTGGCCACCGGAACAGTCGAGCACCCAGACATGGTGCTCCTGTTGGGGGCACACGACGAGTGTGGTGACAAACTCCAGCATGAGATCAGCCCACACAGAAGGCCCATGTACGCGTACATCTCCAGGAGCGTCTTTGTCGGGGTCCACAAAAGAGGACCCCCAATCAACGCAAAACAAGTAGGTTAAACCTAGAACACCAATTAATAAACTCAGCTAAGCTAACCTCCCAAGAAACCAGCCCCTCGGAGCCTGCAACGCTGGCACGCCACCAGGGAGCTTAGACTTGTCGAGACCTTACCGGCCACCTCCTGGTAGCCCACCCCTCGAACCCGCAACAGCTGTGCATCGCTCCTCGGGACCTCGCGCGGGGACCTCGAGCCCCTCCAGCACGATAGCCTATCCCTCGGGGCTCGTCTCGATCTAGGCCTCGAGCTGGATCCCAACTTTCACTCACCCGAGCCCTCAGCGCACGGGCTTGAGCGAGTGCGCCACTACCCTTTGAAGCCCTCCACGAGGAGGAAGCTTCTCGCTCCTTAACCCCATACCGCGCATTTAATGCGTTCACCTACTCCGGTCACGTCTTCTGGTGCACGACGACATGCGCCACAGTAAACCGGAGCCACGGTCAAATCTCGCTTTCACCTCAAGCATGGGTGAAAAGGCACCAGTACAGCACTGTTCGACCATACCCTGCACTGTGGCACGTCCCAGTCGCATCTCGAGACCCGGATTTCCGCTGTACGACCAGGTTCCCCGGAACTCGCCCATACTTGCGGGGGCTCGAGCCCCCCGTAGGCGCCACCTCGAGGCCGGCTCCGCGCCCCTCGAGCCCTAACCGTTTTCACGCTATTGGAGGACAGGTACCCCAAGACCCGGAAGAGCCCCGCCGCGTCCTGTACATGCCGGAATGGGCGCTGTACGGCCCTCATGCCGCCACGTCTCCGCGTCCACGACCAGGATGGAGGCCACGCTCCAAGGACGCCTCAACAGCAACGCCCACGTCGGCTCCAGTGGCCCCGACAAGACAGGATTCCTACCCTACGCCATATCGAGCGCTGTACATATCTATCCTGTGTAAACCCTGGCCTCCTCCTTTCTATAAAAGGGGACGCCAGGGCCCTTCGCGCGAGGGAGAGGACGCGAGTCCACGGTTACACAACTCCAAGAAACAACACTCGAGCACACACACACCCGAGTCCGGACTCCGGTCCACGCTCGCTGAGCTTGTATTCGTCCCTGTACAAGCACTTAGGTGCAAGTAATACAAGAACCTCCTCCACCGCTGGACGTAGGGCCTTCTTTGCCCGAACCAGGATAAATCCTTGTGTCATCTTGCATCACCATCCAGGAAGAGAACACGCGATCATATTACTCGTTGGTGTCACACCCCCGGGTCCGAAACACCGACAGTCTTGCAATCCAAAACTAAAGGAGTATTTTTTATATGATTTTGAAATATGAGTATTGTGCTTTTGACATGTTTGTGTGCTTCTTTTCTTTTAAAAAATATAATAGGGAGTTTTTATTGAAAAATATAATAGGCAGTTTTTATTGAATACTCTAGAAGAGAAAGCGAAAGTAGCAGCATACATGCATTTGTGCTAGTTAAATAATAAATAGCACAAATGCATGTGCGCTGTCACAGGATCTAGACCTATAAGGTCATCTCAGTGAAAAATTTTATTGCGTTGTTTTCAAGACTACCTATATAGCAAATATATTTGTTTCATTTGTTGTTACAGAGAAAGATCGTGTGGTTGGGAACCGTGTGATCCTTATTCCTCTTTTTGGCGTCACCTCTGCTTGTACTCTCGGTTTCGCATACTACCTCATGCAACTCTCATTCGTTATCCTCTCCATTGGGATTTCAGCACCCACGATAAGTGACACGCAGGATCACTAGCCCACCCACCTCCCATGTCACCGTACCTAAGCAAAAAGCCCTTGCTGACTTCATCGACACGATGCCCTTGCCGCTAGCATTGTGCAAACCATCATCTCCCACTGCCCTGGCGGGCGATGCTCATGTCCTCTTGTCCGCCATCACCGTCGTGTTGCGACCACTAACCCAAACTTTCTTGTACACTCGTCGTTGAGTGAATTCTTTCATGGACAGAATCATAACCCTCAGCACCACGTGACTCTTCTTCCTGTCTGACAGGCACGAACTCACAACCCATTGTATTTTTGAGTTTGCGTTGGGAAAAATAAAATACAAAAATCATAGGAAAACACACCAAACTATGTCTGAGAAAAGAAAATGATAAAACCTAATAATATGTCAATGAAGTACTCACCTACTCCGATATCATCTAGATTTTGCGCATCTTATCGATCTAGCGTAGACTACTAACAAATTAACAAATTTTTTATTTTGCTAGCAGTTGTGTCTGTGTTTTGCTATGGAACCCAATGCATCTTATAATTAGACTATGTGTCATTATTAAATGTAAGTTGTGGTTACTTATACGAGCACAGATCATGAGTCCACACTCACATACACGAAGGATGTGAGCATATTTAGAAAGTAAAAATGACAGTCATAATATATTTATTATTTACTATTTTTGTTTGTAGGAAAAAGTGGAAGATAAAAAAGAGAAGAAATGTGAGTTATGGTTACTTGTATGAACATAGATTCATGAGTCTATACTTACATACGGGTGTGAGCATTTGGAAAGTAAAAAAAAACATAGAAGACCTATAGTAGATTTATTATTTATATTTTTGTTTATAATAAAAAGTGGGAGATAAAAAGAGAAGAAACAAAACTGAAGGGGGAAGAGGAAACAGAAAAGGGACACGTGGATGACAGCATAAGAAACAAAGGAACGTTTAGTTTTTCTGATTTGATGGTGAGACCGAGCAACTTTAGGATTAAGTTGGACCAAAAATTATTTGTGGCAGAAAACCGAAGGTGGGTAGAGGAAATGGAAAATAAAAGGAGACAGGAAAGGGACACGTGGACGCCAGCATGAGAAATAAAAGAACGTTAAGTTTTTTCGATACGATGATGAGACCGAGCAACTTTAGGATTTGGTTGGACTAAAAAATTATTTGTGGCAAAAAAATTTACCTGTTTATTTTTATTATTAGGTAGGTATAGATTATTATTCTAGCATCTATTTTTTTTTTTACCATTTAGATGTGCACGATCAGAGTGATCTATATAATAAGGATTTTTTTTTTGCGCATTGTATAATAAGGATTTGTAACTATCGTCTTAACCTTATTTAGATTATGCACGATCAAAGAGATCTATTTAAATTACGATTTCTAGCACCTAATTTTTTATTTATATTATGATTCCTATTCTATTCAGATTACTCAAGATGGAAGGATGTATTTAGTTTAGAACTCTTAGTTATTCTCTCAACAGTCCTTACCTAATACGACAACAATGATGTTGTAAACAAATTTACATTCACAGAGTTAGTTATAGAAGGTCATAGCAAAAAAATGGTACCGAAAAAGAGGGAAAAATTTTGTCTTCTTATTATTAGGTATAGATATAGATATAGATATTCTTCCCTCGCGGATTAGTAAGTTACTTTTGCCAAATAACAGTGACAATTGTTATACCATTAACAAAATAAAGGATGTGGCATTGTGGTAGTACAGCCACACCGACAAGGATGAAGGGTAGTGGAAACTGGAAAGAGGAGGTTTGGGTACATACAGTATATAGTCGAGAGTATGAATATGCATATCGTTTTGCCACATAAATACGATGAACTCTTAAATGTACAAAACAGTTTCGTTCTACCTATTTGGTGTAAAAATTCAGAGGGTCTAGCAGATACGGTATATGATTCTCAGTGGAAAAAATTTCAATTTTTGGGCAAATTTTGACCAAATTTTATCCAAACAAAAAACTGAATTACTGATATGTATAACTTAACAAAGGTGGCTGGTAGAATCAAAGTTCTCCGAGTGTTGGCTAGTTTTGACAGAAATTCCGAACCTTTATACATTTTGCTAATTACATAAAGGGCAGATGATAATAAGGCTGAACCTTGGCTTCCTAATAAGTCATAACTGTTCCGTTCTATTTCCACTTCTACCAAACATTCTATGATCATGATCCAAGGAAAGCATCCACTTTGTCATTC
Source organism: Coix lacryma-jobi var. lacryma-jobi (assembly GCA_009763385.1). Taxonomy (NCBI): domain Eukaryota; kingdom Viridiplantae; phylum Streptophyta; class Magnoliopsida; order Poales; family Poaceae; genus Coix; species Coix lacryma-jobi. The sequence continues at coordinate 24,292,627 of CM019830.1, read as the reverse complement.
ATCGCCCTTGACAAAAACTTCATGCAGATTGGAGGCTTCACCTTGGCAAGAGCAAGCACTGACTGAGGTAGAACCCATATCCCATCACCACAAATCATACCGGAAGCAACTGCAGGGGCGAATGCGTCTGCTTTAGCTCTATCCATTCTTTGCCACACGAACAATATCACTGTACCAATGAACATATCCACGGCAAAGTATGCACCGATGTAGAAAGGTATCGCCATCGCCATTGGGATCGGGATGAACCTCGACACCTTCTTGGGCACCAGGTCTCTGATCAGGTTGATGACGATCGCTGCAGCAAAGAACACGTAACAGAGAGTGAGGCAGTTCTTGGGAAGCGAGGAGAAGCCATCCACACCGAGTACTGCCATGCTTCGAAAGACAATAGCGTTTGGCGCAGGGTACTCGCTGCCAGCGATGCCAATGTTGCCGAAGGCCTTGTAGAAGAGCCAAAACACACAGGGTGCAATGACACAGCCCATTGCAGTGCCAATGACCTGGCTGATGAACATTGACCTCGGTGAGGCTAGTGTCAGGTATCCAGTTTTGAAGTCCCCCATTAGGTCAGCAGCAGTGCCCACAATGTTCATCATCACACCACAAGCAGCTAGGCCTGCAAGGACACCACCATTGGAGGCGCCTACCCATGCACCGAAGGCGAAGATCGCGAGCTTGCCGTAGGTGGTAACTAGCGACCAGTCTGTGAGGCCACTTCCATATGCATTGCAGAAGGCAAGTATAGGAGCAAAAATGTAGGCCACCAAGATGTGGTACCACTTCAGTTGTGGGAATATTTGTGGGACAGTACCGATAGATATGGCAGCAATGGCAACATAGCCTCCAAGTGCAGCATACCAAGGAATTTGATCTTTAAGGAAGAGTTCGTTACGCCGCTCTTCATCGTATGAGATAGGTGCGGTGTTGGTAACTGCACCATCGTCATCAGATATAGGAAGTGTGCTAGCATTAGTTTTTCTGACTTGGGATCTTAAGGAGACCACAGTGAGAATGAATATCTTCAAGAAGTTGTATAGACCATCCCCAAGAATCAAGGCAATGGCTATGAAGACCTGAAATATTAACAAAATTTAGTTTTAGTAACTGAAAAGAAAATTGAGCCGTCAAGGAACTAACACAAAATATATTCTTACCCGGTAACCTTGCATTCCATGAAGACTACTGTCAGCAAGATCAGCAGAGAACCAAATTCCCTTTTTCTTCGCTATGAGCGGCCACATTATTCCCCATGAGAGGATGGCTCCCAGGAGAATAGATACATTGACAATATGTGAGCAAATCATTCCCACCCCAACATACGTAGGAGAGAAATCAAAGTAAAACCTTGGAGAATAAAAAGAAACATTCAATTAGGAAGAACATAAAAAAGGACGCTCTACAAAACTTAAAGCAAATCAGAGTTTGGATATAGATGGAAGATAGGAAAAAGTCTACATAACCCCCTCACCTATTGTACTAGTCTACTTTGCCCCTCAACCTTTCAAATGGTCTAAATAACCCCCTCACCTTTCCAAAACCGGTCAAATAACCCCCTAGGCAGTTTTTGACAGTGGTATTGCTACAGTACGGGTCAGGTTTGCTACAGTAACAGGTGGTTTATCTTTTTCTTATTTATTTATTTTGGCTGAATCTTTAAAAAATCATAGTAAATCACAGAAAAAACATAAAATAGAAAATCCAATTTTATTAGACTCCGCATAAGTAGATCTATACAATGAACATATAATATAATATGTTTTTATACAATTTTTTGCTATGAATGTTTTATCTTTTTCTTATTTATTTATTTTGGTTGAATCTTTAAAAAATCATAGTAAATCACATAAAAATCATAAAATGAAAAATCCAATTTTATTGGACTCTACATGAATAGATCTACATAGTGCACATGTAATATGGTTTGCTTTCGTCCAACAAAATAATTATAGAAGTTGCAACTATGAATTATTTTAGTTAATTATAGAAAAGCATAAATCTAAAGGTACATGAAAAACTTTGCATTAAATCATATCATATTATATGCTCACTGTGTAGATCTACTCATGCGGAGTCCAATAAAATTAAATTTTCCATTTTATGATTTTTCTACGATTTACTATGATTTTTCAAATTTTCAGCCAAAATAAATAAATAAGAAAAAAATAAAACCTTCATAGCAAAAACTTTCTACTGAAACATACTATATTATATGTTTATTGTGTAGATCTACTCATGTAAAGTCCAATAAAGTTAGATTTTTTATTTTATGATTTTTTTTGTGATTTACTAAGATTTTTCAAAGATTCAGCCAAAATAAATAAAAAGGGAAAAAGATAAACCCACCCGATACTGTAGCAAACCCGACCCGTTACTGTAGCAAAACCACTGTCCAAAACCGTCTAGGGGTTATTTGACCGGTTTTGATAGGTGAGGGGGCTATTTAGACCGTTTGAAAGGTTGGGGGGTGAAGTAGACCGAGTGCAATAGGTGAGGGGTTATTTAGACTTTTTCCTGATAACCCTTACCTATTGTTGAAAGCTTGCAGGCCTAGTGATGGAAACTTTTGGAATCCGCATTCATCTGAATTAGCAGTATAGAACCACTGGAAGAAACCCCAAACGAAGCTAAGGACAAAGAATGTGCCCAGCTTCTTTACTTGCTTCCTATAAAACACACAAAAAAACACCGATAAACTTCTCAATTTGTGTCCTAGTACCTATATAAAATATAAATGGACATTACTGTATATTCACCGTGCAAGCTTGGCACCCTGGGGTGTATGAAAGCCATTTATGAGGTAGGCTGTGGCAGTGCCACTGGGATAAGTCAGCTTGTAGTCAACGATCATAATCTGAATAATCCATAGTAATTTTGTTAACATGGTGCCGGCCTGATTGACCAAAAAAAAAAGATCGGATATAGAGTTGGACCTTTCTCAGTGGCACAAGACCGAAGAGTCCGATGAAGCTGACCAGGAACAGGAAGCCAATTATCCATCCAAGCTGTGGATTCTTTATATTCTGAGCATTATTTGCCTCAGTTACCATGACAGCAATTTTATCACTCATGGCTAATAGGTAGCTACCAAAGCCCCCTGAAATGTCAGCATGCAAAAAAAACTGAGAATAAGGCTATAATAACTTTAGCTTGTCTCTAAAGTTTCATCTGCATATAATTTATCGGTAGACAATTAGCACTTGTTAACGGTACATTCAAGTGTGCGCTAAGGCGGAAAGAAGTTCAATACGCTAGAGTGCAAGTGCTAACTTAGCAAGAACTTCGCAAATTTTGCACAGGCGCAAACAACAGGAAAAAAAAATGATCTCACTTTACAGATTACAAGCAAGGGAAAAGGATATTATCCGTCGTCTATCCTTATTGGATAAGCTTTTGGATCAGCTAAGATGTGATGTCTACAAGGAAAAAAAAAGTTCATATAAAAGTTATAAGATTGTGATAGCTGGATGGAAGACAATTTCTACAATTTGCCTATCATTGTCATCAACGGAACATGGCTTTGCAGAGTCCAGTTGACCATTATATTTAGAATTATCAGTTGCATTAGAGAGTATTTTGATTGGCGAATAATCTCCGGTAGTTTTGATAATAACTACTCCCTTCATCCTAAATTATAAACCATTCTAAGAATTTTAGAGAGTTAAAGTTTTTCAAATTTAACTAAATTTATATAAAAATAATAATATTTATGGTACCAACTAATTATTATTAGATTCTTTGTTATTAGTTATATTTTCAAAGTATACATATTTGATGTCATAAATCTTTGTGTTTCTCTCTATAATTTTTTTAGATGCTTTGACTCTTCACTATAAATTTTAGTCAAATTTTGGATCCTTCGACTCTCCAAGATTCTTAAAATGACTTATAATTTGGAATGGAGAGAGTAGATATAGAATAGACGCTTCGTCTCAGCCTCTCGAGTAATAATTAGTAAGAGAACGAGTTCCTCCTTCTAGAGTGTATTGTACTGTATATACTACGTACTCCCTCTGCCCTATAATATTTAACCTTCTTAGTCTTCTATTCTTGTCCTAAATTAGTTGCCATGCACATTTCTGTTTCCAATACAGCTCTATCATTATATGCACTATGCATTGTTTACTCCTTAATTATCGTGCTCAGAGCTAAAACATCATCTATTATGGGGTACGGTGGGTGGAGTAGAGAGCGCTATCCGGATTACTTATGAATTTTACCACTTCCGGCCGGAGTATGTTCTTCCAAGTTTGTCCTGCAAGTATGCTTTCACAGTTCACCCTGTTTTCTTTATTCAACTATATCGGCAGATTCTTTAAAGATGCTAAAGCTATATCGGTACACGTTCCTTTGTATCTATAGGGATCAGCTGAGGAAAGAGAAAGCAACCTCCTTGACCTTGATGACATTTTATAACAAAAGATAGGAAGACACAGAGTAGAGATACCATGCCGTGCACATATGGCTCAACAATATGGAAGCGCAAACATAAGCAGCGATAATTCAGCGAGAACAAACAAAAGAGGCCGGTGAAGGAAACGCGGTTACTGATCTAATGCGCAAACATACCTGCTGCAAAGAACAACTATCCAGTCGATTATTTCGCTATCTATATTACGTTACGTATTTGTCAACAAACCACGACCATATAGCGCTAGAATACTGTATTATACTACTCTGCCAATCCTGCCATATATATAGATAATAATACTACTAGACTGGAGAAGCGTGCCAAGCGAAGCGACTCTGATGAGCGTGAAATTGTTGATGGTACTAGATGGGGAAGGGTTTAATTGGTTACCGCTGAACGCGAGGCCGTAGGAGGCGACGACGCAGGTCTGGATGACGGTGTTCTCCTGGCGCGTGAAGGGCTGCCGGAGCAAGCCCACGCTCTCGATGGCCTTGGTCCAGAGGCGAACGAAGAAGAAGCCGAGTAGCCCCGCGGAGATGTTGAGCGACGGGATGATCCCCGTGGTGAGGTTCAGCTTCATCACGATGATGCTGAACATGACGGCCAGGAAGAAGCTGACCACGAAGGCGCGCACCGTCAGCTGCTCCCGCCACGACGGCACGGGCTGGTCCGCGAACGCGCGCTCTACGGACGACGGCGCCGCCGCCGCCGCCGCCTCGTCGCGGGCCGGCGACGGCGCCGCTCGGTCGTCGCTGGGCTTGCCCCGCCGGCGGAGCTCGTTGGCCTCCGCCATCTCCACGCCCTCGGCCCCGTTCAGGCCCGGGGCGTCGTCGTGGTGCGTCGCGGCGGCCGCCATCTGGTCTGGATGGCGGCTGCAGCGGAGCTTGAGAAAGGCGGAGGTGCGCACGTGCGGGGCGAACTGTTATGCTCTCCCCGGACCTCCCTGGTGGCGGGTGGCCAGAAGCGCACGCGGGCCGGAATTTATGATGGGTTCTGGGCTTGGGGTGAGGCTTTCAATGGGTCCAAGGTGACGTTGCCTTTGGGTCGTGGACTGTGGCTGGAGCTTTGACTGGTACGTCGGAGCCAAAAAGAAAAAATGTATGACGCATGGGTAGTATCATTATTTCATCAGCACATCACTTTTTTTTACACAAAAGAAGAATTATATTATATGATACCTGATTACATCAACCTACAAGTACTCCAAATTATCTATGGATACACACCTCAAAACCTAACATGTTAGATATTTTGCAGTATGAATGACCGTACAAACAAACACTTATAGCAAATGAGAAATGACCTAAGAACATATATCGAATGAATGACGATCAATATTTTTGTAGATGAAAATGAGAAATTTATTTTTTATGGTCTCTTACTTCTTATTTCTGCCACTGAAGAGTGGGGAAGATTGATTTGAAAAATATTTTCTCTGGTCTTTCAGAGTATAACCACAACAAAACCGAGAAGAGACCGAAGAAAATTACTCAATGGCAATGACATCATCTTTGCCTTGATGTCGTCATCCAGAACACAAAAGTCTCTATATTTATATGTAAGTTGTCGCTCTTATCTTCAATAGAGCCACCGTAGAGAAGACGATTTCACTCTTCCCCTTTACCATCGTCGAAGAGGAGGAGATAACACTCCAATACCAAAAAATTTGGCATGGAGAGACACTAACAGTAAAGACTCGATCTACTAGAAAAAAAAACTGATTGAAAACAATGGATCCCACTCTTTAGAAGCTATGTACGTAGAACAGATAGAACGTCTTATAATCTGAAAGTAAAGATATATATATTTTTTTATTTCAAGCTACAAATATCATACTTCTGGCAAGTCTGCGTGCTTATTTTTTTTTTAAAAAAAATACAACGGGCTGTTCTCCCTTCATAAAAAGAAAATCAATATTGGTTGAAAGATATATGAAAAAAAAATGAATGCCATTGGCAAAATGAGAGAAAGGAGGCTGGAGGAAGAAGAGGATGAAGCACACCCCAATTAACAACATCATGTGCCTACCATTGCTTTTAGAATATCACAATCAACTATAGTTGCGGAGACAATTTTCCCTTCTTGTTCTGACCTTGAATATTGAATGAGTGTAGATTTTGACAAGGGCTGTTCAGAATAGAACCTGAAACCATGCATCTCTGATATAGTCGAGGTGACAAAAATAGGGTGGATGGGAAAATAGAGGGGTATTAGCAATCTATATATAAACAAAATAAAGGATGTGGGCATTGTGGTAGTAGAGCCACACCAAACAAGGAAGAAGGGAAGTGGAAAGAGGAGGTTTGAGGTACATAATAATGCATACATAGTCCCGAGAGTTTGAATATGCACGTCATTATGCCACATAAATACGTTGAAGTCTTTATATTACAAAATAGTTTCATCCTACCTATGTTGATGTAAAAAATCAGTGTGTCTAGTAGAAACGGTAGATGATTCTCAGAGGGTTTTTTTTATTTTGGGGCAATTTTCGACCAAATCTCATCCAAACAAAAAACTGAATAACTGATACGTATACTTACAGTGTGTTTGGTTTCATCCCTCTAAACTTTAGTGTATTTTAGTGGCTAAAATGTCAAACCGAGTGTTGGTTAGTTTTGGCAGAAATTCCGAACCTTTGATTCAATCTAGGGATGCTGTAAACTCGAAGAATCTTTTTTTATGGATAAACGTACTCAAGGAATCTTAAGCAAGCGGTACAAGCAAAGCACGGATAAGATATTATATACTGTATGAGTAGAAAATAAAACTATAATAAGGTCTTGTTTAGTTTCCCAACTTCTCCCAAATTTTTCTAGATTCTCCGTCACATCAATCTTTAACTGCATGCATGGAGTATTAAATGTAGGTAAAAAAATAACTGATTGTACTTTTAGTATCTACGTGTCGAGACGAATCTTTGGAGTCTACGTAGTCCATGTTTGGACAAAGTTTGTCAAATAACAACAAAAGTGCTACAGTGCAGATTCCAAATATTTCTCAGAACTAAACAAGCCCTAAAGAAAAGAAGCCAGCAACAGTATACTAGCTAGTCTGTACCTGTTCCGGTCAAAGTCTTCGCATTAGAATCCATGGGAATCTCAGCGAGGATAAGAGATGCATGATACGCATCAACAAGCGGTATCGCCGCACTGGCGCGTCCACACTCCAGATTTTAAAACGAGAGATCACTGTCAGCACTCAGCAGCGGTGTAGTAGCTGTAGCCCTTGCTGCCGGGTTTACAATTATCAGTGCTGCTTTCACACACCACACGCACGCGGCACGCTGGCAGTCCGATCCAGGCGTCGTCAGGGCATGTGCCTTCACACGGGCGGAGCCCCCCGGCCGGGGGCACAAGACAAGAACAGCTCGAGGAGGAACCCAGAGATCGAACGAAAGCTAACGGTTTTCAGTGCAGCTGCGTGGATTTCTGGGCACACAGCACGCACGTACGTATGGTATCAAAACATCACGAAATTCTAGCCAAAGGCCCGAAGTCAACGCCGGCGTGTGATGATAGTTCTAATTTTCAGCGAATTCTGCCGTGCGTGTGCGTTCCCTTGCTCCCGACTGATCAGCGAAGACGGCTTGAAACTCTTGTCCGTGGAATTCCAGCGAGGACTGTATGTACGCGGCCAGCATCAGCATGCCAAATTAACGGCCAACTAGGCAACTAGCTGTACGACGTGCCGCTATTTGCCAGCTTTTTCGATTGTGTACCCGGGGGATAGCGATGGGGAGGATTGGAATTGGAATCGAAGTTCAGCACGCATGGCGATCCCGGTTGAGTCTGAGGCTGTATTTTTTTGCGAATCACAAGAACAATCTAGTAGTGCTATATATCACTGCTGTACTTAGAGCATCTCCAGCAACTCCCCAATCTCACCCCTTATCCCCATAAACCTATCATATTGGGAGAGTTAAGCCAAATTTTGACCTCCAGCAATCCCCCAATAACGTCCTTTTTTGTTGTGGCAAAAAAAAAAAACACCTCTTCTCCCCTCAAATAGAGGGGGAGTTGCATCTCCCCTAATGGCCGGGGCCCACCTCAACTACCTTCTTCATCCTTCCGACAACCCGAAGCCAGGGGCACAAGCACGACAGCATCAGCGGCGAGCGGAGCCGGATGGACGCCGAGCAGGGCCGCTGGAGGATGGGAGCGCCGCTAGGCCACGAGCTCCCCGCGCGCCAACGGGGAGCTGTTGCAACCTCTGTGCGAGCTCGCCGCTCAGCCGCGCCGGGCAGCGAGCTCCTGCGCGGGCGCCAACCGCTGCCAGGTTGCAACCTCCATGCGAGCTCGCCGCTCAGCCGCGCCGGGCAGCGACGCGCCGGGCAGCGAGCTCCTGCGCGGGCGCCAACCGCTGCCAGGTTGCAACCTCCATGCGAGCTCGCCGCTCAGCCGCGCCGGGCAGCGAGCTCCTGCGCGGGCGCCGGTTGCCACCAGACTGTGGGCTCTGCGCGAGCTGCTCTGCCGCGAAGGGCCACGACCGCGAGCTCCCGTGCGAGCTCCCTGCTGCCGGTTGCAAGCTACGCGAGAAGAGAATGAGACGGAGGGGGCACCACGGACGGGAAGATGCCGCAGGCGAAGAGAGAAGGAAAGGAGAAAATAAGAAGAAAAAAATGTCCTGACAAGTGGGCCTCACGTTTTGGGAGAGATTATTGGGTTTCTGCTGCAGCACCTCCTCCCAATAATTCAAAAACTAGTATTGGGGTCTCCCATTATCAAAGTATTGAGGAAGTTATATTGGGATTGCTGGAGATGCTCTTAGAACCATTTCGCTATCTCAGAGTGCTGCAATTCATTTCTCATTGCACATGCAGCGACGGGTACCCTCTAATTGTACTAAATAAATAAGAGGCTTGTTTCTGTGGTTGTAAAGTACTGATAGTACTTTTAGGTACTTTGTATTTTTTGTCAAATAATTGTTTTAAGAAAAAAATTAGTAAAGAAAAATTAAGAGGGAGAAGGGTAGAAATATTTTTTTTAAAAAAAAAGAAAGTGAAAAATAACGGAGAGAAAGGTACGTAGATTAGTAATAGAAGCTTTAACTGAGAATAGTGTGTATGTACGAGAACGTTGTTTCTTCTAATATATATCGCAAACATGTATAAGAGCATCTCCAAGAGTTTGCCAAAACTCAATTGTCATTTCTTGTGATTTGGCAAGTTGCTAAAACTGAAAGGATCAAACAGTGGCTAGAGGGGGGTGAATAGGCAATTGTAAAAATCTACACACACTAAAGGTCAAACTGTCAGTAGCAAGTCGGAAGTTCCGGCAGCTAGGGTCAGAACTTCCGAAAGTCGGAAGTTCCGACGCTAACTGTCGGAAGTTCCGACACCTACGTGAAAGCTACAACAAGTGCAGAAATGAACTTTGAGCTAGAGCTTTCTTACAACCTCACAACCTAGTTAAAGGGTGAGGGCGTAGAGACCCTTCCTAGATGTTGTATTGCCTCCCAACGGATGAACTTGTCCACCACCTAGTTAGTAACTTTGAGAGAGAGAACAATACAAGTGATATATGCAATAATCTCAACAACTAGAAGCACACGAGACACAAGGATTTATCCCGAGGTTCGTCCACTCCACAAAGGAGCTCCTACTTCCTCGTTGTTGAGGTGACCACAAAGGTCGGAGTCTATTTCACCTCCTTAGCCTCTCTCAAAGAAACCACAAAGGCTTCTTGAGCTTCTTCACTAAAATTACAGGGGTAAATACAAACACTTCGGGGAAATCAACACAAAGAGCAAGTTTCTCCCGAAGAACGCCTAACCGGCTAGGGTTCCAAAAACCCAAGAGTAAAGAATGCAAAATCAACCGGCGTGACGAAGAACTCAAGTGCTCAAGCTTGCTAGATGTCAATCTCACTCAATCCACTAGCTCTCCACTCAAATCATTGCAAGAACTGAAGTAGGGAAGGAAGGGGAGAGTTGGGAGGAGCCTTGAATGCTTGGTGGTGAGTTTGGACAGAGTTAGGTCGGAGTAAATAGGTTGGGTAACGGTTGGAATAGTGAAGAGGGGTATTTATAGGTCAACCCACTGGCTGCTGAAAAAGTGAACGTCGGAACTTCCGGTCCAGATCTCGAAAGTTCCGGCGTCTATTGGAAACACTGTTCACAGAGGGTCAACGGTCACTTTTTAACACGGTCGAAACTTCCGACGCAGATCTCGGAAGTTCCGGCGCCAACTACGAACACTGTTCTCAACCGAAAGTCCGCCTGGACTTCCGGCATGTCGGAACTTTCGAGCGATAACCGGAACTTCCGACGTTTCCCCGGGCAGGAGGCTGAGGAGGCTGAGAAAGCACTGTCAGAACTTCCGACACATGACGTCGGAACTTCCGACACTAGTGTCGGTGTTTCGAACCCGGGGGTATGACACCAACGAGTAATGTGATCGCGTGCTCTCTTCCTGGATGGTGATGCAAGATGACACAAGGGTTTATCCTGGTTCGGGCAAAGAAGACCCTACGTCCAGCGGGGGAGGAGGTTCTTGTATTACTTGCACCTAAGTGCTTGTACAGGGGCGAATACAAGCTCAATGAGCGTGGACCGGAGTCCGGACTCGAGTGTGTACATGGGTGGACTTGTGTGTTGTCTCTCAGAGTTGTGTAACCGCGGACCTGTCTCTTGTCCTCTCGCGCGAAGGGCCCTGACGTCCCCTTTTATAGAACAAGAGGAGGCCAGGGTTTACACAGGATAGATATGTACAGCGCTCGATATGGCGTAAGGTAGGAATCCTGTCTTGTCGGGGCCACTGGAGCCGTCGTGGGCGTCGCTGTTGAGGCGTCCTTGGGGCGTGGCCTCCATCCCGGGCGCGGGCGTGATGGCATGACGATGCTGAAGCCGTACAACACCCATTCCGGCACGTATAGGACACGGCGGGGTCCCTCCGGATCTTGGGGTACCTGTCTTCCAATAGCATGAAAGCGGTTAGGGCTCGAGGGGCGTGGAGCCGGCCTCGAGGTGGCGCCTACGGGGGGGGGGGGGGGTGAAAGGTCCTAAATGGCTAGAGGGGGGGTGAATAGCCTATAAAAAAAATCTACAACAACACTTAAACAAACTAGTTAGACAACTAAAAGGCGAAGCGAAGTTTGCGCTAGCTCTACACAGATGCAAGCCACCTATTCACAATTCTAGATAGCCACAAACTCTAAGTCACCCAATATCAAAGGAACTATCCAACAACTAAATAAGCAATAATGTGTATCACTACACAAGATAAGAGAATGTAACTAACGACAAGGTATAATATTGACTTGCAAGAAAGTAACAAATGTAAGTACAAGAGATAGGAGTGTGTATACCGATCCGGCAAGAGATTAATAAATGAATATCAATGAATACCACGGAGACAAGTTGACACAATGATTTTTCCTCCGAGGTTCACTTGCTTGCCGGCAAGCTACGTCCCCGTTGTAGCGATACACCCACTTGGAGGTTCACGCGCTAATAGGCATCACACGCCTAACCCTCAATAGGGTGCCGCACAACCAACACAAGATGGGGATCCACAAGCTACGAGCAATCCACTAGAGTTACCTTTGGCGCTCCGCCGGGGAAGGTACAAGAAACCCCTTACAAATCACCGGGAGATGGCCACGAACAATCACCACTCGTGCCTGATCTCCTCCGCTGCTCCAAGCCGTCTAGGTGGCGGCAACCACCAAGAGTAATAAGAATATCCGCAGCAACCACAATCGCCAAGTGCCACTAGATGCAAACTCACAAGCAAATGCACTTGGATCTCTCGATCTCACTTGGATTCGCACTAACAAGCAAAGAGATCGGAGGGAGGGATTAGATCTTACTCAAGAGGATGTTCAAGAAGTCAGAGAGTCAAGAAGCACCCCCAAACGGCGGCCACGGTCAATATATAGGGAAGGGAGGGCGGCGGCCCGAACCCTGCCTTTCTGCGCTTGGTCGGTAGTACCGACCCCTCCTGGGCGGTAGTACCGACAGAGTCAAACTAGCCGTTTAACACACGACCCGCTGATTTAGGCGAGGCACCGACTCTGGGCGGTACCTCCGAGGTCGGTAGTACCGAGGTAATGGCGGTACTACCGCCAGGCCAAAAAACGCCGCGAACAGAGAGCTCTGCGAAAAACCAGCTACTACCGACATTGCGTCGGTACCACCGTGGGCGGTAGTACCGAGGTAATGGCGGTACTACCGGCAAGCCATTTTCAAAAACAACAGAGAGCCTCGCGAAAAACCAGCCACTACCGACCTTGCGTCGGTACCACCGTGGGCGGTAGTACCGAGGTAATGGCGGTACTACCGGCAAGCCTTTTTCAAAAACAACAGAGAGCCTCGCGAAACTCCTCAGGGCCACGGTACCACCGACCATCCGGTCGGTACCACCGCCGGCGGTAGTACCGAGGTAATAGCGGTACCACCGCCAGGCCAAAACGCCCCATTACAGAGAAGGCTGCACGCAGCACCTATGGGCGGTACCACCGACCACCCTGGTCGGTACCACCGACCATACACAGAAAATTCCATTTTCTTCTCTGTTTTGATCCAAACCAACTCCAACAACTTCTCCTTTGTAAATGTGCTAACACCAACAAGTGTACAACACCAAGTGCATGTGTGTTAGCATTTTCACAAACATATTCAAAGGATTCGAGTTAGCACACTAGGTCCTAATGCATATGCATGTATGAATTCACCTAGTGGCACTTGATAACCGTGATCACCGAGATATTCCCCTCTTAATAGTACGACTATCTATCCTAAATACACTCACACCCTCTATGGTGTCTTGAGTGCCAAAACAAAATTCCTATTTATACCTTTGCCTTGATCTCCGTAGGATTTTGTTTTTCTCTTCTTCTTCTTTCAAATGTGGAGCACTTGATCTATCTTTTGGTCATCACCACCAATACCATGATCATCATTTGGCTCCCGTACTTGGAATGTACCAACCTAGCTCATAAACACTTCATGACAGGGTTAGTACCCTAGGTGACATCAATTATCCAAAACCAAACAAGGACTTTCAATCTCCCCCTTTTTGGTAATTGATGACAACCTTTCACAAAGATATATGTTTGAAAATTTGAGACACACTTTGTTAGTATTAGCTCCCCCTACATATGTGCTATAGTGTTTGGTTCGAGTTCGGCACATATGCATAGATATAAAATGTGGGAGAGTAATACTATCAAATGATGCTAAGGTGTAAAGAGTGGACCTTTGAAGCGTGATACCAATCGGAGTTGCCAATGTACACCATCCTTAGCATCTTGATTAGCTAGACTTACAAAAACACTAGATACCTTATGAGATCAACATTATATAAAAGGTTCTAGTACCGCTTTGCAAAAACGGATTACATCTAGCTACCACTTGTGCATGCTAGTTCACAAATCATCATTCAAAATTTATTTCTAGCATACATCACACAAGCATGTATATTGAATTTAAATTTTTACAATGCAATCACTCATATGAATATGCACATTCAAATGCAACAATCAGTTCATGAGCTTGCTCCCCCGACTTATATGCTCAAATTTTATATATATCTATCTATCTTAACCATTTCTCCCCCTTTGTCATTAAGTACCATAAAAGGCACACCAATTTTAGTAGGAGTTAAGTTAATCAATAGGGTGATCAAGTTCATAGTATGGTTCAACCTAGCAAACAAACATAAGATATTTAACACAGTTTGCTCTAGAGTAAGCTTCTTCACACATCTTTCAATGGTTATCTTACTCACGTCGGTTAAACCCTTGAATGCTTGTTTCCTAGATCAACCCCTAGGTTCACAAGCCCATAAACATGTCATATGCTACCACTAGATCATATCAAACATAGAAGCAATAGTGGTACCATATGTACATCCAAAGTATTTTATTTTCATGAATGAGCCTATAAGATGCAAGGAATGACTAAATGCACCAAACATACCCTTAGTAAGAATGAATGTCATGCCAAACAATTTTACCTTTGCTTTGTCGAAGGAGAGGCATGTCATATAACGGAGGGTGCATCAACTCATATTTGAGAAATCAAGTATATTCAATTCATTCCTTAGCTTGCAAAATCTCTTTTCATCAAGTGGCTTGGTGAATATATCGGCAAGTTGATCATCGGTACCAACATTCTCAATTGAAATATCACCCTTTTGTTGATGGTCTCTTATGAAGTGATGGCGAATGTCAATGTGCTTTGTTCTTGAATGTTGTACTGGATTGTTGGTGAGCTTCACTGCACTCTCATTGTCACATAGCAATGGTACTTGTTTGAATTTAATTCCAAAGTCATCCAAAGTTGCTTTCATCCAAAGTAATTGAGCACAACAACTTCCTGCGGATATGTATTCTGCTTCGGCTGTTGAAAGTGCAACACTGTTTTGCTTTTTCGATGACCATGATACAAGTGATCTTCCAAGTAATTGACATGTGCCCGATGTGCTTTTTCTATCAACTTTGCATCCTGCATAGTCGGAGTCCGAATATCCAATCAACTCAAAGTTTGACCCCTTGGGATACCACAATCCAACATTTTGTGTATGCTTCAAATATCTCAATATTCTTTTAGTTGCCTTCAAGTGACTCTCTCTTGGTGAAGCTTGAAATCTTGCACACATGCATACACTAAACATGACGTCCGGCCTAGAAGCGGTCACATAGAGTAAGCTTCCAATCATAGACCGATACAACTTTTGATCCACCATGTTGCCACTAGCATCACTATCCAAATGTCCATTTGTTCCCATAGGTGTACTAATAGCTTTTGCATCATTTAGACCAAACTTCTTGAGCATATCTTTGATGTACTTGCCTTGACTCACAAAAGTGCCATTCTTCATTTGCTTGATTTGAAGACCAAGGAAGTAACTAAGCTCTCCAATCATAGACATCTCAAACTCATTTGCCATCATATTCCCAAACTCTTCACAGAACTCTTGGTTGGTTGACCCAAAGATAATATCATCAACATATATTTGCAACACAAACAAGTCTTTGCCAATCTTCTTGGTGAAGAGAGTAGTATCAACCTTGCCCATCTTGAACCCTTTAGAGAGTAGAAAATCTCTCAACCTCTCGTACCATGCTCTTGGTGCTTGCTTCAAACCATACAACGCCTTCTTGAGCTTGTAAACATGGTTGGGCTTCTTGTCATCTTCAAAACCGGGAGGTTGTTCTACAAACACTAACTCATTGATATACCCATTGAGAAATGCACTTTTGACATCCATTTGATATAACTTGATATTATGAGCACATGCATAAGCCAATAGAATTCTAATTGCTTCCATTCTTGCAACCGGTGCATATGTTTCTCCAAAATCAAGACCTTCAACTTGAGTGTAACCTTGAGCTACCAATCTTGCTTTGTTTCTTACTACTATCCCATCTTGATCTTGCTTATTTCGAAATACCCATTTAGTTCCAATTACATTGTAATTCTTTGGTCTCTCAACAAGTTCCCAAACTTGGTTGCGGGTGAAGTTGTTTAGCTCTTCATGCATAGCGTTTACCCAATCAACATCCATCAATGCATCTTCTATCTTGGTTGGCTCGAACGATGATACAAAAGAAAAATGCTCACAAAATGATGCCAATCTTGATCTTGTTTGCACACCACTTCTAATATCTCCAACAATTTGATCTATGGGATGATCTCTTGCAATATTGGTTGGTTGGAGGATTTGCACTTGATTGCTTGGTTGAGATGAACTAGCTTGTTGATCTTCACTAGCACTTAATTGATCATGAGAACCACTAGCCTGATTTGCATCAACTTGCACATTTGAGGAGAACATTTGGTCATCTTCATTATCATCCACTTGTCTTGGCCTAATATCACCAATATCCATATTCTTCATTGCATTAGCCAATTGCGTGCCTCTCACATCATTAAGATTTTCATTTCCATCTTGAGAGCCCTTAGTTTCATCAAATTCAACATCATGCACTTCTTCAATAATACCACTGGCCAAGTTCCAAACTCTATAAGCTTTGCTTGTTGTAGAATATCCAAGTAAAAATCCTTCATCACATTTCTTCTCAAATTTGCTCAACCTTGCACCTTTCTTCAATATATAACATTTGCAACCAAAAACTCTAAAGTAAGCGATATTTGGCTTTCTTCCATTTAATAGTTCATATGGTGTCTTCTCTAGCATGCCATGGCAATAGAGACGGTTGCTACAATAGCAAGCCGTATTGATAGCTTCGGCCCAAAAAGAATGACTGACACTGTACTCACTGAGCATAGACCTTGCCATATCAATCAAAGTTCTGTTCTTCCTTTCAACAATCCCATTTGATTGAGGAGTATACTTGGGTGAGAATTGATGTCTAATGCCAAAGTCATCACACAACTCATCAATTCTTGTATTCTTAAATTCACTCCCATTGTCACTTCTAACTTTCTTGATTGTTGTTTCAAACTCATTCTGACATCTCTTGACAAAAGTTTTGAAGATCTCAAAAGTTTCACTTTTATCACTAAGAAAGAAGACCCATGTGTATCTAGTGTAATCATCAACTATCACAAAGCCATATTTACTTCCACCGATGCTAGTGTATGTTGTTGGTCCAAATAAATCCATGTGCAATAACTCAAATGCTTTGCTAGTACTCATTATGCTTTTCTTAGGATGGGAGTTACCAACTTGTTTGCCAGCTTGACAAGAGCTACAAAGTTTATCCTTCTCAAAAGTGACATCTTTCAAGCCTCTAACTAAATCATGCTTCACTATTTTGTTTAACTGTTTCATTCCAACATGACCAAGCCTTCTATGCCATAACCAACCCAAACCAGATTTAGTGAACAAGCATGTTGACAACTGGGTTTCACTAGCATTGAAATCAACCAAGTATAGGTTCTCATATCTAAAACCTTTGAATATCAAATTAGAACCATCTACACTTATGATTTCTACATCATCAACTCCAAAAATGCATTTGAAACCAAGATCACACAACTGAGCGACTGACAGTAGATTGAAGTTCAAGCTCTCAACTAGCAACACATTGGAAATGCTCATGTCATTTGATATTGCAATCTTACCAAGCCCTTTAACCTTGCCTTTGCCATTGTCACCAAAAGTGATAGAATCAAAACCATGATTGCCACTTGAATTGATTGAATTGAACATTCTTGAATCCCCGGTCATATGTTGAGTGCACCCACTGTCAAGCACCCAATGCCTCCCTCCGGCTTTATAGTTGACCTACAAGAACAAATTAATCCTTTTTAGGTACCCAAACCTTTTTGGGTCCTCCAAGATTAGTGACCAAACTCTTTGGTACCCAAATAGCTTTCTTCTTTGAGCCCACAATTGGTGTACCAATGAATTTAGCTTTAATGCCATTAGCACCCTTGGTAAGCAAATAACAAGAATCAAATTTAATAGAGGATACATTAGAGTTCTTGTTCTTGTTCTTGCAATATTGCTCTACATGCCCACTTTGCTTGCATCTAGTGCAAAACCGACCATTGCTCTTCACAAATCTAGTCTTGTGAGTAGCAAAAGCCGCCTTGCCATTCTTGGGGGTATAGCCCAATCCCTCTTTGTTGAGAGAAAAACGTTGGCTACCCAAGCACTTAAGCAAGCGGGCCTCACCACCATAGGCTTTACCTAAGGCGTGAGTGAGCTCATTTACCTCCTTCTTCAATGCCTCATTTTCAACCATGAGTGAGGCATCACAAGTGAAGCCATCATCCATAGATGAAGTAGTAGTGGTAGATGATGAGCTACATGAAGGGTTAGTAGCAGCAACAATAATAGGCTTATAGAAAGATTCATCGATTATATCACAAGTTATGCCTATGTCACATGTTTTAACCACTTTTTCAGTTTTAGCTTGATCAACAAGTGAGGAGTGAGCTTCCTTAAGCTTAGTGTGAGCATTGCCAAGCTCCTCATGGGCTTCCACTAGCCTCTCATGAGTAGCATTGAGCTCCTCAAAGGATTGCTCAAGAGCTTTTAGTCTCTTTTGCAATTCTTTGCACTCCTTTCTCTTTTTATCAAAATGTTCTCTAGCATCATCAAGCATTTCAATTAATTCATCTTTAGTGGGTTCATCATCATCACTATCATCACTATCACTCTCATCATCATCAGATAGTACCTTTGTGGCCTTAGCCATGAAGCATGATGGAGTATCGAAGATTGAAGGCTTGTTGTTGATAGCAATACTTGCAAGTGCCTTCTTCTTGCTTGTCTTGCGATCTTCATTATCACTATCTTCATCACTATCACTTGTGGATGCATCACTGTCCCAAGTGACCATATATGATTGCCCCTTCTTCTTCTTTGTGTAACTCTTCTTTTCTTTCTTCTCCTTCTTCTTGTCCTTCTTGTTGTCATTATCATCATTTTCACTGTTGTACGGACATTGAGCAACAAGATGGTCCTTGCTACCGCACTTGAAGCACCTTCTTGGTTCATCCTTGTTCTTGTATGAAGTTTTCTTCCTCCTTGCCCGGTAGCCCTTCTTCTTCATGAATTTGCCAAACCTTTTGACAAATAGAGCCATCTCTTCATCATCGTCATCACTGTCATTCGAGCAGTTATCTTCGCTAGAATCTTCTTTCTTTGCTTTGCCCTTGTTCTTTGATGATGATGTTGTGGCTTTGAATGCCACACTCTTCTTCTTCTCATCCTTCTTCACTTCTTGATCATTCTCATCTCTATAGGTGTCATCGGTCATTACATCTCCAAGAACTTGGTTTGGTGTCATAGTGTCCAAACCGCTTCTTACAAGCAACGTGACTAACATGCCAAATCTGCTGGGAAGACATCTCAAGAATTTATGAGAGAAATCTTTGTCCTTCACCTCTTCTCCAAGTGCTTTGAGATCATTGACAAGCACTTGAAGCCTATGGAACATCTCTGGAACACTTTCACCTTCATTCATCTTGAAGCTAGCAAACTTTTCTTTGAGAATGTATGCTTTTGCTCCTTTTACTGCTTGAGTGCCCTCAAATGATTCTTCCAATTTCTTCCAAGCATCATATGCCATATCCAAATTTTTGATTTGCTCAAACACCCTCTCATCAACGGCATCATGAATAGCACTGAGAGCAATGTCATTGTTCTGCATCTTCTCTTCTTCGGCATTTGTGAGATTTTCCGGATCAACTATCTCAATCTTGACATCCACAACTTGCCATATCTTTCTATTGATTGACTTTAAATGAGTGGTCATCTTTGCCTTCCAATAGCCATAGTTTGTGCCATCAAATTGGGGTGGCCTTTTGGTGTTGTTGATATGAGCCATTTTGACACCGAAGGTTGTTAAGCCTCAAATCAACGGTGACCTTGCTCTGATACCAATTGAAAGGTCCTAAATGGCTAGAGGGGGGGGTGAATAGCCTATAAAAAAAAATCTACAACAACACTTAAACAAACTAGTTAGACAACTAAAAGGCGAAGCGAAGTTTGCGCTAGCTCTACACAGATGCAAGCCACCTATTCACAATTCTAGATAGCCACAAACTCTAAGTCACCCAATATCAAAGGAACTATCCAACAACTAAATAAGCAATAATGTGTATCACTACACAAGATAAGAGAATGTAACTAACGACAAGGTATAATATTGACTTGCAAGAAAGTAACAAATGTAAGTACAAGAGATAGGAGTGTGTATACCGATCCGGCAAGAGATTAATAAATGAATATCAATGAATACCACGGAGACAAGTTGACACAATGATTTTTCCTCCGAGGTTCACTTGCTTGCCGGCAAGCTACGTCCCCGTTGTAGCGATACACCCACTTGGAGGTTCACGCGCTAATAGGCATCACACGCCTAACCCTCAATAGGGTGCCGCACAACCAACACAAGATGGGGATCCACAAGCTACGAGCAATCCACTAGAGTTACCTTTGGCGCTCCGCCGGGGAAGGTACAAGAAACCCCTTACAAATCACCGGGAGATGGCCACGAACAATCACCACTCGTGCCTGATCTCCTCCGCTGCTCCAAGCCGTCTAGGTGGCGGCAACCACCAAGAGTAATAAGAATATCCGCAGCAACCACAATCGCCAAGTGCCACTAGATGCAAACTCACAAGCAAATGCACTTGGATCTCTCGATCTCACTTGGATTCGCACTAACAAGCAAAGAGATCGGAGGGAGGGATTAGATCTTACTCAAGAGGATGTTCAAGAAGTCAGAGAGTCAAGAAGCACCCCCAAACGGCGGCCACGGTCAATATATAGGGAAGGGAGGGCGGCGGCCCGAACCCTGCCTTTCTGCGCTTGGTCGGTAGTACCGACCCCTCCTGGGCGGTAGTACCGACAGAGTCAAACTAGCCGTTTAACACACGACCCGCTGATTTAGGCGAGGCACCGACTCTGGGCGGTACCTCCGAGGTCGGTAGTACCGAGGTAATGGCGGTACTACCGCCAGGCCAAAAAACGCCGCGAACAGAGAGCTCTGCGAAAAACCAGCTACTACCGACATTGCGTCGGTACCACCGTGGGCGGTAGTACCGAGGTAATGGCGGTACTACCGGCAAGCCATTTTCAAAAACAACAGAGAGCCTCGCGAAAAACCAGCCACTACCGACCTTGCGTCGGTACCACCGTGGGCGGTAGTACCGAGGTAATGGCGGTACTACCGGCAAGCCTTTTTCAAAAACAACAGAGAGCCTCGCGAAACTCCTCAGGGCCACGGTACCACCGACCATCCGGTCGGTACCACCGCCGGCGGTAGTACCGAGGTAATAGCGGTACCACCGCCAGGCCAAAACGCCCCATTACAGAGAAGGCTGCACGCAGCACCTATGGGCGGTACCACCGACCACCCTGGTCGGTACCACCGACCATACACAGAAAATTCCATTTTCTTCTCTGTTTTGATCCAAACCAACTCCAACAACTTCTCCTTTGTAAATGTGCTAACACCAACAAGTGTACAACACCAAGTGCATGTGTGTTAGCATTTTCACAAACATATTCAAAGGATTCGAGTTAGCACACTAGGTCCTAATGCATATGCATGTATGAATTCACCTAGTGGCACTTGATAACCGTGATCACCGAGATATTCCCCTCTTAATAGTACGGCTATCTATCCTAAATACACTCACACCCTCTATGGTGTCTTGAGTGCCAAAACAAAATTCCTATTTATACCTTTGCCTTGATCTCCGTAGGATTTTGTTTTTCTCTTCTTCTTCTTTCAAATGTGGAGCACTTGATCTATCTTTTGGTCATCACCACCAATACCATGATCATCATTTGGCTCCCGTACTTGGAATGTACCAACCTAGCTCATAAACACTTCATGACAGGGTTAGTACCCTAGGTGACATCAATTATCCAAAACCAAACAAGGACTTTCAGGGGGGCTCGAGCCCCCGCGAGTATGGGCAAGTCCCGGGATGCCCGGGCGTACAGCGGGAACCCAGGCTCTGGGATGGGGCTCGAGCGTGCGTCAGTGCAGGGCATGGCCTAACAGTGCTGTACTGGCGCCTTTTTGCCCATGCTTGTGGTGAAAACGAGACTTGACTCTGCCCTGGTTACTGTGGTACACGTCGGGCTGCAAAGGACGTGACTGGCGTAGGTGAAGACATTAAATGCGCGGTACGGGGCTGGCATCCGATGCCTGCGTCGCTCGAGGGAAGCATAAGCGTCTCGAGGGATAGGCAGCCGTGCCAGAGAGGCTCGAGGTCCCCGCGTGGGGTCTCGAGGTGTGGTGTTCGGCTGTGGGGGGCTCGAGCCCTATATGCTAGGACTCGAGGTTTTAATGGAGTGCTTGCCCGAGGTCTGGCTTGGCGGGCCAGCGTTGTGGGCCTCGAGGGGTTGGTCTCTTTAGGGGGTTAGGCTAGTTAGGTTTGTTATTTACCGCTGTAATAGGTTTAACCTATTTGTTCGTGTTGATTGGGGGTACCCCTTTTGTGGACCCCCAACAACTGGGTGTCGGAACTTCCGACGCTGGGATGTCAGAACTTCCGACACTGGGAAGATTGAGCACAACTCGCTGGAACTCCCAGGGCCGGAACTTCCGACTTTAATGTCGGAACTTCCGACACTGGAAGTTGACAGCAACAACTCCAAGTGCTCGTGAAGTGATTTTGTGTCTCTCTTTTGATTTTATTTTTATATTTGAGCACTATATCCTCTTCAGACCACCTAACTTTGCATCCCTCTTTATAGTACGACATTCCTAAACTCAAAGCAAAATAGAAACGATCGAAGCTCTTCTTCAAGTTTAGTTTCTGCATGTTGATGATCGAATTGAGGGACTTCCTTTGCCATACTTTATCTTTCTATTACTTCTAAGGGACTAAAGCTGCAAGTTATCTTCATTTAAACATATTAGTCCCTAAGCTAAGTGTCATCAATACCAAAACCCACATTAGGGGGCCATTGCACTTTCAATCTCCCGCTTTTTGGTACTTGATGACAACCAACTTAGGCTTTGATAAAAGGATAAGTAAATATAGCTTTTGAATTCCAACATTTACGGAAAGCTCCCCCTTAACATATGCATGGTATTTGAATTTCCATAGACTTGATATACATCAATCATTTTGCATATGTTGAAAGAGATTGCTCCCCCTAAATCTTGCAATTCGTGGGGTGCCTAAAGTGAGTGTGACAAGTATAAAAGATGTGATGCAATATGACATGTTATATCCATAAGCAAAAAGAGAAGATATGGCCAAAATGAGATAAATCAATATGCAGCAATTTTCCATACGCAAATAACATTTCATCATCATAAAAGAGAGATAAACGACAAACATGAGGATAGATACTTTTAAGCATAAATCTGTCCTACACACATCCATCACACAATAATACATAGTTGTCCATCACTTAGTAGCACCACATAAGAAGTTATTACAAGCCCATAGATAAAAGTTTTGGAGGAACCAACTAGCCTATTACATAAAGATAAAGCCTAACACTCCCCCTTTGACATCAAATGCCAAAAAGGGTAGGCTGCATGGTAAAACCATCATAGGCTACTCCTCGCCATCATAATCCTCGTCACCACCATCTGAAGAATCATCCTGACGTCGACGACGATAAGGTGGGGTTGCCTCCTCTTCCTCCTCCTCATCCTCCTCTTCCTCCTCGGAGGAATCATCACGAGCCACATCCTTGCCATGGGGGAGAGAAGAAGAGCCATACTCTTCATCATAAAGTTCATTGGGATCGCGAAAAACACGAAGAGGGGAAGGAGGAGAAAGACTAGCCTTCTCCTCCAAACGGTGAAGCCGCTTGTCCTCACGCTCCATAGAATAGCAAAGCATCTCAAAGATCTTGCTAATAGCATGTTTGAAGCGCGAAGGCTTCTTGGCACGGTGAGGAGCAGGAGAAGAAGTGGGACGCTCACTGGAGGAACTATGAGAAGTTTCCCTTCGGGAGCGAGCACCGGAGGTCCCACCAACCGCTGGACCTTTGTCCTTCTTTAGAGCCTTAACTGCAGTCTTGGACATCTTGTTTGTGACGACTAGAGTGGAGTGCTTGGCATCACATGGAAAGCTGAGACTGGACACTTGCTCAATGATATGCATGAGGTACGGGGCATATGGATAATGCCTGACGGTGTCGGTGCTAGCAATCCTAATCTTCGTCCAAATGAAGCCGGTGACCGAAAACAAAGTGAAATCTTCCCCAAAACAGTTCAAAACTGTGGGGGTGTCATCGCGGAGCCAGGTCGAGTTACCAATCTTGGGATAAAGAGTCTGCCGAAAAATCAAGTTCAGCACAAAGAAAGATACTGAAAGATATGTGGTCTGCCCATCAGCGACAAAACCCTTGAGATACATATGCTGGAGCTCACTGAATGCCACATCCGGGAGATCATGAATATCAACAGCTGCATGATCACTACACCCAAAGCCAAGCAGTCGGCCAAAAGTAGGAAGATCAATCTTGTAGTGCTTGCCCTCAGTCGTCCAATGCATGATAGGAATATCATCAACGATCTCATGGTAATAGGAAGCATAGAACTGACAAATGATCTCATTGTTCCAGTCCTTCTTGAAGGCAATGAGCTGATCGAGCTTAAGCTTCTCCAAATCCCGAACCATCTGCTAAAGTTCGGGCTCAGGGAATTGCCGAAGGGCCTGAGTGTCAATGCACTTCATTTGAAGAACAGGGGGCTTCCCTTTTTCCTGAAACTTGCTAAAGATGAGGCTATCATAGAAGTCGAAGTGAAAGTGATGATAGAACCTTTCTTCCAGCCTGACATCCTTAGCATTGTCAGCATAGACATTGGTGGCCCGCCAATACTCGATATCCCGAACCCTTGACCGGTAATTGATCTTCATATGGGGCTGCCATGCGGCGTCCGGGTTAGGAGCAAGCTTCGGACGACGAAGCATCGGCATGGGGCCATCAAATGGCACCAAGTCGGTGTACGTAGCAGGCCCCCGAGGAGTGTGGGGGATCTCCAGTGCCAAGGATTGGCCCACACGATCAAGCCGCTCCTCATCCGAAGGCTCACGAGCCGCAGCAGCAGAACCCCGAGCCCGAGAGGCACGGGGAGGAGCATCCTGGCGCTGCTTGGCACGCCTCTCGCGAGGAGCGCCACTGGAGGCACGCTTCGGACGTCGACCACCACCACCACTGCCACCGGCATCCATGGGAGGCACTGAAATGATAAAACAAAGGCTAAGAGCCGATTCAAAGTTGTGGATAAAGTGAGCCAAGAGATGGCGAGACTAGGGTTGTTCGGTCTGTTCAGCCAGGGTCGGAACTTCCGACGATTACGTCGGCAGTTCCGACGGTCGGAAGTTTCGGCATGAATCTCGGAACTTCCGACCCTATCAAAACGGACCAGGCCAAACTACCACAAGAATCCCCAAATCTGAGCACACAAACATCGCACAAACTAGGACAAGATACGTAGAAGGGTGGAAAAACAAGCCACCACAAGGTACATTGATAAGAGGAACGCGAGCACCACTATATACCTTGGAGAGGAGGGAGAAGCGTAGAAATCCGAAGAAATCCACTAGCCAAGCCTTCTCCCGGGGTAGATCCACCACTCCCACGGCTCCACCAATCACCAAACGCGAAGAACACCAAAGAACTTCACGAAACCACCATGGCGTCCACTTAGGGCTTCAAGTCCTTCACCAAGAAGAGAAAGGGATTGGATGGGATGGAGGAGGGGACGGAGTGGAGGGGGAGGGGGCGCCGGCCGGAGCTCCCACCGGAGAGGAGGCAACAGAGGGAGCGGGCAAGGGAGGGGGGCGACGGGAGGGAGGAGGGAGCGGGTTTGACTGGGGGCGAAAAGATAATGACTGAGAGAGAAGAGGGCGGTCAAAGACTTTTTACCCCAAACCGGACGGCCAAACCGGTGTCGGAAGTTCCGGCTTGGATCTCGGAACTTCCGACGCTGGAGAAATAGTTTCTGCGAACTCCAGGGTCAGAACTTCCGACAAAGATGTCGGAACTTCTGACTCTGGGAAAATTTCTTCGGTCTGGCACCAGTGTCGGAACTTCCGACCATAAGGGCGGAACTTCCGACACTTAGTGAACAGGAGGCTCAAAGAGATGAACGTAGTGCACTAGGATGGACACAACTTCTCAAATGTGACTAGATGTCAAGCAAGCATCACATAGCAATAGTCACTTTTGAGAAGAATATGGAATATAGATTTTGAAACTTGCACAAGAATTTTCACAAAAGTTTTTGCAAGCAAATACATGTGCAACATATCAACCTAGGTTACTAGAATCAATGATATTTAGTTCACTCCTCAAAGCACAAAATCTTGACTCATCTAGGGGCTTTGTAAGGATATCGGCTAGTTGATCATCGGTTCTCACATGTGTAAGTGCGATATCCCCTTTGGCTTCATGGTCTCTCAAGAAGTGATGCCGGATGTCTATGTGCTTTGTACGAGAGTGGTTTACGGGATTGTTTGCCAAATTAATGGCACCCTCGTTGTCACACAAAAGGGGAATCTTGGTTACCTCACAACCGAAGTCTTTTAAGGTTTGCTTCATCCAAAGTAGTTGGGCACAACAAGCACCGGCCGCAACATACTCGGCTTCGGCGGTGGACATGGCAACACTCGTTTGCTTTTTGGAACTCCATGACACCAAGGACCGACCAAGAAATTGGCAAGTCCCGGAGGTACTCATTCGATTAATTCTACAACCACCGTAGTCCGAGTCAGAGTAACCGACTAAATCGAATGTGGAGCCCTTAGGATACCATAGGCCAAGATAAGGAGTGAGGACTAAATATCTAAAGATTCTCTTAACCGCCATCAAATGACATTCTTTCAGATTAGATTGATATCGTGCACACATACCAACACTAAGCATGATATCGGGCCTAGATGCACAAAGGTAAAGGAGGGATCCAATCATAGAACGGTATACCTTTTGATCGATGGATTTACCCTCTTTGAGAAGATCATTGTGCACAGTTGTTGGCATTGGTGTCTTCATGGGCTTGGCCTTGTCCATGTCAAATTTCTTCAACATGTCTCTTGTACTTGGATTGGCATATGAACGTCCCTTCCTTAAGTTGCTTGATTTGAAATCCGAGGAAGTACGTCAATTCGCCCATCATAGACATCTCAAACCTATTTGTCATGATCCTACTAAATTCCTCACAATAAACTTCGTTAGTGCTACCAAATATTATGTCATCGACATATATTTGGCACACAAATATATCATTTTTGACTTTGCGAGTAAATAAAGTGGGATCGGCCTTTCCTATCTCAAACCCTTGTTGGAGAAGAAAATCCTTTAGACAATCATACCAAGCTCTAGGGGCTTGCTTGAGCCCATAGAGTGCTTTGGCAAGCTTGTAGACGTGGTTGGGAAACTTTGGATCTTCAAAACCCGGTGGTTGTTCAACATACACCAACTCGGATAGGGGGCCATTGAGGAATGCACTCTTCACGTCCATTTGATATAGCTTGAAATCATGGTGAGTAGCATAGGCAAGTAATATACGAATTGACTCAAGCCTAGCTACGGGTGCATAAGTTTCACCGAAATCCAAACCTTCGACTTGAGTGAATCCTTGAGCCACCAATCTTGCCTTGTTTCTTGTAACCGCGCCATATTCATCTTGCTTGTTGCGGAAGACCCATTTGGTTCCAATCACATTTTGATTTGGCCTTTCCACTAAGGACCAGACTTCATTCCGAGTGAAGTTGTTTAGTTCTTCTTGCATCGCCATCATCCAATCCGGATCATTGAGAGCGTCTTCTACCTTGAGAGGTTCAAGAGAAGACACAAACAAGTAATGCTCACAAAAAGAAGCTAAACGAGAGCGAGTGACTACCCCACGCCGGATGCTTCCCAAAATGTTGTCAACGGGATGGTCCCGTTGAACAGTATGATGCACCCGAGGATGGGGTACTAGTGACCTCCTTTGGATAGGTCCATCTTCATCGTCTTCATCATCATCATGTCCTTGATCATTGGGAGGATCAAGATCATGACCATGTGTGTAGTTGTCTCCATTCGCTTGTTGATCACCCTGTCGAACTTGATCATCATCTTGATGTGGTACTTGAGCTTCATTTGCATTTCCACCAATCAGAGTACTTGATGCGGAAGCTTCACCATGCACATTTGAGTGCACATGATGAGTAGAGGAATCTTGGGGAACATGCACAAGCTCATCTTCTTCATCTTGAATTTCAATGAGCCTCACATCACCAGTGGCGAGCTTCTTGATAGCTTGGGATGGAGACATGTCATTACCTACAAGCTCATCATTGACTTGCTCCTTTTGAGAGCCGTCGGATTCATCAAAGGTCACGTCTACCGTTAGTTCAATAGTGCCAGTGACATTATTGAACACTCGGTAGCCATGTTCGTTAATACCATAACCAAGTAGAAAGCCTTCATGTACCTTGGGTGCAAACTTTGAGCTTTTGGTTCTCTTGTTAAGTATGAAACATTTACTACCAAAGACTCTAAAGTAATGCACCTTCGGTTTGTTACCGGTTAGTAGCTCATATGGAGTCTTCTCTCTTAGCTTGTGAAGGTAGAGGCGGTTGATTGCATGACATGCGGTGTTCATTGCCTCCGCCCAAAAGTCATGAGAGGTCTTGTACTCATCCAACATAGATCTTGCGGCTTCAACAAGAGTTCGGTTCTTCCTCTCCATAACACCGTTTTGTTGTGGAGTGTATGGAACCGAAAACCCATGTTTGATTCCTTCATCATCAAGATACTCTTCTATGTTGGTGTTCCTAAACTCGGTCCCGTTATCACTTCTCACTTTCTTGATTTTGAGCTCAAACTCATTTTGAGCTCTTCTTGCAAACTTCTTGAAGACGCCTTGGGTCTCACTTTTATCTGCTAAAAAGAACACCCAAGTGAAGCTAGAATAATCATCAACAATAACAAAGCCATACTTATTGCCACCAATGCTTTGGTAAGCAACGGGTCCGATGAGGTCCATATGTAGTAGCTCCAACGGTCTTGTGGTTGTCACGATGTTCTTTGTTGGATGCTTGGCTCCAACTTGCTTCCTGGCTTGGCATGCACTACAAATTCTATCTTTCTCAAAAGAGACATTCATTAGTCCAAGAATGTGCCCACCCTTTTGAAGTTGGGCCAAGTTCCTCATCCCAACATGAGCTAGTCGGCGATGCCATAACCAACCCATGCTAGATTTTGCCATTAAGCATGTCTTAGGTTCCACTTTACTAGTTGAAAAGTCAACCAAGTAAAGTTTTCCCTTCAACACACCCGTGAATGCAATAGAGGAATCCCTTCTTCTAGAGACGGTCACACCCTTATCCGTAAAGAGACAATCATAACCCATTTCACAAAGCTGAGAAACGGATAATAAATTGTAGCTTAACGAATGCACAAGTAAAATATTAGATATGGAATTATCGGTTGAGATAGCAATTTTACCCAAACCGAGCACTTCTCCTTTCCCATTGTCACCAAACTCAATGTTGTCACATGAGTTGTGGTTTGGTTGGAAAGAAGTGAACATATCCTTTGCCCCGGTCATATGATTGGTGCATCCACTATCCAACACCCAACTTGTTCCACCGGAGGCATATTCCTACAAAACAAGATCAAGTTCTTGATTTAGGTACCCAAATAGATTTGGGTCCTAGGGGGTTAGTCACATAAGTCTTGGGCACCCAAACACTCTTCATGATCTCTCTTCTCTTGAGTGCACCAACATATTTTACAACTATCTTGCCATCCTTGCCCCAACAACACATATAATCACTAGCATAGTTGCGAGAGATGGGCACTTGTTGCTTGGAGGTCTCCACTTGCTTCTTCTTGTTGTTCTTGTCACTTGCAAGTGTTGTCTTTGGAGTGACAACCTTGTTGACCTTGTTCATGAGGTCTAAGAGAGAGGCTCCTTTGTTAAAGTTAACAAAGGGTACTCCATTGACCATCTTCCTTCCATTGGCTTTTCCATCATACTTACTTGTCGGTGTTTCGAACCCGGGGGTATGACACCAACGAGTAATATGATCGCGTGCTCTCTTCCTGGATGGTGATGCAAGATGACACAAGGATTTATCCTGGTTCGGGCAAAGAAGGCCCTACATCCAGTGGGGGAGGAGGTTCTTGTATTACTTGCACCTAAGTGCTTGTACAGGGGCGAATACAAGCTCAATGAGCGTGGACCGGAGTCCGGACTCGAGTGTGTGTGCGTGTGGACTCATGCCTTGTCCCTTTTGGAGTTGTGTGACCGTGTGCACGAAGGGCCCTGGCGTCCCCTTTTATAGAGCAAGAGGAGGCCAGGGTTACACAGGAATGACATGTACAGCGCTCGGTATGGCGAAGGGTTGGAACTCTATCTTGTCGAAGTCACTGTAGCCAACGTGGGTGTTGCTGTTGAGGCGTCCTTGATGCGTGGCCTCCATTCCGGGCGCGGACGTGGAGGCGTGGTGACGTGGGGGCCGTGCAGTGCCCATTCTGGGTCGTACAGGACGTGGCAGAGTCCCTCCGGGTCTTGGGGTACCTGTCTTCCAATAGCATGAAAGCAGTCAGGGCTCGAGGGGCGCAGGGCCGTCCTCGAGGTGGCGCCTACGGGAGGCTCGAGCCCTCGCAGGTATGGGCAAGTCCTGGAATGCCCGGGCGTACAGCGGGAACCCAGGCCTCGGGGTGAAGCTCGAGTGTGCTACAGCGCGTGGTATGGCCGAACAGTGCTGTACTTGTGCCTTTTTGCCCATGCTTGTGGTGAAAACGAGGTTTGACTCTGGCTCCGGTTCACTGTGGCACACGCTGTGTACCGGAGGATGTGACCGGAGTAAGAGGACGCATTGAATGCGCAGTTTGGGGTTAGTACGGAGTGCCAGCCCGAGGCCTGGCTCGGAGGGCTCGGGCGAGACGGAGATTGAGCACCTGCCTGAGGCCTGGCTTGGAGGGCTCGGGTAGGACGGAGAACGAGCGTTCGCCCGAGGCCTGGCTTGGAGGGCTCGGGCGAGACGGAGAATGAGCGTTCGCCCGAGGCCTGGCTTGGAGGGCTCGGGCGAGACGGAGAACGAGCGTTCGCCCGAGGCCTGGCTTGGAGGGCTCGGGCGAGACGGAGAATGAGCGTTCGCCCGAGGCCTGGCTTGGAGGGCTCGGGCGAGACGGTGAATGAGCATTCGCCCGAGGCCTGGCTTGGAGGGCTCGGGCGAGACGGAGAACGAGCTCCAGCTCGAGGCCTAGGGTGTGACGAGCCTCGAGGGATAGGCTATCGTGCTGGAGGGGCTCGAGGTCCCCGCGTGGGGTCCTGAGGAGCGGTGCACAGCTGTAGCGGGTTCGAGGGGTAGGCTACCAGGAGGCGGTCGGTAAGGTTTTGGCAAGTCTAAGCTCCCTGGCGGTGGGCCAGCGTTGCAGGCTCCGAGGGGTTGGTTTCTTGGAAGGTTAGCCTAGCTGGGTTTATTAATTGGTGTTCCAGGTTTAACCTATTTGTTTGTGTTGATTGGGGGTACCCCTTTGGTGTTCCCCCGACATTACTATAGCCAATGCCTTCCTTGATGGAAGGATGCCTTGCGGTCTTGAGGATGTCCTTAGGTTGTTGCAACTTACATTTGCAACCATTCTTCAAGATCATGTTCAACCTATGGATCTCCTTGTCCTTCTTCTCTAACTCAACAAGGTTAGTTGCACAAGCATTTATATCAATTTTGTAACATCTTTTACAAACTTGACTAGTTGAGGCACTAGAGCTATCAGAATCCTTAGGAGTAGTTGAAGAGGTGCTATTCCAAAGAGTATTGTAACTTAATTCAAGAGTTTGATATTTCTCTTGCAAGCTTGTGAGGCTTTCTTGAATCAAGCTTTCTTTATTCTTTAGAGTAGCAATTAAGTCATTGTCCTTGGAACAATCCTTAGTCAATCTCTTGTGGGAATCATTGACTAATGATAGTTCCAAGGTCAATTTCTAAACCTTCAACTTCTCCTCGGCAAGAGAGGCTTCCAATGCAAGATTCTTTTCTCTCTCTTGAGAGATAATGTCCCCTTGCATAGAAAGACTCACATTCTGACTCTCTATCTTAGTTAGCAATTTTATTATTTTAGGTCCACCTTTCTTTCCAAATTTATTTATCATGTTTTGCTCATATTCAACTTCATCATCATCACTATATTCATCACTAGAGCAAATAGGAGAGTTAGGTGGTACCTTCTCATCCTTAGCCATGAAGCAAGAATGAGTGAAGTCATCATCGGAGAGGCACTCGAAGAGGCGTGATGAAGAAGTTGTTGAACCATTGTTGGTGAAGAGGCTTGGAGAAGAAGTCTTGTGAATAGCAATGTTGGCGGCTCCCTTCTCCTTGTTCTTCCCTTTGCTCTTCTCATCATCACTTGAGTCATCATCCGAGTACCACTCTTGCCCAATATGAGCTTCACCTCTTCTTCCTCTTCTTTGCTTCTTGTCATCATCCTTGTTGTACTTGTTCTTCTTCTTGTCACTTGAACAATCGGCTATGAAGTGATCATCCGCACCACATCCATAGCAAAATCTCTTCTTTGCTTTCCTGTAGTCACCTCCACTACCTTTCTTGAACATCTTTCTTCTCATGATTCTTCTAAAGTTCTTGACAAGAAGCGCGGTCTCTTCATCGGAATCATCATCTTCTTCACTAGAATGATCATTTTGAGCTTTTCTTCTTCCTTCTTGATTTGCCTTGAAAGCCACTACTTTCTTGTTGCTTGCTTCTTGATCTTCTATCGCCTCATCATCAAGCACTTCATGATGCTTTATCTTAGCAAGCATCTCACGAGGTCCCATACTCTCATAGTTTGGTCTCTCCATAATGATGGATGCAAGTGTCTTGTTCTTTTTCCTATAAGCTCTCAATAGCTTTCTTGCCGCCGAGTTGTCATCCCATTTTTTATCTCCAAGGGCTCTTATGTTGTTGATCAAGGTCATGTATCTATCAAACATTTGTTGAGTTGTTTCTCCACTCTTGATTGTGAAGTTCTCAATCTTTCCGAAGTAGCTTAATGTTGCACTTTCTTACACTAGCATCACCCTCAAATGATATCTTGAGAGTGTCCCAAATTTGTTTGGCAACCTCCATGCCATGGACCTTGGCGCTTTCTTCTGGCTTGAGGCATGATAGGATCAAGGAGGCGGCTTGAGCATTTTGTTGAATCTCTATAGCATCTTGGGCGGTGAACTCTTCTCCTTCGATGTGACTAGGTCCAATCTCAACAATCTCCCAAGCTCTTGCCGCAATGAGATGTAGCTTCATCTCGTGCGACCAATCATTGTAGTTGATGTCATCAAATGATGGTGGTTTGCCAAGATTGACACTAGGCATTTGAAGGATCTTGCTCATTTGGTTATAGTCAAACGATGTACGAGTGAAGTCTTCTCCACCTTTTCCATCATCTTCATTTCCACTACCTTTTACACCATCCTCATTTCCACCACCTTGAGGAGTTGACCCACCAACGGATGCATCATTTTTGTTGCTGAAGGCTTCCTTCAAGCTTTCTATCTCTTTTTGCATCTTGCTCAATTGGTCCTCAAATTGCTTTGCTTGATTTTCCATAATTTGCTTCGCAATCTTCTCGGCAATCGAGTTTAGCTCTTGCTCACTTAGAGTAGACATTGTTTTTCCCTCACGCGGTGAAGCGCTAACACGAGGGTTAGGCTCCGATACCAATGGAAAGGATCAAACAGTGCCTAGAGGGGGGTGAATAGGCAATTGTAAAAATCTACACACACTAAAGGTCAAACTGTCAGTAGCAAGTCGGAAGTTCCGGCAGTTAGGGTCGGAACTTCCGAAAGTCAGAAGTTCCGGCACTAACTGTCGGAAGTTCCGACACCTACGTGAAAGCTACAACAAGTGCAGAAATGAACTTTGATCTAGAGCTTTCTTACAACCCCACAACCTAGTTAAAGGGTGAGGGCGTAGAGACCCTTCCTAGATGTTGTATTGCCTTCCAACGGATGAACTTGTCCACCACCTAGTTAGTAACTTTGAGAGAGAGAGAGAACAATACAAGTGATATATGCAATAATCTCAACAACTAGAAGCACACGAGACACAAGGATTTATCCCGAGGTTCGTCCACTCCAGAAAGGAGCTCCCACTTCCTCGTTGTTGAGGTGACCACAAAGGTCGGAGTCTATTTTACCTCCTTAGCCTCTCTCAAAGAAACCACAAAGGCTTCTTGAGCTTCTTCACTAAAATCACAGGGGTAAATACAAACACTTCGGGGAAATCAACACAAAGAGCAAGTTTCTCCCGAAGAACGCCTAGCCGGCTAGGGTTCCAAAAACCCAAGAGTAAAGAATGCAAAATCAACCGGCGTGACGAAGAACTCAAGTGCTCAAGCTTGCTAGATGTCAATCTCACTCAATCCACTAGCTCTCCACTCAAATCCTTGCAAGAATTGAAGTAGGGAAGGAAGGGGAGAGTTGGGAGGAGCCTTGAATGCTTGGTGGTGAGTTTGGACAGAGTTAGGTTGGAGTAAATAGGTTGGGTAACGGTAGGAATAGTGAAGAGGGGTATTTATAGGTCAACCCACGGGCTGCTGAAAAAGTGAACGTCGGAACTTCCGGTCCAGATCTCGGAAGTTCCGGCGTCTATTGGAAACACTGTTCACAGAGGGTCAACGGTCACTTTTTAACACGGTCGGAACTTCTGACGCAGATCTCGGAAGTTTCGGTGCCAACTACGAACACTGTTCTCAACCGGAAGTCCGCCTGGACTTCCGGCACGTCGGAACTTCCGAGCGATAACCGGAACTTCCGACGTTTCCCCGGGCAGGAGGCTGAGCAGGCTGAGAAAGCACTGTCGGAACTTCCGACACATGACGTCGGAACTTCCGACACTGGGTGTCGAAACTTCCGACGCTTTGATGTCAGAACTTCCGACACTGGGAAGATTGAGCACAACTCGCTGGAACTCCCAGGGCCGGAACTTCCGACTTTAATGTCGGAACTTCCGACACTGGAAGTTGATAGCAGCAACTCCAAGTGCTCGTGAAGTGATTTTGTGTCTCTCTTTTGATTTTATTTTTATACTTGAGCACCCTATCCTCTTCAGACCACCTAACTTTGCGTCCCTCTTTATAGTACGACATTCCTAAACTCAAAGCAAAATAGAAACGATCGAAGCTCTTCTTCAAGTTTAGTTTCCGCATGTTGATGATCGAATTGAGGGACTTCCTTTACCATACTTTATCTTTCTATTACTTCCAAGGGACTAAAGCTGCAAGTTATCTTCATTTAAACATATTAGTCCCTAAGCTAAGTGTCATCAATACCAAAACCCACGTTAGGGGGCCATTGCACTTTTAAAAACATATGACAAGTAAAAAGTAAGAGCATCTCCAACAGTTTGCTATTTTTAACTTGCTAAAAAAATAAAAACAACTTTTGCATCAGAAACCCTGGACTTTCGACAAAACAACTAAGCCCTTATACGTAAAGTTATGTGTCTTGACATTTTGCATAAAGATCCAGAAAGTGAAATAAAATTGCGCAGCTGCCCTTCTCCTTCTTCCTCTTCACGGCCAGCGGGCGGACGACGCATGGGACGCGGGCGCCACGGCGGCCAGCGGCCGGAGCTCGCGCGGCGGCGCGCCCAGAGGAGGCGCGCCCAGAGGAGGCCGCGGCCGGAAGGTCGCGCGGCGGCAGAGGAGGCCGCGGCCGGAGCTCGCGCGGCGACGCGCCCAGAGGAGGCCGCGGCCGGAAGCTTGCGCGGCGGCAGAGGAGGCCGCGGTGGGAGCTCGCGCGGCGGCGCACCCAGAGGAGGCCGCGGCCGAAGCTCGCGCGGCGGCGTGCACCGCGGCGGGCAGGGCAGGCGCGCGCGCAGCGGCGAGCCCCACGGCGGCCAGCGGCCGGAGTGCGCGAGAGAGAGGATGGCAAGTCGAGCGTTGCTCGCAAATATGCGCGTGCTCGAGCCTAGGATGGCAAGTTGCCAAATTTTGCCAAGTCATATGCCAAACTGTTGGACCCTCTTTTTTCTAGTTTTGCCAAAAAACAAAGGATAGCAAGTGGTTTTGGCAAACTCTTGGAGATGCTCTAAGTACGATATAGACTACTAAGGAGCCGATCGACTTACCATCTGTACACGTATTGAGTGAAATTATTACTAGAGCATGCTTTATTCTTTTTTTTAACAATAACTAAAAATTATATACATTATTAGCACTGGTCCTACATAATTTGGTACCGGTCCCACGTGTTTTGATATTTTCTGGTACTTCTTAGTACTTTTTTCATGGTACTTCCTATTTTTCACCGTCAGATCTGGATCAATGGATGGTTCATATTTTTTTCCAACCACCGTAAAACTTGTAAATAAATAAATATAAGTTGAATAGAAGATCGTCGCAGTCTCTAATAATCACTTTCAAATACTCGTGTGTTTTTTATATTTCGTAGTGTATTTGACTAGTATTTTTTTTAGTTAACGTCTTCGTTTTAGATACAAATAATTTGACTAGTACTTTTAGCATACACCTTCGTTCGAAATATAAGAATACACTGTGAAACTGTCTTTTAAGAACACTAGTTACGTGTCCGTGTATTGTGATAGAAAAAATATAGAAAAATAATAAATAAAGTGTAAAACTTAGTGTATTATACAATAATATTTGTACATGGATTACATGGTGGCTTACCATAGTCTGGAATGCAGTGTCCTTATTTACCATAGTCTAATATTAAAGAGCAGAGTGTTTCATCCAACCCACTTTTTTCATCTCGCATTTTTTACTTTCCAAATTACCCTCACGCCGACTATATACCGACATAGACATTCATGACCCATGCTCATATAAATTAGAATGACTTTTGTCTAACAATAATACAGAGTCAAATTCTAATATATATTGGGCTCGGTGTAATATATGGGCATGCTTGTTACAATATACTACACACAGGCACATTTACTATAATTATATAATATTGAACCCAAAAGAGTTTGTTCTGTTTTCTTTCCGTTTTTTTTTGTGTGTGTACGTGTTGTTTCATCTGTGTTTTTTTGTTTGTCATTGTTTTTGGAAATCGTGTACCCTAATGGCTAGTCACGTTTAGAGTTGCCTACTGGACTCTTGAAGCCATGGTACCTCTTCAAATAATCATGTTTGATCTGTCCTATCTTGCATTCTTGCTATTGCTAGCGCAAGAGTATGAGCTTGGTCGGATGAGAGTTCATGTGCTCAGGGGCAGGGAGGATGCTCTTGTTTCGTTGGAATTAATTTAGTTTCAAGCTGATCAGGTGCCGGATTTCTGGTTGTTGCATGTGTTTCCTTTTCCAAATCGTAGACATTGGAATTAGCCAGTTGTAGCAATTGCTTCGTCCTACTCGGCTGTAGTGACAGAGGATGTCATATATGTTTGTGTGCTTGAACTCTTAAGCAGACATCACACACCATGGTGATGAAGTTCGTGTGGCTCACAGTGGTATTGCAAAGAACTCGAAATTGATCACACAGAAATAGCAAATTTGCCTATCTTTTCTCTTCCATTTCGCTAATACCAAAACGGGATTTATGGTGCTACGTCGGATTCTTTTTTTTATATATTTTCTCATACGATTTGGAATAACTAGCACCTAATGATAGTATGGAGTCTAATTCTAAGCTATACTAAGTTACTTACAACACAAGAGCACATTTGCTAATGAGCCAAATAAGCCGTCGACAGGAAAAAAAAAGTAACACGACTGTTTAAAAGCTATATATATGTGTGCGGCAAAAATGGCCGTGTAGAAGGGTTTTTATACAACTAACAAAAAGATTATCATTGACTGAAATCCTAACAAAATTGATCATAGTTACAGGATCGTAGTACAAGAGATTAATCTGGCTTGTTTCTCTTTGATGTATAGCTAGTCTAGGAGGAAGAGGAGCTCTCCCAATAAAAATTCAAAGTGCTAGTCTCTATTCGCTTGAACCATAAACTAGTTCAGCTGATTGCTGATTTTTATGAGAGAAAGACACTGTTCCACGACTAATTTTTATGAATTAAAACCACCAAAATAGCTCAAACAAATAAAACCTAAGCTACGGCTTAATATGGCCGCTTGAACACTCTAACATCTATTTCGCCATTCGTCAAGGCTAGGTTGGCAGCCATAGCGATCAGACATTCAGACTCGATGGAAATTGACACACAACGTCCAACAAACCGAAGGAAATAATCCAAAGTGTAACATCTAGAATGCCATATCATGAATCACTGTCAATACAAAAAAAAATCTAGAATGCCATATCATGAATCACTGTCAATACAAAAACAAAAAACAATACTAGTACGCGAGATGTGAAAGTACTGTACTCTATGCAATACGCGAATCACAGGGGTCAGCGGGTCAACGGGCATGCATGAGAGCCAGCCTGTCTCACACTCCCGACGCCAGAACGCCATCTCGACCCTTCGATTCGAAACGAACGGTCCCTCTGTTGGGCCCCTCCCACCGCACGCAGCCGCAGGCGCGGCCGATCCCACGTTCTATCCACGATAAATACTGGCACCACCTCAAAGGCCGCGCACGCACCAGTCCGTCCGTCCACACAGCCTACGGCCTGCCTCTATACTGTAGAGGCTAGAACTCTGAACAGTGCGCCGGCCAACCAGAGATGGCGCTGCAAACCGCCGCAGCCGGCGGCGGCGGAGGAGGAGAGGACGCGGTGGAGGAGGCCAGCACTCTCCGGCACCGCCACACCGCTGCCAAGAACGGCGGCGGCGACGGCGAGGAGGGCCAGGCCAACGGGGCCGCCGCCTCCTCCCAGCTGCCGGCCGCCGAGGGGGAGGGGAACGCGCTGTCGGTGGAGCGCGCGTTCGCGGAGCAGGCGGTGCCGTCGTGGCGGGAGCAGCTGACGGTGCGCGCCTTCGTGGTCAGCTTCTTCCTGGCCATCATGTTCAGCATCATCGTGATGAAGCTCAACCTCACCACGGGGATCATCCCCTCGCTCAACGTCTCCGCGGGGCTCCTCGGCTTCTTCTTCGTCCGCCTCTGGACCGCCGCCATCGAGAGGGTCGGACTCCTCAGGCAGCCCTTCACGCGCCAGGAGAACACCGTCATCCAGACCTGCGTCGTCGCTGCCTACGACATCGCCTTCAGCGGTATGCTACCTCTTCTTCTTCTTCTTCTTCTTCTTCTTCTTCTTCTTCTTCTTCTTCTCGCGATGCAGAGCAGCTCAAATTAACTAATAGTATGTAGTTTGGCACACTGATTTGCGATTCTTTGTGAATTTTTTTGGGCTTGGCGAATACTATATGACCACTTTTTCAAGGGTCTGCAGTTGGATTTCTTTATGTCTTGTATACGAGTAGAGTAGTGTAAGCATGAAGTCACGAACACAACTAGTAACAATTTACTATTGGAGTCAAGTTCGCTAGGAAAATCACGCTAAAAAAAGTGTTTTTTTTAGTATGTTGGTGATTTATATATAACAATAACATGCTAGCAAGATGGTACACGCAAGGCAAGATGCAACTTGAAGCTAGCACGTCTGAATTCAGACAACCTCGAGCTGAAATAGACGACCTACCATCCAGAATGGTCAGACTCTTATAAACTTGACCAGCTTTTAAAGGAATGATATCATCTACGAATGAAATAAATACGTTATTGTATCTAAAAATACTAATTTTGTGTTGTAAATATTTATGTTCTTTTCTATAAATTGGTTAAATTGTAAAAATTTGACTTCAAATAGTTCTAGAAGTTGATTTTGTTTAGGATGGACGTAGTATCATGATACATACTTCTAGGGCCCTTTGAAACACAGAAATTCCACAGAAATCGTACATGAATTGTGCACAGGAAAAACACACGGAATAAAAAATTCCAAAGGTTGCACTAACGAGATGTGTCCCGGGGATGTGATGTTGTTAACTTTGCATAAGCAAGGCTAACTACAATCGACCATCGTGTTGCTTTCCTCTTAATTAGCATGTTTCAGGACATTTAATAGAGTATGTTTCGCAGTTCCACAATTAATTTCCTGTAATAAAGTGTTGTGCTATACGGAGTAACTCCTGAAATGAATTTCGGTGCACCACTCCTGACAGAGTTGTGGTTGTTGACAGGGTGTTTGTACTTAGTTGTACCTATTTTTTGCTCGGTTAATATTGGGGTTTTCTTCTTTCTATTAATACCATGACAAATCTTTTATCGTCATTAGAAAAATTCCAACAAATGCAATATTGCTTGTTCCAAGGGGACGCTGATGTTCTGCTTTTCTTCTTTTCTCCCTTCTATATATTTCTAAAGGGAGGCAGGAGTAGCGTCACTTTCTCCTATCCTCGTCTTTATGTGAAAAAATGCGCTAAATTGTGTACTAATCCATTCTGACTGATAGGTGGATTTGGCACGTACCTGTTTGGCATGAGCGAAACCATTGCCAAACAAGCGACAGAGGCTAACAATCCTCAAAATGTCAAGAATCCTCACATCGGATGGATGATAGGGTTTCTCTTTCTTGCCAGTTTTATTGGGTTATTTGCTCTTGTGCCTCTAAGAAAGGTAAGCATTTCCACTCGTTTATGTGGCATCACTACATAGCACATACCAACTAATCATCAACTGAAATCATCGGTATAGGTTATGATTGTCGACTACAAGCTTACATATCCTAGTGGCACAGCGACTGCTTATCTCATCAACGGTTTCCACACGCCAGAGGGTGCCAAGCTTGCAAAGTAAATTATCCTGGTGTTGTTTTCCTTGCTGTTTTTAGCTGTTATCTGTGACACTAGGCCTAAAGCAATGTTACTGAATGCATAAATTGTATTTTTCAGGAAACAAGTAAAAACTCTGGGAAAATTCTTCTTGTTTAGCTTCCTTTGGGGCTTTTTCCAGTGGTTTTACACTGGTGGAGATAATTGTGGATTTCAGAACTTCCCTACATTAGGCCTCCAAGCTTATAACAACAGGTCAGAGCATAGAACTATCTTGGTTCAGAATAATAGCATTCACCATTCCTTGTTGCAAAAAATTACTCCCTCTGTTCCAATTATAAGTCGCTTTGACTTCTTAGACATACATTATATCTAGAAGCATAGCAAAATGGATGTACCAAAAAAAGTCAAAGCAGTTTATAATTTGGAACGGAGGGAGTATCTAACAATAGCTTATAGCATTCTGAATGTACCGGTTTAGGACACTGATGATGAAATGGCTTCCATACTGAACTTCTCATTTCGTGTTCAGGTTTTACTTCGATTTCTCTCCTACCTATGTTGGAGTTGGGATGATATGCCCGCATATTGTGAACGTGTCAGTTCTACTGGGAGGCATACTTTCCTGGGGAGTAATGTGGCCTCTCATTCGCAACAAGAAGGGAAGTTGGTACTCTGCCAGTCTCCCAGAAAGCAGTCTTCATGGACTGCAGGGTTACAGGGTAAAGATCCATATAATCATCCATCTTTTGTTTTTAAGATCACCACTTGCAAGTTGCAACCAAGCATCTAACCTGGAAATTCCTGACTAGTGCAGGTTTTTATATCCATCGCTATAATTCTTGGAGACGGCCTGTACAACTTTGTGAAGGTGCTCATTCGCACTACCGCGGGGTTTATATCCATGATGAAGAAAAACAGCACACTCCCGGTTTCAAACAATGGCAGCCCCATCACTGAAGCCGTTTCCTTCGACGACGAACGCCGCACGGAGCTGTTCCTGAAAGATCAGATCCCCAGATCAGTTGCCTATGGAGGGTACGTGGCTGTCGCTGCCATCTCAATCGGCACTCTTCCTCAGGTCTTCCCGCAGCTCAAGTGGTACTACATCCTGGTCGCCTACGTCTTTGCGCCCGTGCTGGCCTTCTGCAACGCCTACGGGACTGGCCTCACCGACTGGTCCCTCGCGTCCACCTACGGCAAGCTCGCCATCTTCATCTTCGGCGCGTGGGCCGGCGCCTCCAACGGCGGCGTCCTCGTGGGGCTCGCCGCCTGCGGCGTGATGATGAGCATCGTGTCGACGGCCGCTGACCTGATGCAGGACTTCAAGACCGGGTACCTGACGCTGGCGTCGCCTAGGTCGATGTTCATCAGCCAGGTGATCGGCACGGCGATGGGCTGCGTCATCGCGCCCTGCGTCTTCTGGCTCTTCTACAAGGCCTTCACCGACATCGGCATCAGCGGCAGCGAGTACCCGGCGCCCTACGCCATCGTGTACCGGAACATGGCCATCCTCGGCGTGGACGGCTTCTCCTCGCTCCCCAAGAACTGCCTCACCCTCTGCTACATCTTCTTCGCGGCGGCCATCGTCGTCAACCTGATCAGGGACCTGGTGCCGAAGAAGGTCGCCAGGTTCATCCCGCTCCCGATGGCCATGGCGATCCCGTTCTACATCGGGTCCTACTTCGCCATCGACATGTTCATCGGCACCGTGATCCTCTTCGCGTGGGAGGTGATCAACAAGGCCAAAGCAGACGCGTTCGCGCCTGCGGTTGCGTCAGGGCTGATCTGCGGCGACGGCATCTGGACCCTGCCGCAGTCCATTCTTGCGCTCGCCAAGGTGAAGCCGCCCATCTGCATGAAGTTCTTGACCAGATCGGTGAACGCCCAGGTGGACGGCTTCCTCGGAAGTTAAACTGCCGCCAGCATGAACCACAAGTGTATATTGTGTTGATGCACCATTCTGTAAAATGTACCGGGACGGGTAAATGTTAGTTTCGTCACGATCTGCTTTTGCTGTACATGAGTAAGTACACTAGTCGTAGGAATTGCCAGTCTAATGTTTGCCATATATACGCGTCAGCATTATTATGGTATATCAACAGCTGTATGTTATCTGGGTTCAAATTGCATAATTACATCTGTTCCAAATTATAAGTTGTTTTGATTTTTTTGTTTTATATATATCTAGACATATACTCCGTACTATTTAAATACACAGCAAAATGGAGTAAATAAAAAGTCAAAGGAAATTAAGGGAGCGCTCTATCTCGCCATATCGTTGTTGATATCTGCAAGGGTAAACCAAAACGTTTTCACTCGAATCGCCCGTCTCCAAACGAAAGAACATCT
This sequence comes from Coix lacryma-jobi var. lacryma-jobi, assembly GCA_009763385.1. Taxonomy (NCBI): domain Eukaryota; kingdom Viridiplantae; phylum Streptophyta; class Magnoliopsida; order Poales; family Poaceae; genus Coix; species Coix lacryma-jobi. The sequence continues at coordinate 24,249,817 of CM019830.1, read as the reverse complement.
GGGCCGTGCAATTCCGATCGGAGGGCTGCTACCAGGATTCCCGGAACCCCGATCATGACGCACTGGATTCCAACCACCTTTCAATAAATACGCCGATTACCAAGCATCAACCGAGTCACGAACAATTAGACACCCTCACCATGGCGACGGGCACCGCCGCCGCCAGCGCTTCCGGCGGCCCTGCCGCCCACGCGGTAGCCGACGCCTTGGAGTCCGGGACCAGCCTGCTGCGGCGCCGCCACGCCGGCGGCCTCGCGGTTGCGGGCGCGGACGACGACGACGACGGCGCCGGCAATGCCGAGGAGGCGGTGGCCTCGGTGGAGCAGGCGTTCGCGGACAAGCCCGTGCCGTCGTGGCGGGAGCAGCTGACGGTGCGCGCGTTCGTGGTGGGGTTCATCCTCTCCATCCTGTTCAGCGTCATCGTGATGAAGCTGAATCTCACCACCGGCGTCATCCCCTCGCTCAACGTCTCCGCCAGCCTCCTCGGCTACTTCCTCGTCCGCCTCTGGACGAAAGCAATCGAGAGCATGGGATTGCTCAAGCAGCCCTTTACGCGCCAGGAGAACACCGTCATCCAGACCTGCGTCGTCTCCGCCTATGGCCTCGCCTTTAGTGGTAAAACCCCCAAACCCCAAGAGTGGCTTTCGTCATTACTAATTAGGTTGTTTCTCTGCGTTCTCTTCCTCGTCAATTTTGTTAGATCAACAAGTTTCGGTGCATCACCAGTGGAAAAGCGCGGCTCCACAGATTAGATCTATTTCACGACCTCGTTTTTTTAATGGGAAAATACAGACTTTTTACGAAACAAACTTCAAATATCCACATATTTATTTATGGTTGATCTGAAATAAACATGGTGGATCTTTCAGAGATTAATTCTGACTGTGGGGCAAGACTGCGAATACTTTTAGCTTTTACATTGCATGATGATTGATACAGATTTTCTTGTTACTTCTCGAATTGTGAAATATCAAATAAAACAATATAAAATTGTAGCCTTAATTCATCACAAATTCCAATTGAACAGGTGGGTTTGGCAGTTACTTATTTGGTATGAGTCGAAGCGTTGCTGAGCAAGCAACAGAGGCCAATGACGCCCAGAATATCAAGGATCCTCACCTCGGATGGATGATAGGGTTTATGTTCCTCGTCAGTTTTGTTGGACTTTTTGTTCTGGTTCCTCTGAGAAAGGTAGATGCTTCTTTTTACACTAATTCTTGAGGGACAACAACAGTATGTTAAAACAACCTTTCTATGGTTAAGTTATGTCAACTGAAGTAAATGCTTTCAGGTTATGATTGTCGATTACAAACTGACCTACCCCAGTGGAACTGCAACCGCTTACCTCATCAACGGATTCCACACACCCCAGGGTGCTGAACGTGTAAAGTAGGAAACATGAACTCTTCTAGCTTGTAATTATTAAAAATCAACTTGTGTTCATTGATGTTAATGTAATCTATTTCAGGAAGCAAGTTCGAACGTTGGGCAAGTACTTCTCACTCAGTTTTCTTTGGGCCTTCTTCCAGTGGTTCTTCACAGCTGGGGATGATTGTGGATTCGCCTCCTTCCCAACACTCGGCCTTGAAGCTTACAAAAACAAGTCAGTACCACCACATCCTGGTCTCAGATTCAAACAATAATTTTAGGAGAGTAGCCCACACTCTTTTACTGTATTACCATTACCATGCAGCCATGGACTCATGCATGCAATCTTTATTTAATCTCTCTAGCTTAGGAGTTGTCTGCTGGTTATTGTTATTTTTATGATATCATGAGCTCATACAGTATATGATTTGTTATAATTGTATTGTATTTAATTACTTATTAAAAACATTTGCTGTTTTACAGGTTCTATTTTGATTTCTCAGCTACTTATGTTGGTGTTGGAATGATATGCCCATATATTGTAAATGTGTCTCTTCTTCTTGGAGGCATCATTTCGTGGGGGGTAATGTGGCCACTTATCAGCACAAAGAAAGGAAGTTGGTACCCCGAATCTCTTCCTGACAGCAGTCTACATGGACTTAATGGTTACAAGGTGAATTGCAATTGGTGATTTCGTTCAATAAATAAATTAATTAAAATTGGTTATACTAGAATTCGGAATTCACAACTACATATAATTGCAGGTGTTTGTAACCATAGCCGTAATTCTTGGGGACGGCCTGTACAACTTCTTGAAAGTATTTGGTCACACAATGCGTGCATTCATATCAATGTATTGGAACAAACATGCAAATGAACTTCCCGTGTCCGACAATGGGACCCCTCCCACCACATCTGAAACGGAGTCATTTGACGACAAGCGTCGCATTGATCTATTCGTTAAGGATCAGATTCCCAAGACAGTTGCATTGGGTGGTTATGTCTGTCTGGCAGCTATAACAATCGGCTGTCTCCCTCTCATCATCCCCCAGATGAAGTGGTACCACATTTTGGTGGTATACATCTTTGCACCTATACTAGCCTTCTGCAATGCCTATGGAAGCGGCCTAACAGATTGGTCCCTCGCTAGCACATATGGCAAGCTTGCAATCTTTGTCATTGGTGCATGGGCAGGGGCTTCACATGGCGGAGTGCTTGTTGGATTGGCTGCATGCGGTGTCATGATGAGCATTGTGGGAACAGCTTCTGATCTGATGCAAGACTTCAAGACCGGGTACCTGACTCTAGCCTCGCCAAGGTCCATGTTCATCAGCCAGGTGATAGGCACTGCCATTGGATGTGTAGTAGCACCATGTGTCTTCTGGCTGTTTTACAAGTCCTTCGATATCGGTGCGAGTGGTAGCGCTTATGCAGCACCTTACGCCATCATGTACCGTAATATGTCAATCCTGGGCGTGGATGGCCTGTCCTTGCTTCCAAAGAACTGCCTCACGCTGTGCTACATTTTCTTTGCTGTTTCCTTCGCCATCAATTTGATCAAGGATCTGGTGCCACAAAAGGTTTCCAAGTTCATCCCCATCCCCATGGCAGCAGCAATTCCTTTCTATCTTGGACCGTACTTTGCTATCGATATGTTCCTGGGCAGTGTGATACTCTACTTCTGGGAATGCAAGAACAAAGATGAAGCAGACTCGTTCGGGCCAGCTGTTGCGTCAGGCTTGATGTGTGGCGATGGGCTCTGGGCACTGCCCCAGGCTGTTCTTTCTCTAGCCAATGTGAACCCTCCCATTTGCATGAAGTTTTTGTCGAGGTCTGTGAATGCCAAAGTGGACACCTTTCTTGGGAACTAGACGTGTGAGTTTGATCGGAGTAGAATTGTTGCTTTTGTAAGATATAAGAAGATGAAAAGTGGTTGAATAATTCTAGTAATGTAAATTTATATTGGTCTAGTTGGGCATTGGTTATATTTTGTTTTAGTATTCAAGCACAATTGGATATGTTTTTTCCTGATTTGCCTATTACTGCAATTTTCTGGTTGCCATCTATGAATAGAATTTGTTGTAGTCCAGATTATATCTAATAGAATCAACTTACGTTGTGGGGCCGAGACTTAGAGGGTGTTTGCCTGTGTCATATTAGATGCTGCGACACTAATTTAGTCTATCAAAAATAAATTAATTATAACATCATGAATTAATTAAGTGTAATCATATCAGATGCTGCAACACTAATTTACTATAGCACCATATTATCAAATCATTTACTAGTTAAGTTTAATAGATTCGTCTCGCGAATTAGCTTTCGGCTTTACAAATTATTTTTAGTCTATTTTTAATCGACTAAATTATGACCATAAAATCCGATGTGACAGACCTAAAAGAAGAATATGTTAGGAGTAGATGAGTCCAACGCCAGAACGATGAATAGGAGATTAGGGATAGATCGATGAGTCCAACGCCAGAAAGAGAGATCGAGCGGCAGAAAGATGGAAAGACGGAAACAGGAGTAGATGTTGGTGACTTTTGGTGCACGTGTGCTCTGGTGGTGGAGGCCGTGTGTTTCTGCCGTGCTCGTTGTTATTCGGTTGGGCAAGACTGCAAGAGCAACACGCCAACACGTGTAGTTTGCTCGAGTCATTATAGATAAAGAAATGATATAGTGGATGTTGGTGTGTATAATCCATAGATTTAATCAAATCAAAATAAACTTTTGACTTAGGAAAACGGACTATACTTTCTGAACCGATTCATGCACCGCGCAGCAGCACATGCATGTTGATGTTGCGTGGCTGCGTGCTCTGCAGCCAGCCCATGCTAAGAATTTGAGGAGCAGCACTAGTTACTCCAGCACCGTTGAACAGGGTTGCCTAACGAGAAGGAGCCATACTTGCATTTGTTGTTGACAAGTGTCATTCATTGATCACTGTCAGTCCCTAAAATAGCAGCAACAGAACTAACAGTTAGATCCAGATTCTAACTGTCTTCCACTATTTTTTTTTATCTAAAAAGAGAGATTCTAGGCGTCTCAGCAACAAACAAGAACCGGCTGCTGGCTCTCAAATTAAAGCATCAAACAAGTCACGCACACGCACGGACTGGTCGACACCACACCATGGCTCCAGCAGGCGCCGCCACCGGCGGCTCAGCCGTTCACGACGACGCCGAGGCCATGGAGCTAGGCCACGACAACAGCCTGATCCGCCGTCGGCACGCCGGAGGCGCCGCTGGCGGCGACGCCGACGACTGGGGCGGCAGTGGCGCCGCCGCCGCAGCCGCCGGGAAGGAGCTGGCGGCCCCGCCGTCGGTGGAGCAGGCGTTCGCGGATCAGCCCGTGCCGTCGTGGCGGGAGCAGCTGACGGTGCGCGCCTTCGTGGTCGGGGCCATCCTCTCCGTCGTGTTCAACGTCATCCTCATGAAGATCGACCTCACGACGGGCATCAACCCGTCGCTCAACGTCTGCGCCAGCCTCCTCAGCTACTTCCTCCTGCGCACCTGGACCAGGGCCATCGGCTGCATGGGCCTGCTCAGGCAGCCCTTCACGCGCCAGGAGAACACCATGATCCAGACCTGCGTCGTCTCCGCCTACGGCATCACCTTCACTGGTAAAATAGATTATGCCCAAACCTGCGGAGTCTGCGCTCATTTCATTTCCTCGTCAGATTTTCATTCCAAACCACCCGGCTCTAGTTTTTTTTTTTTTTTTGGCTTCCAGATTAAATCTACATTAGATCTCTGCTAGTACACTGGTATTCACAACTACTTGTATTTATTTTGTCGTCACCAAGTGGAAATTCAGTCCCCGGTGAACGAGGATACATTCACACGTTATTGATACCCTCTATACTTTGGCTAAAGTTATATTTCAACCATACGATCATTTGCGATCAAACTTTTCTCCAGACTGAGACATGTCTGTTGTTCCACTACTAGTTAGCGAGCCCTCAGTTCACTGAGGCTCTGTGGTTTTGTTTTCTTTTGGGCTACTTTCCAGTTTCCATCCACACTTGGCGCTTGAAAATGACAAAGATTTCAATCAAGAGTGGATTTCTCGCACCCCCATCGACCACAGGACAATAAACACCATTCACTTGCGTCAAAATTCGTGCTGGATCTTTCAACCCTTAAGAAAACCAGTTCACCGCATCCAATTCCCCTGTTGTCAGTCCTGTGTTACCTATGCGTGCCTGCACCCCCCAAAATGATTGCACTTTGCACAACTCAGGTAGGGCGCACTACAGAAACACAATGTATATGCTTGTTGATTGCTGGTCTTTCCATCATCCAATCCGCAACAAATCAAAGAAACCCACTTCAAATATAGATAACCATGGGGGGCATTGAAGAAATTAATTCTGACTGGGAAAGGAATTGTTCACTGGATCATGGGGCCATGCTTTTATTTTGGGATATAATCCTAGACGAAGGTCATGGATGCTATTACTGACAGTGTGAATACATTTGCATTTGACATTGCATGACAATCACTACATTTTTTTCAACTTCAGCGTGGTGAGATAAGAAACAATATAATCATATCATACAGCTGTGATTGACAAATTCTAATTTAACAGGTGGGTTTAGCAGTTATCTGTTTGGTATGAGTGGAAGAATTGCTCAGAAGACAGAGGCCAGTGATCCTCAGGATATCAAGGATCCCCACCTCGGATGGATGATAGGGTTTATGTTTCTCGTCAGTTTTGTTGGTCTTTTTGCTCTGGTGCCTCTGAGAAAGGTAGATGGTTCACCTTCCCACTTCATTCAGATTCCAGGATTATCAATTGGAGTACATGTTTTCAGGTTATGATTGTGGATTACAAACTGACTTACCCAAGTGGAACTGCTACTGCTTACCTCCTCAATGGATTCCATGCACCGCAGGGTACTGAACGCGCAAAGTAGGCCACATTAACTCTTGTAACCTGACATCATTGTTAGAAATCAAGCATTGTTATTGATATATTGTATTTCAGGAAACAGGTTAGGACGTTAGGCAAGTACTTCTCCCTTAGTTTCCTTTGGGCATTCTTCCAATGGTTCTACACAGCTGGGGATCACTGCGGATTTGGCTCTTTCCCAACCCTCGGCCTTGAAGCTTATAAAAATAGGTCAGTATGGACGCATCCTGGACCCATCAACGATAAGCTATTCTAATTCAGAAAGAGAAGCTCCAAACTTACTTAGGAGTTTTATTAAGTGATTGGTTGATTACCACGTAGTCATGCATACATGCACTAATGAGTACAATATTTAGATGCACCGACTACTCTCTTTGTCTTAGGAAGTGTCTGCTGGCTATTCTCGATTTTACAATTATGTTCTCTTGTGTGATTAGTCATAATCCTATTGTTTTAACTTAAGTACCTAAAAATGTATCATTTTCCAGGTTCTTTTTTGATTTCTCACCTACTTATATTGGTGTTGGAATGATCTGCCCCTATATTGTAAATGTATCTCTTCTTCTTGGAGGCATCATCTCCTGGGGAATAATGTGGCCATTGATCAGCACAAAGAAAGGAAGTTGGTACCCCGAGGCTCTTCCAGATAGCAGCCTACATGGACTGCAGGGTTACAGAGTAAGCTATAATTTTGTCCTACTAGCATGCAAATTTTTGTTTTCTGCAACCAATGTATTGCCCAGAACTGACAACATAACACGGCAGGTGTTTCTAACCATAGCAGTAATTCTTGGAGATGGCCTGTACAACATCTTGAAGGTATTTTATCGCATAATAGAAGCCTTCATATCAAGGTACAGGAATAGAAATACAAACACGCTTCCTGTTTCCAAGGATGGCACCCCTGCTACTACCACTGAAACTGAGTCGTTCGATGACAAGCGTCGTCTTGAGCTATTCATGAAGGATAAAATTCCCAAGACAGTTGCATTGGGAGGCTATGTCGTTCTGGCAGCTATATCAATCGGTTGTCTCCCTCTAATAATCCCACAGCTCAAATGGTACCATATTTTGGTTGCGTACATTGTTGCACCTGCACTGGCCTTCTGCAATGCCTATGGATGTGGCCTAACAAATTGGTCCTTCGCAAGTGCCTATGGTAAACTTGCGATCTTTAGTTTCAGTGCGTGGGCAGGTGCTTCACATAGTGGTGTGATTGTGGGACTGGCTGCATGTGGTGTGATGATGAGCATTGTGGGAACAGCTGCTGATCTAATGCAAGACTTCAAGACTGGGTACCTGACACTGGCCTCGCCGAGGTCTATGTTCATAAGCCAAGTGATAGGCACTGCCATGGGCTGTGTTATTGCCCCCTGCGTCTTCTGGCTGTTTTACAAGTCATTTGATGTTGGAGCAAGCGGTGGCGCTTACCCAGCACCTTACACATATATGTACCGTAATATGGCGATCATGGGCGTTGATGGATTGACCCTTCCAAAGCATTGCTCCACATTATCCTACATTTTCTTTGCGATCTCCTTCGTTGTCAATTGGATCAAGGACCTGGTGCCGAAGAAGGTAGCGAAGTTCATCCCCATCCCCATGGCAGTAGCCATTCCTTTCTATGTTGGGTCATACTTCACAATCGACATGTTCTTGGGCTGTATGATACTCTTCATTTGGGAAAGAAGGAATAAAGCTGAAGCAGACTCGTTCGGACCAGCAGTTGCATCAGGCTTCATGTGTGGCGACGGGCTCTGGGCACTACCCGAGGCTATTCTTTCTCTTGCAAATGTGAAACCTCCCATTTGCATGAAGTTTTTGTCAAGGTCTGTTAATGCCAAAGTGGACTCTTTCCTTGGTAACTAGTGAGTCCTAGTCTGATAGTTGAATAGAATTTTTCTTTCTTTCATAGTTTTTTTTTTTTTTTTTGAGACGTTCTTTCTTTCATAGTTGAGTGGCTGAATGAATAATTCTGTATATATTTGTGGAGTCTCATTGGGCAGTGGTCATAACTTTTTTTAGTAATGACTAATGAAGAACAGTTAGAGAAGTTGCCTGATTTTTCTTAGTGCTGCAATTGTTCGGTTGCTATATCTAGAATTTAATTTTCGTGGTCCAGAGTATCTCTAGTGAATCAAGAATGCAAGAATGCAAATCTGCTTAGTGCTAGTACTGCACAGTTGACAAATCATGTGATTCTTTGAGGCAAGACTTCTTCTTCTTTGCTAAGCCAGGTAGATATGGCCGAATCTGATAAGTTCAGACTTCCGAAGGAATAAATGAGCGTTTTGGCCTTTGGGGGCTGAGTCTTAAACAGGAACGGCCATCATGTTCAGGGATGGAAGAGAGACGTTTGCAGCGAGATGCGGAATGCAAACTTACCAGATTCCGGTAGATCTGGCGCTTCCCCCCAAAACCGCATCCTGCCAGTGCCAGTTCACCTTCCCCTTCCATCGGTCTCCGGCTCGTCGCCACTTCTGCTGCGCATCTTTTCTTCGGTACTGCTAGTGGAGGCACCAAATCCTCGAGCGCCTCCACGGGAGATCCTTCCGAGTTCCGAGGCTTCTCATCCACGCCGGTGCTGGTCGCCCAGCCAGACATGGCCGCTGCGGTGCAGAGGTGGAAGGCGGCCGGCTGGCCGGCGCGAGCAATTTGATGGGCTGCATTTTGACCTGGGCCATACAAATGGCAGAAATGGAGGCCCAACCGATGGTGCGGAGCGGGCCGGCCTGTGGGTTTGCATCTGTGTGCTTGCTTCGCCGACAGGCACCACAAGGCTGGGCTAGGCCCGATTGGCAGTTGAGCCTTGCACTGACAAGTCTGCAGCAAATGAACTGTCGTGGGATTACGCGAGTTCGCTGTCTTCTCAGGTCCTCAGCTCCCTGTTCTGAAAAAAAAAAATACATGGATTGTTTCGAAACCATGTGCTGCAGCATTTGTCTTCACGTAGTCATGGTTTCTCGTTTCACGATACATGGCCCGCCAAAACTATTGGATGCCTCTGCGGCCAGCTAACAACTGGTAGTGCTATCAAAAGCTTCAGGCTTGGCTTCAGCTGTTCAGATATCAAAAGCATATATACTTAGCTTGAATAATTATAACGGTAAACCTTCTAGAAGTAGAATGCTTTTGTGCCAACAAGAAATGTTTTATATACTTACAGGTGTCTGGCACGGTGGGGCTCTCAGCCCACCAGTAATGTCTTAAAAAAACCTATAAATCTATAAAAAAAAAATAGATGCTTTATACAAACAGTCAAAGAGTAGTTATCTTCACGGACATTTATTCTCTGAATTGTCAGCATGACCAATCCTTGGCCATGCACTGACATATACCATTCAGATTCAGATAAGATAGCCATTGAGTTATAAACCGGCAATCTTGTCCCCATCTTGGTTGAACGGTTTGGGTCGGTCTGTACATCAAGCATGAGTAATTGGCATCACCTTGGTTGACTGGTGCATATATAGTAAGTTAAATTCACTTAGGCGCTTCATCCAGGGTTTTCTTCAGATCAAGAAGTTTTGACCACCTTTGGCTGGAAGTCTTCTTCCTCTGGCTACCACCATCTGCAGAATTAGACATTAAGGGTCATGACAAATATCTGTACATCACTGATTGAAGTCAAGTGCGGTTAATCGTGGCAAGTGCATACATTGCCACACAACTGTAGACTTCTCGCAGGTCTCCGAACATGAACTCTGCATGTGATGCCCACATAGTAATCAGTAATGTCACTGACCAACCTAGCATGCAGGCTGTAATCAGGACCACTAGTGTTTCACCTTAGCGGATGCAGTTAATCGTACGGTCTCTTGGATTACCGAGTCAAGATCGACTTCGTCTCCTGGTCTGACATAGATGACCTGTTTAAAAAGTTGGAACTGACGTGAATGTTGCTTCAGAAATTATAACAGAAATTTCAGAGCTGCAAGTTCAGAACTCATACCGATGGGTCAGTGTCACCGAGATCAGGCAGCCCACTCTGATCTCTCCTGGTTGAAGACAGAACCGTGAGATTGAAGCGTTCATCGATCTGCAGAGCAAGAGCATGTCAGCTGTTTAAAAATATGATTGAATGCCTCTGCATTATATGTTCAGAATCTGAAATACGAATTTATTACAGGTCTTAGACAAGTGTCAAGGGGTTCTAAACTATCTCTTGAGGTTGGTGCCTAAGGTACCAAGGTTTGGTATCTTTCATGTTATAATTGATGACTTGATGGTATGTCTCCTAGTAGAATGGTAAAGGGGCTTCATTTCGAATAGTGTCATTATATTGAACGGAGAAGATTTTGAGTGAGAAAGCAATACATTTGTGCAGTACGGCAAGGAGCAGGAATCGCATATTTTTCTGAAGGATGTGAGGACTCGCCCTTTTATCGACATCCCAAACTGAGTATGCTGAAAACAAAATTAAATCGCACGAATATCATCAGTTCCTCGCCTGCAAACCTATCTACTTGATCTAACTCACCACATGTTCTTCAGAGTTCAGACCCATCATTTACTGATAAGTGCACGGGCACACACATCATTCATTCTGTTGCTGTAATTACCTGCTGGACCAGAAGGTGCACGAGCACATCGGCGTCCCTCTGCCTGTCCTCGATCAGATCGTCTAGATGCAGCTGCCGCAACGTCAGTTCGATGTCGCTGCTCCACTGATCACCTCCGCCGCACGACGTTCCGACGGAGACCAGGCTCTGCCGCGCGCCGCCGGTTCCCCTCCGGCGGGTCCTCCGGAAGCTCTGGATCAACCGATCAAGACAGGCAGCACCACAAATGAGCTTCCAAGGGTCACCCAAACAAATCATCGTGAACCCTGCGCTCTGTACCTGTGTGAATTGCACTTTCTTCAGTGGCTCGGTAGAGTAAGCATCGTCATCTTCAGTGGAAAGCTGCGCGTGAACGGCGAGTTTTCTGCATCTGGCGCTGCCTCCGCTGCTTGCCAGCTGCGTGGTGATGGAATTCGGCAGCAGTCTCAGCGCGCGGTTGCAAGCTCTCGCCATGGTATCGGAATTTGGCGTGCAGTGCAGCGGAGCCTGGCCCAGCCGGCCCTGCTGTGGCGCTGAAACCTCGAAGTTGAAGATACTACTGTGACCTTATCAGCTTATCGTTTGCTCCACCGTGGCGCAAGTGACATGTGGCGCTGCTGGTTTGAACAAAACACGTGCTGTGCATCACCGTTAGATGCTTCTGCTGTGCTGTCGATGAGTCAATTTTCATCTACACAGATGTAGTGCAATCAAGAATTGTTATAAATATAAGTTTAATACTCGTATTTTGATCTCTCGTGCATCCATGTGATGATTACTAAATTATACAAGCTCCCTCTGTTCCCAAAAGATACAGCCAGTTTGACTTGTATAAATATCATTGTATTTCTTTTGGGATGGAGTGAGTGTGTGTGTTAATCCTAGGCTTGCATGACATTCATATTGGGGACTACCGAAATTATCCCTCTTAATCTGGTTTCATCAGAGGATTATAACCCTGATTTAGTTGGGATAATTTGGGCTGACACCATGACTCGATATACTGGTATTATTTGTTATAAATATTTATAATAGGGATGATCTCATCCCAAACCGCCTGCGTGCGGTTGTCTCTGGGAACCGACGTCTCGGACGGTTACGCGTACGCGGATGTCCCTGACTTCCCTTTCCCCTTGTATATATATCCAGCTCAATGGAATGCTTATGGATTGATTACATATCATTGCGTTCATTTCATTCTACGCTTCACACGTTATCAGCACGCTTCGCTCTCGCTTCTTTTCTTCCCACGGGAATAAAAGAGCGCCGATAGAGATCGATGAAAAGCGACACCGGACAAGTTCACCGGAGGTACCACGGTCTCAGAAACGATGATGTCGTCCTTCCTGGACGAGTTCGCCGGCGTCGTTGAGTCGCCGGAGACAAGTCGGAAGAATCATCGATCGAGGTAACAATGGGGAATCATCGCTTGTTCCCTGAAACCACTCTGTGATCTCCTCCTTCTCGGTGAAAGCCTTGGCGATCATCGAGGTCGCAACAATGGTCTTCAACCTGGAGACGGTCTCCTGCGGACGGCGGCCCCCGCGCCCGACTGGTGGCGGCCGGCAGCCTGGCCGCGTCGGCAGCCTCGTCCTCGCTGGCGGCGGCCCCCGCGCCGGCCCGGCGGCGCTTGTCCAGGCCCATGCGCCAGCGGGCTCCGCGTACCACGCAACCGTCGCGGCCTGGCCTCGCGCTCAGCAAGGCAGTCGGCGACCTGCGACAGCGGTTGATGGCGGCCGACTCCTGCGCCTGGCTGGCCAGCGCTGCTCGCTCCCGTGCGGTTGCTCCTAAGCGAAAAGGTTGCAGCCTGCGAGAACGGGACGGCGTCCTCACGTTGGTGTCCGAGGGAATTTTTTCCCCTTTTCCCGTGAGTCCATCGGTGGAATGGATCAATGGATGGATAAGGTCATGCATTTATGCATGAACACACCCTTATTTCCTGTGAATTAATTAATAGTCTAAATAGATTATTATTGAATATATTCCAGATTTATGTTTTAATCCTTAGATTTTAATATATCTATGGTGTACTGTTGTTTACCTCATGTAAATAATACTTTATGATGCACAATATTTACCTCATGTAAATAATATTTTTTTAGACCACCGGTCTTCAAAAATATTGCATCATAATATGTACTACTGTAGAAGATGAGTTTACCACAGTAAATTCACACAGTCCAGTTCCTGGATTTTCTGGAATTTCTTTTATGTGTTCAAAGAGTTTGCTCTATGACATTCTCAATAACACATACTATCATGGTTACCTGTTCAAAGTGTTTGCTTATGGCAATTCCCAATAACATGTACCATATGTGTTGAATATATTGTTCAAAATTTTGCCCTCATGCATTTTCAATAACAATATATTTCATATTATTTATTGCATTTTACTTTATGCAATTTATATATTAAGTTTTCAGCTTTCCATACCAGCACTTAATATATTTACATGCAAATGCTCTAGGTTGATTTCTCATGTTTCCGAATAATACCATGTTTCTCAATTTTGATATTGGCCATACACAAGGTAGTACCCTAGTACTACTGCGCGATTTTCATCCTCAACGTGCGTACCCAATATCAAATTTTGAAACATTTGGTCTACACTTTGGAGTGTCTACCTTTATTTATTTTCAAATTGGCCATACACAAGGTAGTACCCTTGTACTACTGCGGGATTTTTATTGTGGCAGAACCGCCCAATTTAACTTAATCCCAAGTATACTCGTCAACCATTTGACACTAAGTGAACTTAAGACCAAGTTAAATCCGGTAGTCTGTCGAGCACACCCAACGGGAGAACTCGAAAATCCACATTTCTTCCAGAATCACAATTGAGGACCAAGCATCCAAACTCAAAAAACATTTCTTTTATTACAAGATTACATCATCAGAAATATTACAACAGTTTGATATGCAGCAAGAATTAAACATTATTAGATTAAACAGAAGTTATACATATGATCAAAGTTAATGCAGAAGGAAACAATGATATAATAATTCTAGGAATTTATCGTAAAGAAAGGTTATAACCATTTGTAAATCTTTTCCTCTGTAAAAATCTTTTGCATAATGTTATAAATAAATACTATGGTCGCAGCAATAAAAGGAAATCCTCTCTGAGCCCACCAGGAGGAATCCACACACAAGAGTTAGCTCCAAACTTCACCTGCTACCTGCAACAAAAGGAATCAAACCCTGAGTACTCAATTGTACTCGCAAGTCTTACCCGAATGGGAAATATAGATCCCGACTCACAAGGATTATGAAAGGCTATATGGCTCGGGTTTTCCTTTATTTGCAAAAGAGCATTTTTAATAAAAAGGTTGTAACATGTTATTTAGTCATATTAGTTGTTACTCCTATTTCTATGTAAGCACATATTCTATTTCCAAGCAAGTGGTAAACAATACAGTATAGTTCTTCATCCTTAGTTCCAGTTGTTAAACTACGTTGTCGGGCGATTGCCATACCGGTACCATTTAAACAACGGCGATTCGCGAATCAATGTAGCCCAGCTGGGTACCCCAAAACACACGCTCCGTTTGCACCAAGGCACAACCGAGACCAACTCGCTAACTCCTGCCAAGGGGTCCAGTATCCGCATCCAGGACCGGGACTCCAAGCCCCCACTCACCGGCCCGGCCGTGAGTGGTGCAAGGACCTCCTCCTACCAAAAACTAACGGTCGGATCACATAGAGCCGGAAACCGAGGCAAGAGTCAGCTAGCCTTCCCGCTCCCATAAGCAAGTATGTGTTCGGGATAAGAGGATCTGTGACATAGCTCACACCCACAACAACGAACGGTCCCTAAGCGACACAGACAGGGAAACAGTGCAACTGAAGCTAAGTCCGTGGCCGCGGGACATAACTCGTCACACCCACCAGAATCAAACCACATCCCTGCCCGGTCTCAGTTTCTTTCCATCATCATCAGTTTAAAGTAGAGCACCTACTTTGTGAGCAACGACAGGTCGGCCACGCTACCGTTCATCCTAAGCATAGCGCTACTCGAACCTGTACTAGTAGGACTCATGGGACATGTATATATATGTAGGTGGGTTTCATATAACTCCTAAAAACATAATGCACAACATACATATATTCATTTAGAGATATTTAAAAATATAGGTTATGCACCGGGGCTTGCTTGGGTAAAAGATTTCAGAAAGTTAGTATTCCATCTCCATGCCAACGATCACAATTGCACCATCTTTTGGTTAAACACTGTCGGTGTTTCGTACCCGGGGGTATCACACCAACGAGTAATATGATCGCGTGCTTCTCTTCCTGGATGGTGATGCAAGAGGACACAAGGATTTATCCTGGTTCGGGCAAAGAAGGCCCTACGTCCAGCGGGGGGAGATGTTCTTGTATTACTTGCACCTAAGTGCTTGTACAGGGGAGAATACAAGCTCAGTGAGCGTGGACCGGAGTCCGGACTCTTGTCTGTGGGTGGACTCGTGTGTTATGTCCCTCTTTTTTAATGAGGGCCCTAGCGTCCCCTTTTATAGAGCAAGGGGAGGCCAGGGTTACATAAAAGTATTACATGTGTCGAGGCGTATGGTGCCCCATACGGAGAAGGGTAGGAACCCTGTCTTGTCGGGGCCACTGGAGCCGATGTGATCGTCGCTGTTGAGACGTCCTTGGGTCGTGGCTTCCATCCTGGGCGCGGACGTGGTGGTGCGACAAGGCGGGAGCCGTACAGCACCCATCCCGGAATGTACAGTACGCGGCGGGGTCCCTCCGGGTCTTGGGGTACCTGTCCTCCAATAGCACGAAAGTAGTTAGGGCTCGAAGGGCGCGGAGCCGGCTTCGAGGTGGTGCCACGGGGGCTCGAGGGGCGCGGAGCCGACCTCGAGGTGTTACAGTGCAGGGCTCGAGGAGCGCGTAGCCGGCCTCGAGGAGTTGCAGTGCAGGGCTCGAGGGGCGAATAGTGCTGTACTGGTGCCCTTTTGCCCATGCTTATGGTGAAAACGAGACTTGACCTTTACACCGAGTTACTGTAGTACACGTTGTGCACTAGTGGACATGACCGGAGTAGGTGAAGGCATTAAATGCGTGGTATGGGCTGGTACGGCTGTCTGTACAGCTCGAGGTCCGTGCGTTAAGGCTCGAGGTGTGGGGGCGCGTTCGCCCGAGGCCTGGTTGGGAGGGCTCGGGCGAGACGGAGACAGAGCGTTCGCCCGAGGCCTGGCTGGGAGGGCTCGGGCGAGACGGAGACAGAGCGTTCGCCCGAGGCGAGGCCTGGCTGTGAGGGCTCGGGCGAGACGGAGATAGAGCGTTCGCCCGAGGCCTGGCTGGGAGGGCTCGGGCGAGACGGAGATAGAGCGTTCGGGTGTTTGCGTTGATTGGGGGTACCCTTTTTTGTACCACCGACAAACACCACGTCCTTCCGGTTCTCACGATAGGTATTAACGTACCTAAATGAGATACAATGCATATGTATGAACATAAGGAATGCACACAGATTCTCTACAAGAGATATACTAGCAAACACAATTATAGCAAAGTGACACAAACAATTCTCAAAATCTGGACAACAACGTAGCAGCTACTTGTTTTAATCATAACTGAAGTTATAAGTATCCAAATAAGGTGATCCAAGACTTTCTGGAAAGATAATTAAGTTGTCTATAACTTTTGTATAACCATCTAAAAGTGATTCCACAGATATTAAGACCAAACAACACAAAGAAGCAAAATTGTTCAGACATGGACAGATTCTGAGAACTAACTTCAAACACTTATAACTGGAGTTATAGGCCACCAAAGGATATGATCTAGGACATTTTGGAAAGCTTAGGAAAATTACTGCAACTCTTTTATTAACATCAGCAGGTGATTCTAAAGTTATATTAACCTAACAACTCAATCTTTCAGATCTACTCAGAGAGCATGCAAAACCTGATACTGAACTTGTAAAATCTATAACTCTTAAACCACTTGGCCTAAAATCATAAAATTTTGGGACATACAAGGTATGGAAGTTATCTACAACTTTTGTATTCATAACTCTTACAGAAAACTTAATTTTAGTTTCGAAGTTAACACCACAACAGAAACTACTCTGCCAGCCATTTTCAGCATACATATCAATTGATCTTTTCGTTTGCTTTTCTAAGAAAGGACATATTCATAAGGCATTCAAAGGTCTAAACCATAATCAACATAACTCAGTACCATGACATTCAATGTATGGTGAGCAAGGTATCATTACAAAGCTCATATACATGCATTTACTATCTAATCTTTTCTCTATCTTTCATTTAAATAAACATAAACATTATTTTAAGTGGTGTGACAAACATATAGTTTAGAGCTCAGATTTTTATGAATGGTAGGAAATGATAAGATATGATTACTGCTAAAATATTTCATGCCCAGATTTTATAAATTAATTACTACAAGTAAAATAAGTTTTAATTGCAACAATACTAGAGAGAGCAAGATAAATCTAAAAAATCAACATTTTCTGTAACACATGACCATATTAAAATTTCCTAGGCTACAACATCATCATGCAAGACCAGTGAAACCATATTTTCTATTTTTACATACAAGTATTATTCACAAATCATTTATTTCCATTTAATAAGCCATAGCAAGTTAAATCAATAACTCTTCCATACATGCATAACTAAATCTGAAATTTTTATCATATAATCCACATGACATCAGTAGTCTACCATAAAAATTTCACCTCAAATGGAGCAATACAACAGCAGATATGAATTTATCTATTTGCAGGAACACTTTTACCACATAAAGGAAAACCCTATTAAAAAGTTCTCAAACAGCTTAACTTTATATAACAAACTTGTATATCACAGAGAAAGGAAACTAACAGAATTAGTTTCACTAATTTTAGACCTTCCTATCTTGAGTTATGAATTTATCTCCATAAAGGCCTATTTACAAATATAAATAAATACAACAGAAACTTTCCACTAAATCACATCATATTATATAACTACTGCGTAGATCTACTCACAAGGGTTGCAGCAGCTAGTACATGCGATGACAGTTTGCGAAGGGGAGGAAGAGCCGGCACTGCTCTTGCATGTGCGCACGTTCAAAGGATGGGAGGGCCAGGTGCGGCTGCTCTTGGCTGCAGCCATGTGCGCAAAGGCATGGGGGCCGCGCGACGAAACAACGCGAGCAGAGCTGGACGGCACGGACAGCGAGGCAGCGAGATGAGCACAAGGTGACAACGAGCACAGGACCATGGCAGCGAGCACATAGTGCCATGGCAGGGAGCTCGTGGGCGTCAGGCGTCGTTCGGTCATTTCATCAAACAGTTGGCGTGCTCGTGTTCAAGCTCAGTTTTGGACGTCTTATGGTTCGAATAAGCCCAGGTGTCCTTAAGCAAAGTTGTTCCACTCATGACCATCTACAACTTTGATTAAAGGAGCTCGGCCAGCACTCTCACGGTTTAGCAAGTAATTAGCGCCAAACTTTGCAGTGTCAGCACTAATCTAGGTTTAGGGAAAACAGCGATAACGGTATCAAGATTGCATCAAACTTCAACACCACTACCACTAGGCTCTAGCACATGAAGAAAATTACAACTTCTATTAAAGGGTTGAGGCCATATGATGAAGGGATTAACGGGAACGCGACATGTCACTCGGTCGACACAGTTAGACTGCAGAACTCGGCATTTGGCTAAGTCCTTGGCTGAAATCGAATGCTGATTCGATTTTTAGGCTTCAAAACAAACTATCAAACAATCACCACATCAGCAACCAAAAGCACCATATCAAAGTACTCAACTTCTACTACAACTTTTATATTGGCAAAACTTTAAGTGTTTAAACAGATTATTAACAAGTTGATAACAACATGTTTTATTGTTAAAAGCCGTGTGTAACACTTGGGGTGTTACATTTATCCTCAACGTGCGTACCCAATTTGATAAATAAATTATAGAAGAGACACTTGAGTGATTACCATGGTTTTTTTTCACATTGGCCATACACAAGGTAGTACCATAGTACTACTGTGGGATTTTATCCTCAACGTGCGTAACTAATGTTGAAAAATGAGTCCAAAGTTAGCACCATCAGGTGCTTAACAGTGTTATTTAACATGAGAATATCCCTCTTATTCAAGTTTACCTTGATTATTTGTATTTTGCATTTGCTTATTCAACTTTGCGAAAGATTTTTAACAAATCTTGGCCCTACTTATGTAGGCACAAATGGCTTCCACTTATATTTTTAAGTTTCAAGCGCTTAATTTGTTTGATGCAAATAATTATGTGATTACCTCATCATTTGCGTATAATATTCTAAAATTTGCATATTGGTCTTACACAAGGTAGTACCATAGTACTACTGCGGGATCTACACTATGCTACACATAGTGACTATCCTCAACGTGTGTACCAATATCGTATTTTTAGAACAAATGACCTTCACCTTCACGGTGACAACTTTTGTTTATTTTTCAAAATTGGTTATGCACAAGGTGTACCACAGTACTACCATGGGATTGTCATCCTTCGTGTGCATATCGACTTTGAATATGAACTACAAAGAGGTCTACACCTACAGGTGATTGCCAAAATTAATTTTTTTAGATTGGTCATACACAAGCTAGTATCCCAATACTACTGCAGGATCTACACTATGTTATCACATAGTGATTATCTGTGTGTGCTTATCGAATCTAAAAATGAATTGCATAAGGTTTACACCATGTGGGTGTTTACTTTTAAGCAATGGTCTCACCATCTGAGGTCTACACCGTGTTTCTATAAACACAGTGACTACCTTTGAGTTGAATCACCCAATAAGGTTTATGTCATGTTCATAACATGACTACCTTCAAAGTATAATCAACCTATATTATTATTAGCAACGCACAAGTAGTGGGATGACATCTACTGCACATACGCATATTTGCAGATTATGCTCCTCTACTAAAAGGTCACCAATTTGGTTTACACCTTCAATGTGCCAATATGCTAATACATAATGATTAAGACTATTTTTTTGGCAATAATTATTGTACACAGTAATGTTAGTAGTGATTCTATATCACCTAACCAATATGAGGTAAACACTACACGTAATTCAGGATTCATCTTGAATTCACAATATTTGCATATGCCAATTCAAGACTGATCTTGAATCTGAAGTTATTTAAGTAATAATTTACTTACATAAATAGCAATATTTAGCGTACCTTATTTTGGGTGACTCCTTTCTATCACATACAGAGTCTATGTTTTGGTAAAGATTTTACATCATCTATTCCTACAGGAATAGAATCCAAAACATTAGCAGCGATCTTGTCGCCTGTTCTTTATAGAATGGTTAGTCTATAATCAAGTATCACGTTGAACCCAAAAAATTTGCTTTATTGCTATACAGTTTACTGTCAAGTAAATTGATACATGATCAACTCATGTTGGACATGGCTAATATTTTCCGGTTCAAAATAATTTCCATCCTCACATGGCTAATATTTTCCGGTTCAAAATAATTTCCATCCTCGCATTGGATGGAATTTACTTTCCTACCATGAGCATTAAGATATCAACGATCTTAGTGGGGGCATATGGCATCATAGCTATGGCTGCTCAACCCCAACTGAATGCTCAATCCATTCTGGATATTGCCACACTTTGCGTTGATGCATTTTTGTATGCAACTCATGCATTTGGATTTTTCAATTCTGAGTGTTCAATGAGTGAGGTCCATCTACCTTTTGCAAATCTCTCATCGGGATTTCAACAATGTATGTAACATTGCCCAAATTATAAATGATTGTTCAATCATTCATTTATCAAAGATCTTTGATCCATGGCAATGCAACACAATGGATTCTCATGAACGCAATATCATTTTTCATTTAGAAAAGTGATCTTGTGTGACAAGTCTCACATTTTTCACAAAAAATGTGATTGTACAGTCCATGTACATAGAAACTCTAAACCAAATATTTGGCTCAACTATACCTCCAACTCATTGGAGGCAAGCGAGTTCCTTGGAATAATTTGGAGTTCACTTCAACAAGCAAACACTTACAAAATGTCTCCATATTTTCATTGGATATATTATTAGCCTAATGTCATACTACCACATGTAGTATGTTGTCCATTTCCACGAATATCATGTATCTTATACATGGTATACATATTCTATATGAGTGCAAATTCATACTTGAATATTGCCAAACTCTATATAGAATCATATGAGATTCAACCAGGTGCAAAGGAATTTTGTTTAGTGGATCATCGTACCGCTAACACAATTATGAGAGATTACAATCTCTTCATGGGTATTCAAATTAATCGTGGATGCGCCGATGTATCCTGATTCTATAAATACCACATGATATTTTTCATGTATTACGTTGCATGGTTTCCAAATGGGAATCCAATACTAATGAGCGATGATGAAATTCTTCACTCGCCTTAGATGCAATATATATGAAAAACTATAATTATGTATATTTCTTCCACATCAACAGGAGTGTATTATACATACATCAATCTCATATCACTTGTTGCGTACAAAATAATTTTCTCTCTTGATCCCATCAAGATTGGACATATTAGCCTTGAATCATTCTATATTTAGAATGATGAGAAAATTATTATCAGTTCTATTGGTCCCAAAATCAATATGAGTCACACAATTTCTTGGAGAAATTCAAGATCATATTGTGAGCATCTAGGCCCCAGTGGTTTTCGGTGATTGGATGACAACGGTAAATTACTATGACTGACGTGTGTTTTGCAGAAACAGTTGAGTTAGGTCATGGTAATGGTGATCGCGAGGGCACTATGGTATTCATGCCCCCTTATTGATGGAATTCGTTCGGTTTTCAAAGGATGGATGACGAAGACGGTGATAGGCTAGTTCTAAGTGTTATTTGGTGTTGAAGGACACTTAGAGTAGCATAGGTCTTTATTTTTCTCTTTGGCCGTACTATTAAGAGGGGTTTGAATGGGTAGCTTGACCTAGGTGAGACTTTTGAGTTAGGTGTGGTGCACACTTGTTAACCAAAGCCCTAGGTAGTTTAGAAAGGTCCCTAAGATCATAAGGAAGAAAGTTCGTGAAGGGAGCGTCGCATCCGAAGTCGTTTTGGACTTCAAATAGCGACCAGACGCGTCCGGTCAGTAGTGTTGGCTGAGGAGCGGGTCTGGCTATGACCGGACGCTCCTCAGTAATCGACCGGACGCACCAGGGGGGTGAGTCCGGTCGTATGCAGAGAGGTTCCAGAGAGCAAAAATGCGGACCGGACGCGTCCGGTCAGTGGTGACCGGACGCTCGAGAGCGTCCGATCAGCACTTCGTACAGGTGTCAGAAAGCACGTCATGTAGCCGTTGGGCACTGACCGGACGCGTCCGGTCACCCCGACAGTGCGTCCAGTCATGTGTAAACTGGCTGGACTTACCCCTTCGTGCATGTTTCGAGTTGGGGGGGTATAAATATGCCTCCCCTTCATTCATGCTGTCTCTCTTGCTCATTTGAAAGGTTGTCAAACACATTGTGATTCCAAGTGAGTGCAAGAGGCCTAGTGAGGTTGAGAGATTTGATAATTGAGTGATCAAACACCTCATTAGTGAATAGAGAGTAGCAAGTGTGCATCCACCCATCTCATTAGCCTTGCGTTGGTCAAGTGAGAGTCCTTGCTTGTTACTCTTGGTGATCGGCATCACCTAGACGGCTTGGTGGCGATCGGAGAGCTTGGTGATCATCCGGAGGCATTGTGGATGACCCAAGCCAAGTTGTGACCGGTAGCGAGCGATTCACCGGGCCGGAGTGGCGAAGAATCAGCTCGTAGTGATCACTTGATCCTTGCGCGGATCAAGGGGGAGCGATACCCTTGCGCGGGTGCTCCAACGAGGACTAGGGGGGTGTGCCGACACCTCGATACCTCGGCAAAAAGATCGTCGTGTCATCTCTACTCTCTTCTCTACGCATTTACCTTTGAGCAATTCAATTCCGCATTTACTTGTTGTTCTTTCATAAGTTGAATTGCCATGCTAGAGTAGAAATGGTTTAGCGATAGTCTTTTGTGCAATTGATTCTTGTCAAACACACTTCTAGGCACTAGGGGGTTAATTGGGGCTTGATAGGTTTTATTATCGCAAGAAGTTTTAGAAAAGCCCAATTCACCCCCCTCTTGGGCATCTTGATCCTTTCAATTGGTATCGGAGCCTCGTGCTCTCGATTTAGGCTTAACCGCCTAGAGTTAAGATGTCTGGAGGTGATGGACCACCTCCCATGTTTGAGGGAGACGACTTTCCATATTGGAAAATTCGTATGGAGTCGTACCTAGAAGCGGTTGATGTGAAATGCCGTGATGCCGCCATAACCGGCTTTGCCAAGCCCAAGGAAGGCACAAGCCTCACTCCTAATGAGGAGGAAAATGATAAATGGAATGCAAAGGCCAAAAACATTCTTTTTAGAGGCATTTGCAAAGATGTGTTCAACCGTGTTCGGAACCACAAAAATGCCCATGATCTATGGGAAAACATTTGTGCGCTCCATGAGGGAACCAAGAGTGAGCGTGAGGAACGCTATCATTTAGTTATGCAAAAACTTCACTCTTTTGATATGCATGCTAATGAAAGAGCAAATGAAATGTACTCACGGTTGAATGTTCTTGTAGAAGAGCTAAATGGACTTGGCCTCACACAAATGCAACCATCCGATGTTGTGAGGAAGATTCTTTGTGTCCTTCCAATTGAGAAGTATGGACACATCGTGACGGTGCTACATCAAGGTGATCTTTCCACCGCTACACCAACTCAAATCTTGGGAAAGATCAATGCGCATGAGATGTACATGCACATCACACCAAGTGGTGGCTCCTCCACCGACAAGAAGAAGGACTTGGCCTTCAAAGCTAGCCATGATAAGAAGGGCAAGTCCAAGGCTATTGTGGTGCATCATGAGAGCACAAGTGATGAAGAAGATGACTCCAACATTACTCTCATGGTGAGAAGGACCACCAAGATGTTGAAGAAGCTTCACAAGAATGGAGTCAACTTTGACTCAAGAAAGAAGAAGTTCTTCACAAGTAGCAAGAGGAGGCCAATCTCCGAAATGGATTGCTACAATTGCGGTGAGCTTGGCCATCTTGCTCATCAATGCACCAAGCCCAAGAAAGAAAGCTACAAGAACAAGAACAAGGGCAAGATGTATGACTCATCAAGTGAAGATGAGAAGAAGGATGAAAAGCCCTACTACAAGAAGGATGGCAAGAAGAAGAAGCAATACCACAAGAAAGGTGGAAAGGCTTACATTGTTGGTGATTGGCTCACCGACATTGATTCCTCCGGTGGCTCATCAAATGAAGATAGTGATGATGAGAAGGAGAAGGTGGCCGCTCTAGTCATTGGATCCTCTACACCACCACCACCACTGTCGCCATCATCACCTACACACCTATGCCTTATGGCCAAGGGTGACCGGAAGGTACAAAACGATGATGACTCTAGTGATAGTGATAGTGATGGTGAATTTGAGGCTCCCACTTATGATGAACTTGTCAAATTGCTAAATGACTACTCTAAAATCATAAGAAAGACTAGAGCTAAGAATGAGAAGCTTGTTGATGAAAATGAATCTCTTGTTGAAAAATGTGATCATGCTATTCATGCTAGTGACGAACTAAAAGATGAACTTGCAACTATGTCATCCACTATCAAGGAGCTCAAGTCCTCTAACAAGGAGCTCAAAGCTAAAAATGAAAAACTTGATAAGATGCATAGTGACTTTACCACTAGTTATGCTTTGCTAAAAGAACAATACACTCAAGTGAAAGTTGACTATGATGCTCTCACCATTTCTTATGATATGCTTTCACATGAGACACATGATGCTCCTAACCTTGTTGTTAAGTGTGACATAGCAACATCTTGTGAGGACTTGGTTAGTGAGCATGATGAGCAAAGAGCTAGTGGCAAAGGCAAGAGTGTGGTTGTGGCCGATCACTATGATGATTACATCAAGATCAAGAATGAGAATGCAAAGCTCAAAGTTGATCTAGAGAAGCTTGCAACCACAAAGCAAGTCATTGTTGAGACCCAAGATGATGAGTATAGCATGACACTTGAGCTTGACATGCTAAAAGAAGAGAACAAGAGATTAAAGATGGAGAGAGATTATAAGATGACACCATCTCAATTAGAGCTCCAACAAGAGAATGACAAGCTCAAGAAAGAAAAGGAACACCTCACCACCGGATTGAGGAACTTCACAAAGGGTCAATGTCTTCAAAGTGAGCTTCTCATGAACACCGTCATGAAGACAAATAGAAATGGCATTGGCTTTCTTGAAGAGAAGATGAAGCAACGCAAAAGCATCACTAAGCCAAAGAAGAAGAAGATTGGAAGATGCTATGAGTGTGGAAAGGAAGGTCACTTTGCTCATGATTGTGAAGAGCCAAAGCCCACACCCTTGTCCAAGCATGCTAGGCCCTTTGCTTTCAATGCTCACTACATGCTTAGACAAGATTCTAGTGGCAAAGTGAAAGTCATGTTTATGGGGCCACCTAACAAGAGTAGACCAAAGCAAATTTGGGTTGCTAAGTCACTAGTTGAGAAGGTTAAGGGACCGCAACAAGTTTGGGTCCCAAAAGCTCAAGCTTGATTTCTTGTGTGTGTAGGTGAACTACAAGACCGGTGGATCTCATTGGGTGATTGATAGTGGTTGCACACAACATATGACCGGTGATCCCCGGATGTTCACCTCACTAGAAGAGAATGTCAATGACCAAGAAAAGATTACATTTGGTGACAACTCAAAGGGCAATGTCAAGGGATTGGGCAAAGTGGCTATATCAAATGATCATACCATCTCCAATGTGCTACTAGTTGCATCATTGAGCTTCAACTTGCTATCCGTTGGGCAACTATGTGATCTTGGCTTTCAATGCTTGTTCACCGACAAGGAAGTGGTTGTGACCAAGAAAGATGATACACAAGTGATATTCAAAGGCTTTAGATACAACAATCTCTATCTAGTGGATTTCACCTCCGAAGATGCCAACTTGAAGACATGCTTGTTCACTAAGCAATCACTTGGTTGGCTATGGCATAGAAGATTAGCACATGTTGGAATGAACACTCTCAACAAGCTATTGAAGAAGAATTTGGTTAGGGGCTTGAAGGATGTCAAATTTGAGAAGGACAAATTGTGTAGTGCATGTCAAGCCGGCAAGCAAGTTGCAAATACACATCCAACCAAAGCCTTTGTGTCAACATCAAGAGAGTTAGAGCTACTTCACATGGATCTATTTGGACCAACAACATATGCTAGCTTGGGTGGAAATCTCTATTGTCTAGTGATTGTTGATGACTACTCTAGATACACTTGGGTATTCTTTCTTCATGACAAATCCGAAGCAACCCCTTCATTCAAGAAGTTTGCCAAGAGAGCCCAAAATGAGTTCGACTTGAAGATCAAGAAGATAAGAAGTGACAATGGAAGAGAGTTCGACAACACCCACATTGAGCAATATTGTGATGAAGTTGGGATCAAGCATGAAGTCTCCGCAACCTACACACCACAACAAAATGGGGTAGTTGAGAGGAAGAACCGAACACTAATCACCCTAGCAAGGACTATGTTAGATGAGTACACTACACCGGAAAGATTTTGGGCGGAAGCAATCAACACCGCTTGCTATGCATCAAACCGGTTGTTCCCCCATCGTCTCCTTAGCAAGACCCCCTATGAGCTACTCAACAACAAGAAGCCGGATGTATCCTTATTTAGAGTGTTTGGGTGCAAATGCTACATCTACAAGAAGCGCCAACACCTAGGGAAGTTTCAACGCCGATGTGATATTGGTTTTCTTGTTGGTTACTCATTGAAGTCCAAAGCATATCGAGTATTCAACCATGCCACCGGGATGGTAGAAGAAACATATGATGTGGAATTCGATGAATCTAATGGCTCTCAAGGAGAGCATGAAAATCTTGATGATGTAGGTGATGAACCATTGATGGAAGCAATGAAGAACATGCCGGTTGGAGCCATCAAGCCTAAAGATGATGATGATGATGTGCAAGTCATTGACAAGCCATCATCATTCAATGTACCACATGTTGATGACAAAGAAGGAAGAGATCCATTGGAAGATACTCATGTCTCCCATGATCAAATGGTGGTACAAGCTCAAGATGTTGATGCTCCACAAGCGGCCCCTCAAGTGGTTGATCAAAGGACTACTCCTCTACTACAAGCTCATCCTCAAGATCTCATCATAGGGAGTCCTACAAGGGGTGTAATGACTCGATCTCAAAAACTTGCTTTATTTATTGAACATCACTCCTTTGTGTCTCTTGTCGAGCCCACCATTGTAGATGAAGCTCTAGGTGATCCTGATTGGGTGAATGCTATGCATGAAGAATTGAACAACTTCACTCGCAATCAAGTTTGGACACTTGAAGAGCGACCTAAAGGCGCAAGAGTCATTGGAACAAAATGGGTGTTTAGAAACAAGCAAGATGATCAAGGCAAGGTTGTTAGAAACAAGGCAAGGCTAGTGGCAAAGGGGTTCTCTCAAGTTGAAGGTTTGGATTTTGGAGAGACCTTTGCACCGGTTGCAAGACTCGAAGCCATTCGTATCCTCCTTGCATATGCATCACATCATGACATTAAATTATACCAAATGGATGTGAAAAGTGCATTTTTAAATGGCTTCATAAATGAACTAGTCTATGTTGATCAACCTCCCGGGTTTGAAGACCCTAGATATCCTAATCATGTTTATAGGTTGTCCAAGGCGCTATATGGGCTCAAGCAAGCCCCAAGAGCATGGTACGAGCGCCTCCGGGACTTCCTCATTGAGAAGGGCTTCACCATTGGGATGGTCGACACCACACTATTCACCAAGAAGCTTGATGGAGAGATCTTCATTTGTCAAGTCTACGTTGATGATATCATCTTCGGGTCAACAAATGAAGCATATTGCAAGGAATTTGGTGACTTGATGTTGAAGGAGTTCGAAATGTCCATGATTGGAGAGCTCACATTCTTCCTAGGCTTCCAAGTCAAGCAATTGAAGGAGGGGACTTTCATATCTCAAGAGAAGTATACAAAAGACCTCCTCAAGCGCTTCAAGATGGATGATTGCAAGCCTATCAAGACTCCAATGCCAACAAATGGACATCTCGACCTAGATGTGGGAGGTAACCCAGTTGATCAAACTCTCTACCGCTCTATGATTGGTAGCTTGTTATATTTGACCGCATCTAGGCTCGACATCATGTTTAGTGTGTGCATGTGTGCTCGCTTTCAAGCCGATCCTAGGGAATCACATCTCATAGCGGTGAAGAGAATCCTTAGGTACCTAAAGCACACCCCAAGCATTGGCCTTTGGTATCCCAAAGGAGCTAACTTCCAACTCGTTGGGTATTCCGATTCGGATTACGCGGGTTGCAAAATTGATAGAAAAAGCACATCCAGAGGGTGCCATTTGCTTGGGAGATCACTAGTGTCATGGAGTTCGAAGAAGCAAAATAGTGTGGCCTTGTCTACCGCCGAGGCGGAATACATAGCCGCGGGTGCTTGTTGTGCATAAATCCTTTACATGAAACAAACCCTTTTAGACTATGGTGTAGTTCTAGAAAGGGTACCTTTGTTGTGTGACAATGAGAGCGCGGTTAAGCTTGCTAACAACCCGGTTCAACACTCTCGCACAAAGCACATAGATATTCGCCATCACTTTCTTAGAGACCATGTTTCCAAGAAAGACATATCCTTAGAGGGAGTTAGAACCGAAGATCAATTGACGGATATCTTCACAAAACCCCTAGATGAGAACACCCTTTGTAGATTGCGAAGTGAGCTTAATGTGCTTGATCTAAGTAACTTTGTCAAAAGGTGAAAGAGGGTTGTCTTTGCATTGCATTGTATAATATGCCATGTTTAAATTATGCTATGCACTTAGGCTTGTCAGACGTGGTTAAGATAACCGCCCTAAAAAGCGTGTGAAGAAGCTTACCCATGAGCAAACTTGACAAGCAACCTAGATTCAAATTCTGTATTGCATTGCATATGCATGTGTGTTGCTTTGTCGTTCCTTTTCGGTTATGTTTTGAGCAACCGCTGTGTTCGTCCACCGCTAGGGGGAGCATTTGAGGCTCCTAATGGTTGAGTCCCCTAGTTTTGGTGGCCACATGTTGTCTCCTCGAGTCTTATTGCCTATTTTATCTAGAAAACTAACTTAGCCTATGGCAAATTATTTGAAAAATTTGAGGGTTTGAGAGAGGTAACTCCTCTAGGTTCCAACTGGTGTCTATTTGCATCTTATTTGAGTTGGAACTTGGTTAGGAGAAGTCGGCGCGAAAAATCGAGTCAAAACAGGGTTTTCCTGTGACCGGACGCTCCAGGTGCGTCCGGTCAGTTCATTCCACGTGCATATGAACAGTGACTTAGGCGAGTCCGGTCTGGCATTTGCTCATGCGTCCGGTCGCTTGCAAGCAAGTGATCGGACGCAAGGTGAGTCCGGTCAAGTCCGATCGGACGCGTCCGGTCGTGGAAATCCCGTTGTGGGAGCTCTCTGTGTTGGACCGGACGCTCGGGCTTCA
Source organism: Coix lacryma-jobi var. lacryma-jobi (assembly GCA_009763385.1). NCBI lineage: Eukaryota > Viridiplantae > Streptophyta > Magnoliopsida > Poales > Poaceae > Coix > Coix lacryma-jobi. The sequence goes on along the minus strand of CM019830.1, from coordinate 24,220,425 downwards.
TGCGTCCGGTCGCTCTGCGATGCGTTTGGTCGCAACTTAACGAGCGCTTTAAGCCTATCTGACCAACATGTGGGCCCCCACTCCTGTCTTCGTCTCCGCCCACACCCCCGTCTGTCTCCACCGCTGTTCCCGTGCCCTAGCCGCTCCACCGCCGCTCCGCCGCGCCCACCACCGCCGCACTCCGCCGCGCCCGCGCCACCGTCTCCTCGTCGCACTCGAGCCGCCGTGCTCCCGAGCCTGCATTCCGGCCGCCGCTCCGCTGCATCAGCACCGCCGTCCCACCCTCTTCCTCGGTCGCGCACGGCCGGAGCCATCCCCGCCGGAGCTAGTTGGTGCTCCCCTCGTCGGTCGTCCCCACGGGTGTGATCCTCTCCGGCGACCTCTCTCCAATCTTTCTGGCGAGACGTCGTAGTGACCGAACGTGTTCGTGTCTTACCTCCGTTTCGTCCGTTCATCGTGTCTCGTCAGCGAGTCGGGACCAGTTCGGCGAGCTCAGTCACAGTGACAGCTAAATCCGGGGCCTAGCTCGCGGATACAGAACGAGGCCAAGCCTCTGAGGTTCAGTCCAGTCTTCTGGTTTGAGTGACAGTGGTTCTCAGAGGCAGTCCGTGTCAGTCAGTGGCAGTGGTTCTGTTCTTGTAGCGATGGCTCGCTGCAAGAACGTCGGCGGAGGTCCCGGGGCCGATCCTTGTGGCGGAACCGTCCTGATTATAAGAGCTCAAGTATTATCTTAGCCAAATCCGTCTGACTTCGACTGATACTTGAACCCATACAACCCCGGTAGTCCGGAAATCTCGAAGGATTTCTAACACCATACATCATACAGGATCGCATCGTTCAAGGATTACATTCGTAAAGATACATCATAACGAAAATGAAACCGAATTTAAAATATCAGAGTGCGAATTTAAAATAGAGTTATTACAATACCGAGTTTAAAAGTGCGGAAGCATGTGGTCCAAATAAAACATTGTTTGATAAACCAACTCACACAACTCACTCTTCCCTTTTTAGATAATGTGCCACTAGAAGTCTCAGACCAGCAAAATAAAAAGGAAAGCTTCTGGACGACCCTGCCCTGGGCCTACTCCTCATCACCTTCCACGGGGTAGAGGCAGTGCTTACAATAGCCAAAGTAGACCTGGCCATCTGCAACAAACGGGATAAACCCTGAGTACGGGAATGTACTCAGCTAGACTTACTCGTCCAACTGAAAATAAAGACTCCAAGGGTATGCAAGGCTTTTGAGGTAGAGCTGGGATCTTTCAGTTGCGAAAAGCTTAATTTTAGATAAGAGGTAATTAATGATAATGATGAGCTGTCATTTTTTTTAGACCTATTCCTTAATTCTAGGTTTTTCACCTGTACTAGAGCACTCACTTGAATCTACCAATCAATAATATAACCATATCCAATTGACTTATCCACATTTTAGTTGAACCTTTAAAACATCACATGGAGTTGTATCGTGGTGAAGCTCGCCATAGTTTCCCACTAACCAGGGGAGACGGCGACTCGAATCGAATTCCAAATCAGCTGATGAAAGACCTTTAATATCAGCCCACACTTTCCCCTTCGGGTCCATGCATTGGGCAACCGCTCGATGCTTGTTCGTGGTGGTAATCGTCGCGGTTCAAGCACGGACCGCCCAATTGGAACCTGGCGATGGCCTCACGCGGCAGATCGCAATTTCCATACTAGAGGGCACGACACAGGTTGAGACCGGCCCGGACAGCTTCTAACCGGCTTTGGGGTCGATGATTACGGCACCGACATATCCCTAAGTAAAAGGGCGCGTTCAAAAATGAACGAGGGCCAACATCGATACAAACCTACACGATCCAACGGACGGACTGCCCCCAAGTTCCAACTTGGTGCCTTGCCTTCCAGTTGACCGTATTTCATTACTACTCAGGTTCTTTTCCACGATAGCAAATATAGCCAACCGTGATCCGGTAACTACCCATCAGGGTATTACGGGAACATCCTTAACTACTACTTTTATTAAGCAGGCTAAGCAATTCTACATTGTATTTAAATAACAGGATAACAAGGTAGATATTTAATCAATAATCAAGGAATGGTAATGCAGCAAGTAGGATTCATTCCAACTCCTAAACCTAATGCATCACAATATAAAAGGACTCAAGTAATTTAATTGTAAATAATAGGAGGCTTGGAATGCTCCGGGGCTTGCCTTGGGTGAAGACCGAGGCCTCGTGGGAGGGGCACTCGGGCAAGCTAGTGTCGCAGGCGGGGTCGGCTTCCTTGGCTTGCTGGAGCTCCGGGATCTGTTGCTCGGCGTTTGCTTCTGGCTCCGGCTCGGGCTCCGGGAGTGTCGATCCTATTGCATGCGACGAATAATAAATAATTATAATGCGGGTGCAAGATGTGAAGGTATGAGAAAGAGCATTTCTTGCAAACCAACAAAACCAACTTGTTGAAGCATTGAGGTAAATACTTATTTAATTCATAAAACAAAATCCATTTATTCACCTTTTTCTTATTTAATAAATCAAAAGAAACTTAGGTTTGAACTGCAAGTGTACTTTTCTGGACTCAGAAAAATCTACAAAAATTCCAGAAGGCAAACAACAGTTGCTGGACTCCACTGAACAAATTTCAGCCAAAAATAAAATACCGAACTGCAGATACAAAAATGACAAGCAAACAGCCCAAAAAGGTACTTTGAACTACAACCCTACTGTAAAAGGGTGCACAACTCTATTTCATATTTTTCCCAGATTCTACTTCACATTTTATTTTTATCAAGAAAGTTCCATGAACAGAAACATTATATTATTTCTTACATGAATTTCCAAAGGAAAACACAGAAAAGCACCTTTGTAAAGCAACTTCATATTTCTTCAAATAACAGATCATGCTTACATTTTTCTTAGCTTGGACATCATAAACAGAGACTATACAAATTTTCCCATATTTTATTTCAGCATATAAAACACCTTAACATTTATTCTAAGAAATCAGCCAAAAAGGACTTTAAACCTTAACAGAAACTTTTTCCACATAAACAGTGCATCATATATTTTTCACAGGTGTAAAACATGATAATAAAGTTACACAAAATTTTCCAGGAATTAACTCAACCAGAAAACATACATAACCATTTATCTTAGCAAGAGCATATAAACTGGAATAAATGAAAACAGTAAAATAAACTTATGCCAAAAATACTTTCATATTTTTTCATGACAGATCTACTCACAAACAAGCTAACAAAACTGAAAGCATTCCATTTGGACTAACAAAACAGGATCTACAAAATAAACAAGCATTTACTGGAAATAGAAAAACATTTTGGAAAACGTTTTCTGGAAAACACTCGGCGCACGGAATAGGTGTGCGTTCGCTCGAGGCCCGGCTCGAACGTGACAGCGCCCGAGGGTTCGCTCGAGGCCTAGCTCGAGCGAGATGACGGAAACAAACGTCTGTCCGAGGCATGGCTCGGAGGCTCGGGCGAGACGGAAACAATCGTCCGTCCGAGGCCTGGCTCGAGGGCTCGGGCGAGACGGAAACAATCGTCCGTCCGAGGCCTGGCTCGAGGGCTCGGGCGAGACAGAAACAATCGTCCGTCCGAGGCCTGGCTCGAGGGCTCGTGCGAGACGGAAACAATCGCCCGTCCGAGGCCTGGCTCGAGGGCTCGGGCGAGACGGAAACAATCGCCCGTCCGAGGCCTGGCTCGAGGGCTCGGGCGAGACGGAAAACAATCGCCCATCCGAGGTCTGGCTCGAGGGCTCGGGCGAGATGGCTCGGGCGAGACGGAAAACGATCGCCCGTCCGAGGCCTGGCTCGAGGGCTCGGGCGAGACGGAAAACAATCGCCCGTCCGAGGCCTGGCTCGAGGGCTCGGGCGAGACGGAAAACAGGGGAGAGGTTTGACCGTCGATTCCTCGCCGACGGTGAGGTCGCCGGCGGGGAAGCTAGGCTTGTGAACTCGACTCGACGAGGCGCATCGAGTGGTGTAGGTGGTTTGGCTAGCGCACGGCCGGAGCATGCCGGCGACGAGCGGCGGCGCACGGTGATGGCGGCAACGCGCGGCTACGCCATTTCCGGCGGCGGTCGGAGAAATTGGGGGAGGCAAAAGCTCGAGTGAACCCTAAGGAGCAAAGCTACGGGGTTGGTTTGGCCCGGGTGGCTCCAGAGGCTGGTGAGAGGGATTGGATGGTGGTGGTCGGGTGTGGCCGGAACGGTGGAGGGGAGTGATGGTGGTGAACGGTCGGCGAGAGTGGCGGATGCTTGCGCGTTCGTGGGAGCTGAGAGGGAGAGCGGGAGTGAGAGCGGGCGAGCTGGAATGGCAGTGGGGAGAGGGGAGTGCGGTGCGCTCGGGGTTTTGATCGGCTTGACCGGCCGGTGGTCGTGGCGGGGCCATGGCGGCGGCGGTCGGCGAGGCAGCGCGGGCGTGCCGTGCACGGCGAGCGGGGCGCGGCAGGCGAGGCGAGCGGAGAGTGGCCGGGGAAGATAGCTTGCGTGCTCGGATGAGAGGGGATCGAGCGAGGAGTGGCCGGCGAGGATCCTCGGCAGGATACGGCGGCCACGTGGCGGTTGCGGCCGGCGTACGGCACGGGCGTCAGGCGGGCGGCGGTGCGCGGCGAGCGCGCGGCGCGCGGGCGAGTGCGGGAGCGGGCTGGCGCGCGGGCGCGGGCTAGCTGGGCCGAAAGGACGAAAGGCCAGATGGGCCGAAAGGGTTGGCGCCGGGAAAAAAAAAATCGTTTTCCTTTTTCTTTTTCCAAATTCTTTTCAACTTTGACCATTCAAAACAGTTTCAAAAACTTCAAACTAGGTTTTGACCCAAATATGAAAGTTGCTCAAAATAATTTTCTCTACAACTTTCATATAAGACACTTTTTCTGAAAACCATTTTTACAAACCTCCTCAAAAATAAAGCCAGTTTTGCAACATAAACCATTTTCTTTGCCTCATTTTTTTTATCTGATAAACTATTTTGAACTAGGTCAAAAACTCCAACTCTATTTTATAAACTCTTTGCCCAAGCAGAGATCCACTTAAATCATCGAGTCAAATAGAAATCCAAATCCAAATAAAAAAACAAAAGACAAAAGCACTCTCATGCACATGAAATGATGCAATGCATTGCTTATGCTTCTTAGTAGCTAATTGCAATTTCTAATGCAGTGCTTGACACTAGGGTGTCACAATCCTCCTCCCCCGCGTCCACCTTCTGGTGACAAGGGGAAGCATCCTCAGAAGCTCATCTCCAAGAAGCGCAAGCGCCTCGACCGCGATTCAGAGATAGCCCTTGCAGCAGCTCGAGCAGCCGAGAGGGCAGAGCAGGGGGGTTCCACAGGCGGTCTTCGTATTCGAGACCCAGCTTCAGCTCAGGCGAGTCAGGGCAGCGGTCAGCAGAGCGGTCACAGAGTTCGTGACCTCCTCACCGAGCAGCAGGTTCAGGCCTTACTTCAGACAGAGGGCAGAGTCGTCCGGGTTCGCGGTCACGAGTACTCTCTCGACGACCCGGCTGACGTCCTCCCTTCGGATTTTTAGTTCTCGTCAGAGGCAGCTTCAGCACTTACCGCAGCTACAGCCAGTGGGTCAGCTCCCGAGCCCAGCTCCGCTACAGAGACCCAGGCAGAGGGTCAGACAGAGGCGCAGCCAGCTCAAGCAGCCACTCCGCAGGTCTACCCGCTCTCGCACTCAGGTGTATCCTCGACCTGAGGGGCAGAGGCGGGGTGGACGACCCCCTCCGAGGCCATAGGGACCCCCACCTGTGGAGCACTTGGACCTGCGGGCGGCGACGACACGTCAGGTACAGGCTCTACGTCTGATTCCGTACGAGGAGTGGTTCCCAGCTGCCAGGCACCCTCAGGCCACCGAGGGATTCTACACAGTTCTTCAGGAGGATTTTTACAGAGCCTATGTCAACAGCGGCGTCCACATCCGTGCTCACAGAGTTTGCCCGCTGGAGACGATAGTTGCAGTTGCTGGTGAGGCCATCCGACCGATGCTTTCATACCTACCTGGCTTGGCAGATCTACTTGGTCGGGGTGGCCTGTACATCGAGGACTGGGTGCGACAGTTTTACGCGTCCTGTGGATCTCCCCGGATCACCGGTTCCTCCACTTCGCTTTCAGGGAGAGGTTCTACAGGCTCTACAGCTCACGTGCCAGAGAGTACCTCGGTCTGACAGCGTATCCGACTAGAGTGCACACCGTTTGCTATGGAGAGACAGAACCACCCAGGCGACCTCACGCAGGAGAGATTCCACCAGCGGACTTGGTTCGTGCCTGCTTCCGGGAGCCGTTCGGCGAGGGGTCCAGCCAGCGTCCTCGTGACTTGACGCCGACGGCCCGTCTCGTGAACGAGGTCATGAGGCGCACTCTTCTTCCCCGGACAGGCTACAGAGAGGGGCTGACACGTATACAGATCTGGGTAGTTCACCACCTGGTTTCACAGCTCGAGTTCGACATTTGGGATGTCATTATTTCTGAGATGGAGGACACATTGGTCGAGGGCTTCAAGGGTCACCGCCAGCTTCCCTATGCTCACGTGATTTGCTATCTTTTGTGGCGGATGATTCCGGGATTGCTTCCAGAGCTTCTCCAGTCACCGACGGAGTTCCCCGTGTACGACACTCGCCAGATTGCCGGGGACCGTCCAGACACTCGTCCGAGAGGTCAGCGCCAGAGACCGGTTGTCACCGAGACAGAGGCACAGCAGGACGAGACTGTCAGTCAGTTGGCAGAGGCTGAGCTTGCAGCACTAGAGGCAGAGGCAGAGGACCCTGACGATGAGTTAACCGTCTGACAGCACTCGACGATGACTACGCTCCTCTTCCGAGGATGCGTCCACAGGGAGCTCACGACTTCGAGGCCTCCTCCTCGCGTATGGCCGGCTCCGATCCAGCTCTTCTGGCTATACTTTCTCGGATGGAGCAGCAGCAGTCCCGTCTCTCTGAGGAGGTTCAGCGTCAGGCTGAGCAGCAGCGCCGACAGGCACAGGAGCAGGCTCGACTGACAGAGGCACAGGCAGTGGCAGCAGCTCAGGCACAGGAGTGCCAAGACGCTCTCCAGAGGCAGATGATTCAGCTCCAGACTCAGACTCTTGCCTTCATGGAGAGGATGGTGGCTCTTCCACAGTTACCTCAGCCGTCACAGTTTCAGCTGCAGCAGCCAGGACCGTCGACCTCTTTCTTCACGTCAGTGCCTCCGTCGATGGTCTCGCCCTTCCCTCAGTACCCTCAGTGGTTCACGTCACCTCAGCCAGGGCAACAGCCAGGGTTCACGCCGATCCGCTCAGGTTTCACTCCTACTCAGACGGAGTCGATCCTCGTGACCCCTCGGAGTTTGGAGGCTTCTTTCAGCGAGCTTACCGGCCAGCCTACACCGCCATAGTTTCAGTTGTCGGTGACCTCAGCTCCAGCTACTGGTACTACAGAGACACTCCCCTCCTCAGTAGCGTCGTCCGAGCCACCGGTCTCTCAGAGTGCGACTTTGCCAGTCAGTTCAGCGCCTGAGGCTTCGACGACAGTGTCAGTGGCACTGACCGAGACCGTGGACCCTCCTTCAGTGACAGAGCTTCCCGAGTCAGCTGAGCAGACCCAGACTGCTTCACCTACACGTCCAGTGTCCGAGGGTCAGCCAGCTCACAGTTCGTCATCCGACGAGGAGACTTACCTTGCTCAGTTTGAGACACTTCCGCGTACCTCGTCGCCCGACTCGTCTGCTCCAGTCCCGCCTTCCGACCCTTAGGTTTTGGTCTTTGATGCCAAAGGGGGAGAGAGCGTATGTTAGACTTTGTTAGACTTAGGGGGAGCCTGTGAGAGGGTTTCGGTTCTTTTGTATGATCTTGCACTCATATGCATACATGTTATCTTTTGGCACTTGTACGATATATGTATGTCTTTTGGTTGTGACATGTTATGCTACACTTGTTATATACTCATGTCACGTGTTCATGTTCCGTTGTGACATGTTATGCTTCACTTGTTATATATTACATGTCGCTTGGTTATGCTCATTTACTTTGCTTCCGCACTTATACTCCGATAAATGAGCTTGTTCATAAGTACTTGTGTTAATTCTTATTATGTTGAGTACTTATGTGGACTTGGTTCGTATAAGCATGCCTAACCCCTTTTGATCTTATTGTCACATGCTTATATGAACCAAGCGATTGAAAACCTCACCTCTCTTTCAAACATACTTGAGGTTGTCATCAATCACCAAAAGGGGGGAGATTGTGAGCATCTAGGCCCCCAGTGGGTTTCAGTGATTGGATGACAACGGTAAATTACTATGACTGACGTGTGTTTTGCAGAAACAGTTGAGTTAGGTCATGGTAATGGTGATCGCGAGGGCACTATGGTATTCATGCCCCCTTATTGATGGAATTCGTTCGGTTTTCAAAGGATGGATGACGAAGACGGTGATAGGCTAGTTCTAAGTGTCATTTGGTGTTGAAGGACACTTAGAGTAGCATAGGTCTTTGTTTTTCTCTTTGGCCGTACTATTAAGAGGGGTTTGAATGGGTAGCTTGACCTAGGTGAGACTTTTGAGTTAGGTGTGGTGCACACTTGTTAAAGCCCTAGGTAGCTTAGAAAGGTCCCTAAGATCATAAGGAAGAAAGTTCGTGAAGGGAGCATCGCATCCGAAGTCGTTTTGGACTTCAAATAGCAACCAGACGCTCCAACCCTATTGACCGGACGCGTCCGGTCAGTAGTGTTGGCTGAGGAGCGGGTCTGGCTGCGACCGGACGCTCCTCAGTAATCGACCGGACGCACCAGGGGGGTGAGTCCGGTCGTATGCAGAGAGGTTCCAGAGAGCAAAAATGCGGACCGGACGCTCGAGAGCGTCCGATCAGCACTTCGTACAGGTGTCAGAAAGCACGTCATGTAGCCGTTGGGCACTGACCGGACGCGTCCAGTCACCCCGACAGTGCGTCCGGTCATGTGTAAACTGGCTGGACTTACCCCTTCGTGCATGTTTCGAGTTGGGGGCTATAAATATGCCTCCCCTTCATTCATGTTGTCTCTCTTGCTCATTTGAAAGGTTGCCAAACACATTGTGATTCCAAGTGAGTGCAAGAGGCCTAGTGAGGTTGAGAGATTTGATAATTGAGTGATCAAACACCTCATTAGTGAATAGAGAGTAGCAAGTGTGCATCCACCCATCTCATTAGCCTTGCGTTGGTCAAGTGAGAGTTCTTGCTTGTTACTCTTGGTGATCGGCATCACCTAGACGGCTTGGTGGCGATCGGAGAGCTTGGTGATCATCCGGAGGCATTGTGGATGACCCAAGCCAAGTTGTGACCGGTAGCGAGCGATTCACCGGGCCGGAGTGGCGAAGAATCAGCTCGTAGTGAGCACTTGATCCTTGCGCGGATCAAGGGGGAGCGATACCCTTGCGCGGGTGCTCCAACGAGGACTAGGGGGGTGTGCCGACACCTCGATACCTCGGCAAAAAGATCGTCGTGTCATCTCTACTCTCTTCTCTACGCATTTACCTTTGAGCAATTCAATTCCGCATTTACTTGTTGTTCTTTTATAAGTTGAATTGTCATGCTAGAGTAGAAATGGTTTAGCGATAGTCTTTTGTGCAATTGATTCTTGTCAAACACACTTCTAGGCACTAGGGGGTTAATTGGGGCTTGATAGGTTTTATTATCGCAAGAAGTTTTAGAAAAGCCCAATTCACCCCCCCCCCCCCCCCCCTCTTGGGCATCTTGATCCTTTCACATATATGTGATTCTGTTTGCCATTTTATGTGGGCCATAAAGATACTATGTAATCCACATCTATGCATCTACAATGTTGTCCTAAATGTGTGCCTTACTCATAAGGTATCATGTTGTCCTAAATATGTGCCTTACTCATAAGGTATCACAAATTTACCAAACTCATTTGCTCAAATTCTTCAATTTAGAGCAAACGATCCTGGACGCGGGATCCAATCCATGTGAATGGAATTGTTTGGTTCTTAGGACTACATCATTAAGTATCTTATGTTCATACACATAATGGCCAAACTAAATATCTCATTGAGAGAATCAAGTTTGTTGTTTGATGACTCAAAATAGAATTGTAATTTACCAACATCTAGTTGGTGACATGCGGATTTACACAACGCATAATAAATCCAAATTCATAACACTGGAAACATATGGCTCCCTCCGTTGCAGTTCGTACGTGGAAATTTGGCCTTGTAGCCAAAATATTTCCCCATCTGCGAATCGGTAATGTTTTGCACGTACCGATATCACCACCGCGGCGTACATCAATAGGCATTTTAGAGATCACCATAAGGTACTATTATCCGTCATTCGATAATACCTTAGATCTCTAATTGAGGATTCATTCAATGCCTGTATGCTGAGTACATCTTTGAGGAAGATTCCAGGCATTAGGGGGAGACACTTACCGCACATGGAATGTCAGGAATCAAAAAAGAGAATATCATTACTGATGTTCGATCCTCATATCCACGTACCAAAGAATCTGAACCAGCAGTTCAGAATATCTTATATTTGCAACACATTGCAAATAGTCTGCCAAATGCATTTACTTGTTATAATGTTATCACCCAATCTGATTCCCGTTCAGTGTGCCAAAAAGAGTGGAGGTACCTAACAAAACCACTCAACTCCCAAATCTAGATAAGAGGGGGAGAAGTATGGCCACATGGGAATACAGCTTCTTGCAAGCATTCTCGGGTCAGGGGGAGAGAATTCTCCAAGACAGTACATGCATATCAACATCAAGTTGATAGACACATTATGGATATTTACTATCCAAAGCCTATGGATGTTAAACATCCAAAAGCCCAGCACAACTTGTGCACAACTTTAGGCGTTGGGTCATTGGAACGCCCTAACTCTGTTATTATGGGAAATGACATAGAGTTCAAAGGGTAAACATTTCCACATGCTTAAATTGGTTCCATTGAATCAATCATTCAAAAGACTACAACTTGTCGACATACTCCTCAAAGTTGCCATATACCTTATCTGGATCCAGACCACAAGTCCTAGGCAGAGTGTTCACACACTCACATTGGGTCAACCAAATATGGCAATTAAGGAGATATGCTTTCACTCAAAAGTGAGAAGTCATTACATTCTTAATGATTTCTCCTCACAATGCATTCCCCATGGAAGCATTATGGATTTTCCAAATCCATAAGGTGGTGAAATAGTGAAAGCTTGTAGCACATGGTTTCACGCAGAGACCTAGCATAACATACCCATTGGTATGTGTGGAAATTATGTACCTATACCGATAATTGGCAGATCAAATTTGATTTTGATAGATTTGGATTATAAGTCCCAATGGACTTTATATTCTGAATCAAAACATAAATCGCAACATACATTGTGTATAAATCAAGTCACTCCATGACTTGAAATAGTTAAGTTGTTTGTGGTACAACTGACTAGGTGAGTTCCTTCCACAGAAGGATGTCTTCCATCTTGATGACATCACCTGTGTGTTCATAATGAAATCCCAATTGAACTTTATACATCTCATATGAACATATCAAAACAGGAAGTCATCGTATAAGACGGAATTTGAGAAGAGAAATTTGGTTAACACCAAATTATGCTTAAGTCTATATCTTAAGCAAATATCAGTCTTCCAATATTCAATTGATATTGTATACCAATATCCAAACAATATTGGGCAATCATACTTTCAACACTGATGATCATTCAATCCCTAAATATGGATCAATATCCATTCTGACCCTGGGATGATAACCTTAGTGTCATCAAAGCGCTTATGTATCTTGCATATCGCAACAGGCCTGATATTGCATTTGTAGATATTTGCTATAGCTCGAAATAACACAACTTCTATACACCAAAAGGTGGGAGTTAATGAGGATATCAACAGATATCTATATGGCACAAAGCATCTTGATTTATCATTATGTAAATTAAGATATGATCATTTGGAGTATGAAAGTACTGGCTATTTAATCCCTATAATGCCAGACCATATGCTGATGTTAGTGGTAAAGTTCTCATAGAGGTCATTAAACCCGACTCTAGTGACTACTTCCACTCCTCATTCTGAAGTATTACATGAACATGTATAACTTCATTGAATGATCACTCTGATTCTATCGAATCGCCAATCATTATCTTCAAAGATAATGCAACTTGTGTTGCTTGGATGTCAACAGGTTACATAAGAGCAATATCACTATATTGCCTTCTAGAAATGTTTTATTCTCACGAAAGTGAGGAGATAAACATCTTGTAAACTAAATCATGTGATAACTCCACAAGATTTATTCACAAAGACCCTACCAATTCCCACATTTGACAATGTGTTGTTGAGTTTGGTATGCAATGACTTTGAGAATTGCAAGGTTCAGGGGGAGACTCCTCTTGAAACTAGAACCTATTCAAAACATCATATTGTACTCTTTTCTTCTATGAGTTTTTCCTCACACAGGTTTCTCATAGAAGGTTTTTAATGAGGCAATATCAATACAAATCATATGTCATATCTCTTATTTTCCCCACAGGGGTTTTTGTATGGGGTATCTAAGACATAACCTATGTCATATCTTTTGTTTTCCTCCACAGAGGTTTTTGAGAGGGTATCAAAGACATATAATTCCAATTATGATCATCAGATCATATTTATTGTTCTCTAAACTTGGTTACGGGTTTTTCCTTTTCTAGGTTTCTCGTATAGGTTTACATTGAGACAATAATCAACATATATGTCGTATCTTCTATGTTTTCCCCACATGGGTTTTTAAGGAGATACCAATGACATATATATTGTCCTCTAAACTATCTATGAGTTTTCTCCTGCAAAGGTTTTCTCATATGAGTTTACAATGAGGCAATATCATTATATGTTGTATCACTTTCTCCTTATTTTTCCCATTGGGTTTAAAGGAGTTTTTAACAGCATATCTATCAAGTATTTCTCCTCACTTTTATCCTATAGGACTTTTTGGAGGATTAATACTATTCATTGATCTCAAAGACGGAATCGATCAAGGGGGAGTGTTATAAATATTTATAATAGGGATGATCTCATCCCAAACCGCCTGCGTGCGGTTGTCTCTGGGAACCGACGTCTCGGACGGTTACGCGTACGCGAACGTCCCTGACTTCCCTTTCCCCTTGTATATATATCTGATACAGATCAATGGAATGTTTATGGATTGATTACATATCATTGCGTTCATTTCATTCTACGCTTCACATTATTATCATGAAAAGGAGGGTTCCAACTCTAACCGATGTGGTCTTCTAAACTCTTGGAGATGATCTCAGTGGATGGATGGCGAGGAATTTCCATTGCTGCTCTCATCTACTCCCTCCATCCCAAATTATAAGTTATTCCAAAAATCTTGGAGAGTCAAAGTTTTCCTATTTTGACTAAAATTATAGAGAGAAACATAAAGATTTATAACATCAAATATGTATATTATAAAAATATAACTAATAAAGAATCTAATGATACTTAGTTGGTATCATAAATATTATTATCTTATTATGTAAATTTGATCAAAGTTAAAAAACTTTGACTCTCCAAGGTTCTTGGAATGTCTTATAATTTAGGATGAAGAGGATATTAAATTAGTAGTTGGCCAAAAAAATTGAGTCTTCATATTAATTCGCAAAGTCTAGAAATTACCATATAAATTAGAGAAAATAAAATCAAAGTGGCACTTTAAATTATCATTTGATATCAAATGGTAAATTTTATTAAAAAACAATAAGAGAGTTTTAAATGTAAATATAGAAAAAATTAAAAATATATAAAAACATCAATTACATTGCTATGGAAGGCATAATATGTAAAACTAATATTAGAACTTTGATATGTGTGCAGCAAGTGAAAACGAATGTTGACGATGTCATTAATCTACAAATGTATAAGTGAATGAACTGAGCATAGTTTAGCTAATTAGGTTTGTTGTGGTGGAACCTACCCACTCGAGTTCATGTCCTCAATTTGATAAAAGTATTCGTATCTTTTTGAATTTATTTTAGAATCTAACGGCGTTATTCTTTCAATGGTAGGCGATATGACACTCAACAACGAGGCGCTTGTGATGACTTTATCGGTCTCGAGATTCATCGGTCCAGCTCAGTTTGTTAGACATGCTCACAGAGGTGTAGAGAGAGGGTCCGGCAATCAAACCTGATATTTGCTTGCCGGGCCGCTAAGGATATGCCTAGCTGATGGCCCAGCCCAACAAACCAACATGGCATGCGGAGCCGGGGCCTTCCGCCTTTATCTCAAGTCTAATATGGAGCAGCAATCACGGCACCGGCAGGGCCAAGTCGCGTCCGTCGAACGGTCAAAGCCAGTACAAGCCAGATCGCACGGCCCGGGCAGCATGATCCGTCTAGATTCGGATTCCTGACCGCTAGTGGCACCAGTCAGATCGCACGGCCCCGATCCTGCCGACTGGCAGAGCAGATTTGGCTTGTGGCTGCCTCCCTCTGGCTGGCGCCTGGCGGGGGCGTCGCTGCGAGTGCGAGCACATGGAAAACGCCCGCCCGGGCAGGCCGGCACCCTGCACACCCTCCGTCGTGTCACTGTGTCAGCGCAGCTGGTCGGCATCGCCATCCTAATCCTAGCCTGCGGCCTGCACTACCGGCCGTCGCTGCTTTTGGCGCCCGGGTGCTCCTGGTTCAGAAATTCAGAACTCTCGCAAGTGCAAGTGCCCTCTCATCAGTAGATAACTTTTCACTTTTCGGCCTTCAGCCTTCATGAACAGCCCGCTCCGGCCACCCCTTTTGGCACCCATCGGCCAATCCCCCGGCCCCGGCTCTCTCCCAGCGGATCAATGGATCGTCGTTGTCGTGGTCGTCATCTGCAAACCGTGGCTATGATTTGCTAATCGCAAAAGGCCGTGTGAGACACGCTGCGCTGCTCGCGAGTCGCGACGCCCAGTTCGGCACAGTTCGGCCCAGTGCGCCCAGTCGAGTCGCGACGCCTAATCCAGCCACGTCGGAACGCCTGCTGCTGCGATCCTATTCTGCGCGCACTGCCGCTGAGCGCTGCTGTAGTTTCCCCACACGGCCCGGTTCTTCTATCCTTGGTGCGCGGAAGAGCGGAAATGCATGCACGCACTTCCGGCCTCCGGCCATCGCGCCCATCGGCGGGAGGCCGAACTTGCTGTCGGGGAGATGTGGGTGCATGCGCTGATGTGCAAAACTAAAACCTGCAGGTTGCGGAGATGCAGAACTCCGTGGCTTTTGGAGGAAGCGAATGGAGAGTTTGAATTGTCCACGGCAGACAGTGTGAACGCCGTCACTTGGTGGCGGGTGCTGACGTGCTGTTCAGAAAGTAGCTTTTGTTTTTTTTTCCCTGTACTTATCGCCCGTGCGCTCTCGTCTTTCGCTGAGCACTGCCAACAACACTGTTGTACGTCATAAAATAGATCAATTTCTAAAAACACCTAAAGTTACCCTCTTACCAAATACTACTCCGTCCCAAAAATAGCGTCGCTATGGGATGCATGCTGGTCAAACTTTCTCAACTTTGACTGGGTTTATACAAAATGTGTGTAATATTTTTATCTCCAAATAAGTTTATTATAAAAGTATATTCAAAAATCTATCTAATTTGATACTAATTATGTACCATAAATATTAATATTTTATTATATCTATTTGGTTAAAGTTGAAGTCTACTAACTTTTTGAGAAGCCAGAATGACTTTTTTTTTGGGACGGAGGGAGTACTTCCTCCGTCCCATTGAGAGTGTCGTCCGGGAAGCGTGTTTGTGAGGAGGACACGGTTTTCTAACGACACTTTCAATGGGACGGAGGAAGTACGTGTTTAGAGCACGTTCGTGAAAAAAAGTCTACTTAACCCCCAACCTATTACGGGTTGTCTACTTCACCTCTCAAACTATGAAATCGTCTGTTTTACCTTCTGAACTTTACAAAATCGGTTAAATTACCCCCTGAGGCGGTTTCAGACAGTGGTTTTGCTACAGTAACAGTGGACATTGGTTTTTCTATAGTGACCGCGGTTTTGGTTTTTTTCTTTTTCATTTGTTTCGGTTGAATCTTTGAAAAATCATAGTAAATCCTAGAAAAATCATAAAATAGAAAATCCAATTTTGTTAGACTCCACATGATTAGATCTACACAGTGAATATATAATATAGTATGTTTTAGTACAAAGTTTTTGTTGTAGATTTAAATCTGTTCTTTTCTAAAATTAATTGGAACAATTCATAACTACAGCTTCTATGGTCCATTTATGGTGAAATTTTTATGGTGACCTAGTTATTGTATGATTGAACTGCAGTAAAAATTTTATACTCATTGGATCATGTATAACTTAGTTATAGATTTATTTAGCCCTAAATAAATCTATAACTAAGTTATACATGATCCAATGAGTATAAATTTTTTATGACAGTTCAAGCATACAATGATTAGGCCACCATAAAAACTTCACTACAATTAGACCGTACAAACTACAGTTATGAATTATTCCAATTAATTACAGAAAAGAATAAATCTAAATCTACAGCAAAAACTTTATACTAAAGTATATGATATTATATATTTACTGTGTAAATCTACTCATGTGGAGTCTAACAAAATTAAATTTTCCATTTTACAATTTTCCTATGATTTACTATGATTTTTTTAAAGATTCAACCAAAATAAATAAAAAAGAAAAAACCAAAACCGTTTTTACTGTAGTAAAACCACTGTTACTGTAGCAAATCACCGTCCAAAACCGCCTGAGGGGGTAATTTGACCGGTTTTGTAAAGTTCAGGGGGTAAATAGACAGTTTCATAGTTTGAGGGGTGAAGTAGACAACTCTTAATAGGTTAGGGGGTTAAGTAGACTTTACACCCTATGTCAAATTATCTTAAGCTTGACTATTTTTATAAAAAAACAGTATCAACATCTAATACACCAAATAAGTACACTATAAAAATATATTTTATAACATATCTTGTGATACTAAGAGGGTGTTTGGGAGGGAGCTATCCAGAATCCCTTTGAAAGTTGAATTTCTAAGAGTAGTGACTAACTTTTAGTTACTTTTAGTTCTTTATGATTCTCTATATTGTAAAGTCTATGGATTCAGTAACTAAACACATGAAGTGAATTAGGCGAAGTTATTTTTAGTTCTCAGGAATCGCTTCAAAGAATCAGTATAGAATCATTTCTTAGAAAACATATTGTATTGTAGAACTTCTTTTGAATTCCACGTCTGCTCTAGGAGCTCGGCAAACACAATCCCTAATTTGGTGTCATGATATATTAATGTTCTTTTCTATAAATTTAATAAATTTAAAATAAGTTTGATTTAGCACAACTAAAAAAAATGATTTATTCTATGATGGAGGGAGTACCTTGCTGAGTGGCTCTGGTTAAGGGGATATCAACCAAGATTTAAATAGTCTTGGTGGCACTGAAAACTTTCTCGCTAGCAAATCAATAAAATAAATTTGTGGCAAAGGGCCGTTTTATATACTATAGAGACGTTTGCCTATTGTTTTTTTTTGAAACTCGTTTGCCTATTGTTTGGTCACCGTGTTACAATTAGAGGTGGGGAAGATACCTGAAATCCAATCTTCAGAACTGATTTATCCGGACTTTGTACTCGAACACGAAATACTCGATCATATTCTCGAATTGTAACTGTAGAAACAAAATTTTGAATGTAAAATTTGTAAAAAAAAACACGGATACGGAATAAAGAAACCCAATACTGTGGAGCGTTCATTCCCCTGCCGGCCGTGGTTTTTTTTTTTCACTGACGACTGCATTTCTGCGACGCTCAAGAACGGTCAAGTTGTTCCTTAGCTTGTCTAGAGCTAGATTCTGCCATTCGGCCATAGTTGCTCCCTAAGCATGGACCACAACCATTTTAGGCGTGAAGACAACAAAGAAAAGGAAAGAGATAATGTACATGTAGCACACGGCACGCATATCGCTACAACACGCTGTATAGCTGCAGCAACAGCGGGTGATCTCTCGTGATGTCGTCCACGAACGAGCTGACGTTCCGGTCGGCGGCGCGCCTGGCCTCCGCCGTGACGACGCGGTCCCGCAGCGCCCAGACCTTCTCCTGCAGCTGCCGGCCCTCGGCGCCGTCGTCCATGACCCTCCCGATGCCGTCCCCGACGTCGGCGCGCGTCATGCCGCGGAGCCTGAGCCCGATCCGCCACAGCCCGGTGATGTAGGCGCAGTTGATGAACTGGTCCCCGGAGACCGGGTAGCAGAGCAGGCGCACCCCGTGCTGGACGGCCTCCAGCGTGGAGTTCCAGCCGCAGTGGGTGAGGTAGCAGCCGACGGCGGCGTGGCGGAGCACGTCCTGCTGCGGCGCCCAGTCCACGAGCTTGCCCCGCGCCGCGACGCGGTCCGCGAACCCGCCGGGGAGCCCCGCGCGCCAGGACGGGTCGCGCTTGAGCGCCCACAGGAACGGGCGGCCCGTGGCCTCGAGCCCCAGCGCCAGCTCGCGGACCTTGTCCGAGCCGATCGACCCCACCCAGCTGCCGAACGAGACGTACACCACCGACCCGGCGCGCTGCGCGTCCAGCCACGCGATGCACGTCGAGTCCGCGCGCCACATGCTGGGGCTCTTACTGTTCCCGTTGCCGCCGGGCTGCGGCTGCTGCTTCGTGCGCTCGCCGAGGACGCCGCCCGGCAGCAGCGCCGGGCCGACGGGGAGGACACGCGGGCCCTGCCGCGCGAGGCGCTGCGCGTCGTCGTTCTCGTTCCCGGCGGCGGCTGGACAGACGGCCTCGGCCTCGGCCGGGAAGGAGTTGACGAGCACCCAGCGGAAGCCCCGGGCGCGGTGCAAGGTCTGCAGCCAGAAGGCGAACCTGGACCTCCGGGTGGCCGAGTCGCCGACGAGCCACGGCAGCTCCTCGACACGGAGCTCCACCTGCGCCGGCAGGATCTCGAGGCCCCGGATGATCGTCGTCGTCCGGCCGTCCTGAACGACCTGTTCGTCGTCGCTGTCGGAAGAGATCGGTGTACCTTCACGTCAGGGGCAAAAAAAAAAAAAGGCAGCAGTTAGTGCATGATAACTGTACGTGCAAGATTCCTATCCTAGGTTCCATGTGTGGCCCAAGTACGCGTCCGTAATCGGTAATCCGTATGCGTGCGCTACGCGACGGCGCGCTCGATCGCGACGATCCGCGCGCGTGTCGCGACGCACCAGCGGCGCACGCCCGCCCGCGTACGCACGGCACGGATCGGCTGGGACTGGGGAGATCGAGCTATCACTCGTCACATCACCAGCCGGCAGCTCGATTCCGATCAGCCAACCGAGAACCGACCGACCGACGGAGAGCTGCCGTTCACGTTCTGAACTTGTAAACGTGTTCGGTTCTGGGCCAAACGGCATACGGGGAGGACCACTACGGGCCGATCCTGTCGTCTTCCGTCCGTCCAGTCCAGATGCACAAAGCACAAGTGCACTTTTCACGGGTGCACAAAACACTGTACCATTAGTCCAGGTCCATTATATATACTAGTATAGGAAGATAATATATCCAGAACTCCCCATATGGGGAAAAATTTACGCCGTGCACTGCACTTCCCAGGACCACTTTTAATTTGCTGGAACTGCTCGTGTGTCAGCTTTTTTCAGCATCATGGCCACCAAAGCACCCACCCAGAACTGACTGACCCACGCCTCCCAAAAGACCCGTGAAGATACTAGCAGGGTTTTTCTTACCGGAACGGTAACCGACGAACCGGTCGGTAACCGGTCCAACCGGGCCGGTCCGGTTACCATGTAAGCCGGTTACCAAATTTGAATTTGAAATTTGAAAATTTGAAAAAAAAGTGCCCAAAAAATTCCTAAAAATAGATTATAATTTATGGAGACCAATGGTATAAAAATTTTTCAAATTGGAGTTCGTTTAGTATTCATTTGGACGTTTGGAAGTTTGAAAAAAAAGGACGGCCCGTTAAGGCCCATGAGGCCCATTAGGCGCTCACGTGCACAAAACGACTCGTGGCCGGGCGGGGGGGGGGGGGGGGGGCAGAACGGTGCCTTCCCGAGCCTTATCCGCGCCCCGCCCCCTGCCCTCCGCCCCCAGCGCCGCCGTCCGCTC
This sequence comes from Coix lacryma-jobi var. lacryma-jobi, assembly GCA_009763385.1. NCBI lineage: Eukaryota > Viridiplantae > Streptophyta > Magnoliopsida > Poales > Poaceae > Coix > Coix lacryma-jobi. The sequence continues at coordinate 24,200,369 of CM019830.1, read as the reverse complement.
GCCGCCGCCGGCTAACCGCTCGGTTAAGCTCGGTTACCGAGCGGGAGCGAGCGGTAACCGCTCCGGCGACGCGCCCTCGGCTAGCCGCTCCGGCGGCTCGGTAACCGAGCAGTTGCGTTCGGTTACCGAGCGGTTAGCTCGGTTCCGCAGGTAAGTTTTCCCCCCCTTTGTTTTGGTATTTTAGTTAAGTAGCTATATGTTTTGGGTGTAGTTTTGTGTTAGGATTGTTGTACTTAGGCAGGATCTGTGTTACAAATTAGGATGGATGGATTTAGGTTAGGGTTAGGGTTAGGGTTAGGTTTAGGTTTAGGTTTAGCGTACGATTTAATTTATGATGTATTTAATTTGTTTAGGATTTAGGATTTGAGGTATGATTTGTGTTAGGATGTATATTTTTTTGTATATATTGTATAGATAAAATTTACGTGGGTGTGATTTTGTGTTGTCTGTTTATGCAGGTAGACAATGTCGGGCAGGCACAAAGACGTTGTCTGGGAGCATGGTGAAAATCTCGCTCCCGGGTGGCCATGCATTCCTGTGACTGTGAGGATGTGAGCCTGTGACAATATTTATGCAACAATAAGTTGTTGATGCTTTCGAGACAATATTTATTTGTATGCGACTATATGTATGACTATATATATTTGTATGCGACTATGTCTATGTGTAGTGACCAGTGAGTATATATATTTGTATGCGACTATTTGTTCATGTTTTCAAGACAATGAATTTATTGCCGCATTGTGCGGTCTTTTTTATATCTATATGTCCAAAGGAAGTACCAAAAAATCATTTTTATCCGACAAAAAAAAAGACAACCCACCGGTTTGGTCCGGTTACCGAGCTAACCGGTCGGTAACCGACCCAAACCGATCGGTTTACCGCTGCAAAACCGAACAACTGAGGCGTTTGAATTCAAACTTCAAACCGGCCGGTACCTGGCGGTTACCGGTCAAACCGAACCGGTAAGCCGCTACCGGAGGCCGGCGGTTTTGTTAATCCGGTCGGTAAAAAAAACCGTGGATACTAGTACTAGTAGTTGACATTTTTTTTTACATCAGAAAAGCTAAGCATGAATGACTCCCGAATTATTCCTCGTTATCCACTCTGGATCAACGTGCAGATGTACGAAACGGCAGCTCCTCCTGCCACATCGTGCCGGAGCAGACCGGAGACTTTTCAAAAGAAAGGGAAAAAAAGAAACTGTGAGCCTGTGAGGTACAGGCAGGAGAGGAGCACATCACGTGTCGACTAGTGCCGATGGGAGAAGTCAACTTTTTTGCGAGATGTACTCCGTACATGGTGATCCTGCTGGGCCAAAACTGAGCCTGAGACGCAGGCTAGGCGGACCTCAAAAATGGTGAGGATGAACGTGGGTCTGCCCCAGCCAGGCAAGGAGATCCGGGTGAGATGGATGGATGGATGCATGGATCTGATCCGATCCGGAGCAATAGCATGCAGTGCAGTCAGTGGTTGGATGGAGATCGATGGCACAGGAAAAGGAAGGGGCCGGCCGAAAACTGGAAAAAGGAAGGAGTGACCGAGCGAAGGCCCGCTCTCCCCCGGCCCGGCTCATCGTCGGCTCCGCTGCCGCAACGCGTTCCGCTACCAGCACACAGACTTGGCATGCAATTCTGTTCATGCGATCGACGTGCCACTCCACATAAGCCATATATAATAAAGCTACTGAGTGATTAGGTGACGCAGCTGGCAGAAACATTATAAGATGATGTACGACTGCCACACTTCTATCGCCCACATGCTCCAATCGGACGTACCAACACTCAACTTTTTGATAATACAGGAAAAAAGATATTATGGTGTGTGGAAATTGATTCCATAGATTATCATATTATGTTTCTACTTTGTAACTTATAACACACTTATCAACTCGCTCCTCTACGGTAGAAATACAACATATAAGTATCTCTTTTGTATAGCCAGCAACATATACAGATACAATCCATATACAGCCATATTAGTTTAATTAATACTCCCTTCAGTTTGTTAAAAAAAGTCGTTTTGTAGAAGGTTTAAGTCAAACATTGAGAATATAAATCATGAATAACTTTTAAACTGTTGAGTTTAGAGATGTAAAAATCATATAAATAATTTTGTCTTGAAAAATACTTTCATAGAAAATATACATATACCATTTTTCAATAAATATTTTTTTAAAAATAAGTGGTCAAAGTTATGTTTTGAAGACCGTGTCGTTGTCCTAAACAACTTCTTTTATCAAACTGGAGGAAATATTTTTAAAAAACAAGTGGTCAAAGTTATGTTTTGAAGACCGTGTGTCCTAAACAACTTCTTTTATCAAACTGGAGGGAATATGTGTTTAAATTATAATCATTAAAATGAATTTAATTCTACGGATCCAAACAGCCCCTGTGAATTTACATATATCCCCCTTGCGTGTGTAGGGCTAAGAAAGCAACAAAATAAGCGAGGAGATATATGCTACTCCCTCCGTCCCTAATTGACCGTTGTCGTTGGTGTGTGTGCCACAAGTTTGACTCAATTTGTAGCAAATATGTGCAACATTTGTATCTCCAAATAATTTTGTTAAAAAACTAGATTCAAATATCTATCCAACGATACTAATTATGTATCATACATATTAATATTTTTTAATATATATTTAGTCAAAGTTGTTTCTTGGGAAGCGCAAACGACAGACATTTAGGGACGGAGGGAGTAGGTTCTTCATCGTTTTCAAGAAAAAAGCTTAGCCGTTTCCACTTGTTTCGAGGTGGATATGTAATCTTTTTCTTTTTTGTGAAAAGAGGTGGATATAATACACTTGACTTCTTTATGTTAGTTTGTGATGACGGAATAGATTGTGTCAGTGAGTGCAAATCCAAGGTGTAAATGAAATAAGATGCAACACTTTTATCCGAGGCTTTTTTTTAGAAAAAAAAAAACAAAGTGGCAACTAACTGAGATGGAGACTGTGCAAAAGTTCCAAGGAGAGAGGGCAATGCATGGCAACGTTGTTATGTTCGTAAGAAGCCATCGTATATATAGCATTAGGCCCTGTTTGAATCTATATATATACTGCTAATATAGATCCAAATACTGTGTGTATGTGTCATATTTACAAGTGTGTTTGCTCATCTTTGGCTCGGCTTGTAGCTCAAGTGAACATAGTCTTTATTTTGATCCATTAACACGTACCATTATTATTAGCAAGTTGGAGGGTGGTAATAGTAATACTAGTTGGAGCCTATGATGATTCATCAGGATCTCGACCAACGGTAGTTGCATGCATGAAAACCCTATGGTTCCATGCGAAGCATGCATATGCAGGTCAAGCATGAGCTCAAATATCTTTTGGTTTTTTTCCATCTCAAGGTCAACTCTACCATGTTACATGTCCGGCGCAACTCCGAACACAAGCTAAGGAAGGAAGCTGTAAGGAGCATGCGTTCCAGCAGATGTATATATATATGCTATATATATACTATAGGAGTATCTCGATCATAATACGGATCGGAGTACACACGTACGTACCAGATTCCGAGATGAAGCCCTTCTCGAGGAGCTCCGGGATGGCGGCGACGACGCGGTAGCAGGCGAGCATCGCGGGCCAGAACCCGGCGGCGGGCACGCCGCAGCGCGCGGCGACGGGCACGGCCCACGACGCCAGCACGTCGACGACGACGCAGGCGACGGCCGGCGGCCTGCTGCGCGGCGACGCCAGCAGCATGCGCTCCAGGTGCAGGGGCATGTGGTGCTCCATGGAATGCACGATGTCGCGGAACGCCGGGGTGTCGTCGTCGGAGTCCTGCTGGACGATGCCGCTGGGGATGGACGCCAGCGCCGCACCGCCGCCGCCGCCGCCGCAGGCAGCGGCGATGCGCCGGTGGATGAAGTCCGGTACGGCGACGGTGGGCGCGACGCCGCGCGCGGCCAGCACGCCCGCCAGCTGCAGCATGGGCGTGATGTGGCCCTGCGCCGGGAACGGCACGAGGAGCACGGCCGGGTGGACCACCGCCTCGGCCCCCATGCGCGCGCAACGGGCTACGGGGTCGCGATCGATCGGCTTCGTTCTGTGAACGAAGGCTACGACGTCTACGTGCACTGGACCTGTGTGTCACGGAGGGCTTATTATATGCCTGTTCTTCTCCCCGTCCGTGGTCTGTCTGGGCTGTGTGGGATTGCGAGGCACAACCAACACACAGCACGCGTCCGCGTGAGGTTTTATATAGCCACGCGGCCCACCGCGCGCGCTCTACTGTCCAAGTGCGCAGTGCCCCGTGCTGTCTCTCACCGCCCACTTTTCCGATTGTCTAGCTGAGCCTGAGCTGCTGCACTTTTTCTGTGGGAGCTTGAGCTTACGTTGACGACCTCGCATGTAGTAATGCATATATAAATATAATATTACTATATAATAACAATGTAGTAATGCGGTGTCGTGTAGCATGGCTGTCTGCGTGTCGTCCCCAGGTGATTCGAAGATTCGCCACGGGTTTTGGGGCGCAGTATTGAAGCATCACAAAGGATCAAAGCCACGGTCGCGCTCATTTTCAGTTTTGGTGGATGGCCAAGCAGACCACCCCTTTTCGCATCGCGCGAGGCCGGTGTGGCGTGCGTTGGGGGATTGGCGCCTTGCGGGCGTGGTTCATACAATAGAATAGAATGATACTCTCTCCGTCTCAAATTATAAGTCATTCCAAGAATCTTGGAGAGTCAAAGTTTTTCAATTTTGACTAAATTTATATAATAAGATAATAACATTTATGATACTAACTAAGTATCATTAGATTCTTTGTTAGTTATATTTTTATAATATACATATTTTATATCATTAATCTTTATGTTTCTCTCTATAATTTTGGTCAAACTTGAAAAACTTTGACTCTCTAAGATTCTTGGAATGACTTATAATTTGGGACGGAGGGAGCAGATTATTACGCCGAGACTTGTAAATGACCCCTGACTGGTTGACTGGATGTGTGTGTGATCTGTTTGGTTCGAATATGACTTTGGTAGTTCGTTTTCAAAGAATTTATGTAGTCATTCTTTTACCAATACACGCGGACGAAGATAGTCACCAGTCGTGCAAAAAACATGTGAACATTATAACAAACTGAAAGACCAGTCTGCAGTGGTCCATTTTCTTTGGGGTCGTGTCTACACTCGATGATTTGATTTTTTTTATTACTAACAACCCATACTCCAGTACGGTCTAGAATTCTACATTACACAAGTATCAATTTTTTTAATGATAGATTTAGTGCGTAAGACCGATTTGAATTGATTGTATTTCCTCCCTCTATTCATTTTCTAACACAATACACATTTATAGACACTATAATTTCTACCGGGCCAATTATTCTACATGTGTGTTCTCATCATCGACACTGCACCTCTACGACCAATTCTTGTGTTTTAGAGCAACTCCAACGGTTTTGTATTTTTTGTTTGGCAAAATATGGTATTTGTCAACTCTTAAATTAATATGGCAAAGGTAAAAGAAGTCTATCTCCAACAATTTTGCATTTAGACATGACAAAATTTAAAAATTGTGCGTGCGAGAGGAAAATATCCCGCGGAAGTAGCACGCGAGAGTGATTGCCAAGCGAACCGCAACTTGACATATATGTCAAATATCACCCGGTGTTTACCAAGTTGCTAAAAAAGTTAAGCTCATTTTGTTTGTCAAGTTGCTAAAAATGCTAAGCTTATTTGTCAAACCGTTGGATAGAAGAATTTTAGATGTTTTTGCAAAAACAAGAATGCATGTGGTGGAAATTAGTTCTTTTTCACCTCAATCTACCTTGGCACATGTAAATACATACGTATATCTAAACTATTTTCCATCTAATTCATCATAGTACATGTAAATTAGGATGGATTAGATAGAGTACAACTAAACAATGTCCAAGATAGACCAATGACCCAAGCATGGTGTCGATCTGTTCTGCGTTTATGCGGGACATTTTGTCAATTATTTGCTACGTGATGGACATGCATGCTAATCCGGACGAACGAGCTCGACGTGTGAACTTAAATTAGAAAGCCACTATGCTCTATGCATGCGCGCCATTGCCCGCGGGACCACCGCCGCCCCCATCGAGTTGGGCTCGTGGCCTCGTGCCGGAGGAGCCTTTTTCCCGCTTTACCAATGCCAGGTGCGGGAAATGGCCAGATTATTTGGTCGGAGCTCGGATGTGGTCACTTGCTCAGGCACCACTGTGTGCCGACCACCGTCTGTCCGTCTCCCATATGCAAAATCCTGTTTATATATAGTCTCGTTTCTGTCATGTAGGGCTTGCTGTGGCATGTAGGCTAGCTACTAGCCGTGCAGTGTGTGTATAGTCTTTCGAAAAAAGATGAAAGCGTGCTTAAACGAAACAAACCTTTTGAACAGAGTGCAGGTACGGAGTATTGTTAAGCGAAAAAGCTCAGGACTCAGGACTGGTGGATCCGGACAGATAAGGCTGTTTCCGAAAAAGAGAAAAGAGGGACCTGTGACAGCAGATAATAAGGCCGTGCATAAAAACGCACGTGTGAACATGACTGGCTCTCACAGTCACAGAACCAGTAGTCTCGAAAACCTCGCATACAATGTCACAGCGCTACAGCAGAATCGCTCTTTCCCGAGTGCTGGCAGCACTCGGCAAAGAGCCTTTTGCACTCGGCGAAGGCTTCGCCGAGTGCCGCACTCGGCGAAGAATTTCACGGCAAAGGGTTCTTTGCCGAGTGTCAAATATCAGGCACTCGGCGAAGGCTTCGCCGAGTGCTGACATATTTGGCACTCGGCAAAGAAAAAAATAAAAAAAAACCCAGAAAAATAGGGAAAATTTTTTATTTAATTGGAGCAGGGGCCCACTGGGCAGCGCCCACTTGTTGCCCTCGAAATCGCCGAGTGCCGCACTCGGCGAAGAATTTCACGGCAAAGGGTTCTTTGCCGAGTGTCAAATATCAGGCACTCGGCGAAGGCTTCGCCGAGTGCTGACATATTTGGCACTCGGCAAAGAAAAAAATAAAAAAAAACCCAGAAAAATAGGGAAAATTTTTTATTTAATTGGAGCAGGGGCCCACTGGGCAGCGCCCACTTGTTGCCCTCGAAATCGCAAGTTCTACTATTTTTTCACGTAATTTTCTCTCACGCACCCTCGAAATCGCAAGTTCTATTATTTTTCACGTAATTTTCTCTCACGCAGTCAGCAGGATTCGAACTCACGACCTCTCGTTCGTGCGAAGCCTCCTCTACCACTGCACTACACACTCATATACGTTCCATCTCCGTTTCGATTACCCATATATTATACTAAACCATGTGTAACTTGCTTATTTGAGGCCCTAAACGAATTCAAATCAAAAAATTGTAAACTACAAAGTTTTCTAACTTTTCAAGATCTACAACTTTTATTTTGGTAGTTTTTTCATCTGAGGTCGTTTATAAAAATTTGAATTTTAAATTTTACAATTTGAAACGTAGTTTTTGTTGACAAGATGATTTCAAATCAAAAAGTTGTCAACACCAAAGTTTCATAACTTTTTGAGATCTACAACTTTCATTTTGGTCATTTCTCCATCTGAGGTATTTTGAAAAATTTGAATTTTAAAATTTTCAAATTCGACGCAGTTTTGCATAACTAGATGACTTCAAATTAAAAAGTTATCAACTACAAACTTTCATAACTTGTCAAGATCTACAAAGTTTATTTTGGTTGTTTGACTATTTATGCATCCGACATTGTGGTTCTAATATTATTCATAAACATTATATATCACTCTTGTAGTTTTATAAACTACCGGAGAGATATATAAGATTTGTGAATGAATTTATTTTAAGTTTGTCAAATGAAAAAATCACGAAAACAAAAATTGTTCATCTTGATAAGTTAACCAACTTTGTAGTTAAAAACTTTTTCATTTGGATTAATTTACTGCTTCAAAATGTAATTTAAAAACTGGCTTTGCCGAGTGTCAGAAAAAAAAACACTAGGCAAAGAGCTCTTTGTCGAGTGCCACGTGGCTGGCACTCGGCAAAGGCACCTCTTTGCCGAGTGCCAGCCACGTGGCACTCGGCAAAGAACCGCCCACGTGGCACAGTTCGGGGCCACATTCTTTGCCGAGTGCCACGTGGCCGGCACTCGGCAAAGACACCTCTTTGCCGAGTGACAGCCATGTGGCACTCGGCAAAGAACCGCCCACGTGGCACAATTCGGGGCCACATGCTTTGCCGAGTGCCACGTGGCTGACACTCGACAAAGAGGGGCTCTTTGCCGAGTGTCGGTCACGTGGCACTCGGCAAAACATGCTTTGCCTTGTGTTTGCGCTTTGCCGAGTGCCACGTGGCCGGCACTCGGCAAAGAGGCTCTTTGCCTAGTGCCCGAAATTTGGCACTCGGCAAAGCCACAAGCACTCGGCAAAGATTGATTTTCGCGTAGTGGAGGCACCACCGATCGAGTTCAAATCAATGAAATCATCGCTTTCGGTATCCGGATTAGTACGTAGGGAATATAGTACTGTCACGTTTCTCCCCAGCTCTGAACCTTTTTTTTCCTTGAAAGGGCACGGCCATTTTTTTAAGAGAAAAAAACTTGCTAGGAAACATTTTAAAATCATTATCCCTCCGTACTCATAATTCAAGCTGTTTTTTATAAGACTCAGGTCAAATATTGGAAAAATAAATTAAATAGATTTGTTTTGAAAAGTAATTATATATATATCACTTTCAATAAATATTTTTATAAAAATAAGAAGTTAAAGTTATATTTTAGAGACCATGTCACTGTCCAAAATTACTTAAATTACGAGTATGGGAAAGTATATAAACAAATCTGAAATAAAAAGCATGGTGTCTATAATATCGTCGGTTTGAAAGAAGCTTCTTTTAAGGTAGGTTCACATATACATATGAAAATCATAGTACACAATAGCAGCCTCTCTACAGATCTCAGTAACTATTCAGTGAGGCTCCTTCTTCAACAACTCCTCTGCTAGAGCTAGAGCAGAAGTTTCAACAAGTAGCTCCTCATCCATAAACTAAAAATTGCATCCCCTCTTATCTACACCTAAAAAAACCATCTTTATCTGTTGTAGTTGTTACAAAATCTCTAGGAGCTCCCAAACCAAGGCTTCTACCTTTGATTTAAGGGATTTCCTCATTTTCGAGGGTATGGATTTTTCTTGCATATGCTCTTGCAGTAGCCCTCAAATTCCACAAACACCCCGCTCATCATTCTATGTTCTTTCCATCCTCAATATCATCGACATCTAGATGCGTGGAGGTAGAGTCGCCTGCCTGCTCTGCAGGGGCTCGTCGTAGGTTCATCGGGGGACGAGGTCGCTTCCACAGGGGCTCATCGTGGGTTCGCTAGGGGAGGAGCTCGGAATGGGATAGTGAAAGGACCTTGATGTCGCCTAGAGGGGGGGTGAATAGGCCTGTTTAAAATCACAGCTCAAAACTTTGTTAGAGATGCCCGGCACTACCGCCCTGAGCCCGGAACTGCCGCACCCCGGCACTGCCGGCCTCAGCCCGGTACTGCCGCGCCAACAAACTGCCCGAGCCTACAATTCAAAAACTAGCCACAGGAAACCAATTCTATATAAATAGAAGTGTTGCTCTTGGTTTCCTGAACCTGCAGAACCAACTCAACCAAGCCAAATATGTTGTATGAAGTAGATCGGAGCCAAATCCTAGAATCAATCACAAGCTCACAAGTATGATGAATGAACACAAGTAAATACAAGAGACAAGTGATTTATCCCGTGGTTCAGCTCGCCACCAAGGCTTGCCTACCTCCACGTTGTTGAGGATGACCACTTAGGTCAAGAGCTTTGCAACTCTTCCTCGGTCTCAAGTCAAGGAACCAAATCCTTGAAGTGAGGGGTAATTCTACTAGCTCCACAAGAGGATTACAAACTTCCCGCTGCTCACCACAAGCACGGGAGCTCGCCGGGCGACGCCTAGCCGTCTAGGAGGCTTCACCTCCAAGAGTAAAAGATGCACAACGAAGATCGACGAAGCCCGACAAGTGCTCAAGGTTTGGAAGGCTCTAATATGCTCTCTAGCTCTTAATCACACAGCCCCAACACTTAATCATGCACTAAGCATGTCACTCTCACAAGAGAGGGTTGGGGAGAGCTCTTAAATGGCTTTGGATGTGTTAGAAGTGTTTTGGGCACCAGCAGCCAGCTCTGGAGGCATGGGGTGGGTATATATACCCCCACACCCAAAACTAGCCGTTGGAGGTCAGAAACTAGCCGTTACTGGCTGTACAGGCCCGGCACTGCCGCACTTAGCCCGGCACTGCCGGGGAGCGGCACTGCCGCAGCTCCCTGAGACAGCACAGGTGACCTCACAAAAAACGCCATAACTTTTTACTCCGAACTCCGATTTCAGTGATCTTGGACTTTCCGGAAAGCTTGTTTCGAGGGCTATCCAACCCTACAGAGAACAAGCCCAAGATCAACAAGTGCAGGTGCAGTGCTAAGTGTTTTCTCTCATGTTAGCACTCGGGTTCGGTTAGTTTGAGCACTTGAGACTTGTCTATGATTCGTATTGCATCCCCCTTGATAGTACGACATAACTATACTCAAGATAAAGAAAATATAACCATTTTAACCACTTGAGTCTTCAATGTCTTCATATGCCATTTCTTCTTGATATCACTTCGAAAGGGGTTGCAATCATCTTTGTCTCCTTTCTTTGAGCAAGCACACCTTGAGCATGTGACTTGAACCATTTCCACACATATGAGTTCAATCCATGGCTTCAAGTCACTTCCACTAATGATTTGATCCTCAACACAATATGAATCCTCATAGCTTGATTAGTACCTCGACTCAATGCAATACTCTCTTCTTCACCCTAGCCATAGTACTTCGGTCTCTTGACCTTCACCGTCGCTTAGTACCTCCAAGCCCTTTCCTTGCTATCTTCACCTTATCAAGCCACACTCAAGTCACATCATATTGAGCATCCATTGAAAACCATTTCTTCAATATTGTGATCCTTGCTTGAACATCTTGTAGATATGAATGTTGAGATCAATCAAGCTTTAGTTTGACTCACATAGAGACATATATGGATCATCATTAATATGGTCAAGCCAATTCACGATTCCTTATATCCTCTCCTTTTGGCTTGACACTCAACACTCACTTCAATCTCCATCTTCATACTTCAAGCTTGATCAAATTAATGCAAAGTGATTCTCCAAACATTTATCCATACAAGCAAACCAAAGTAGAGAATGACTTATATCCAATATGAGTTGTGTCCTTTGTCATTTCAACTTTGCTTGCCATTTACTCACTTATGCATTCTTCAACCTTGATCAAAGCTAGTTCACTATCAAACTCTTCTTGCTCATGAAAAGCAACCCATTGTTGAGACCATTCCAAAATCATCAATCCATGTCTCACTTGTCATTTGCCAAATATGCTTGCTTTCTCATGATGCCATGATATCCCACAACATAGAAGCCATATCATCAACTCTATTTGCATTGTTGTCTTTTGCTTGAACAAGATTGTTTCCATGATCTTCCAATACAACAATACACAATTTTGGCCTTCATTTCTGTAAGTGCAATCAAGCCCTAATTGTGGGTTTTGATGATAATGACCACACGATTAGAGGACTAATGAGATTTATAAAGTTGATAAGCAGGTTATGTTAAGAAAGGATGGTGTATATGCGTTGGTGGACCCCTCACACTACATTTCGTCGGTTCCGAACTCAAAGCGCTTCAAAGATATTTTATTTTGATTACTTGAGTTTAGGAATGCCGTACTATAAAGGGGGAATGCAAATTCATTGATATGGCTGAATGATATGTGCTCAAACCAACCCAAACCATCCACATTTCCAACCAAAGACAGCTGCACTTAACTCAGATTTATACCTGTCTGCTTGGTAGGCGCGGCAGTGCCGCTCTAGGCGCGGCAGTGCCGGGCCGCGGCACTGCCGGGCTGAGGCCGGCACTGCCGCGACTTAAACTGCCCGTTGGATGGCAGGGGGTATTTACATCACCCCCTCTGCCCCCCAACGGTCATCTACGACCATTCACTCCACCTACCTCCAGACAAGCTCCTTCTTCTCCATTGAAGGCCCTCCAAGCTCCCAACCACCAAAATCTTCATTCCCATTGATTCCAAGTGGTTGAGAGGCTCAAACCTTCACCAAAGAGGAGCCCTAGCTGAGATCTACTGCCTAGAGCACTTGATTTGAGCCATAGCCGGTGGATTTGCTTCTATTACTCTTGGGTTCTTGGAACCCTAGCCGGCTAGGCGTCGCCCTAGAGCCTTGCCAACTTGTGTGGCGGCCTAGGGAGGTTTGTAATCACTTGTGCAGCTAGTAAGATTACCCCTCACCTCAAGGATTTGGTTCCTTGACTTGAGAACGAGGTTGAGTTGCAAAGCTCATGACCTAAGTGGTCAACCTCAACAACGTGGAGGTAGGCAAGCCTTGGTGGCGAGCTGAACCACGGGATAAATCACTTGTCTCGCGTGCTTGCTTAGTTTCATTCTCTATGTTCATGAGCTTGTGATATATTCTAGGGTTTGGCTCGATCTACTCTATCTTTCATATTTGGCTTGGAGTAGTTGTTTCTGCTGGTTCATATAGCCTATTGTTACATTCCTATTCATATAGAATCTGCATATTGTGGTTAGATTTCGAATTGCAGCTTCTGGTCTTCATCTGCGCGGCAGTACCGCGCTGAGGCCGGCAGTGCCGGGGAGCGGCAGTGCCGGGCACAGGGCGGTAGTGCCGGGCCTATCTAATTTAGTTTTAAGCTGTGATTTTTGACAGGCCTATTCACCCCCCCCTCTAGGCCACACAGGTCCTTACAAGTGGTATCGGAGCCTGGTCTCTCAGCAGCACTTAACCGTGCGAGAGTATGGCCACTGACGGAGCGGGTGATGCTAGTGTTGTGCAACCCAAACCCTTTGAAGATCCGGATGTGCACACCACTAGCAGCAGCGAGAGTATCTCCACAGCTAGCGGAAGGACACTTCCACAATTGGTTGTGTCGGCCGGAGAGCTCGCAAGACGAAAGGAAGAAAGAAGGTTGAGAAGAGAAGCTAGAGCCAAAGCAAAAGAAGATGCAGCAGCTCTCAAAGCAAAGGAAGACAAGGCTCAAAGAAGAGAAGAAAGAAAGATTAGAAGAGAAGAAAGAGCCAAGAGAAGAGAAGAAAAGAAGAAGAAGGAAGAGCTCAAAGCTAAGAAGAGTGTGCACGTGAGTGAAGACTCAAGTAGCACCGAAGATGGTGATGATGACATCTCCTATCATCTCAAGGGTGACAAGAAGAAGAAGGAGGAGACCAAGAAGACATACGGAGCCGTATCCTACACTTATTCTTCTATGTCTAACCATGATTCTAGGCCTCTCATTAATGTACCCGCGGGCAAGTTGCCTCGTTTCGACGGGACCAACTTTGCCAAGTGGAAGCACATTATGAAGACCTATCTTATTGGTCTCCATCCAGGTATTTGGGAGATTGTGCACAATGGACTTGAAGCACCGGTTGATCCAAAGAACCCCACTCAAGATGAGTTCCGCAACATTCATCTCAATGCCCAAGCCACTAGTGTGCTACTTAGTGCCTTGGATGGTGATGAGTACAACAAGGTCATGGGAGTTGAGGTTGCAAAGGAGATTTGGGACACATTGCATATTGCTCATGAAGGGGTTGATAAAGTAAGGCAATCCAAGATTGATTTGTTGATGGCCAAGCTCAACCGGTTTGTGATTTGTGATGGTGAAGGTCCTCAAGAGATGTTTGATAGGTTGATGGTCATTGTTGGCAAGATTAGAGGGCTAGGTGGAAATGAAATCAATGATCACAAGGTTGTGAAGATTATGTTGGAAGCTTATTCACCAAGAAATGAGACCGTAGTGACATTGATTAGAGACAAGAAGAAGTTTGAGAAGTTCACACCTAGTGATGTGCTTGGGAGGATTATCACATTTGATATGCAAAGAGAGGAAGCTAATGAAAGAAGGAAGCTCGGAGAGTTGCAAGCAAGGCTAGATGGGATGAAGATCAAGGAAGTGGCACTCAAGGCAAGCAAGCCAACAAAACAAGCAACATCAAGCAAGTCAAGTTCAAGCAAGCAAGCCTCCACAAGCAAGCCCAAGCAACAAAAGAAGAAAATAGAGGTTGAGGACAGCACATCATCCTCTTGCAAGAGTGAGAGTGATGGTGAAGAGTTTGAGAAGATTGATGATATAGCTCTATTCATGAGAAGATATCGCAAGGGGCTCAAGAAAGAAGGTTACAAATTTGTAAAGAGGAAGTTTCCTAACAAGAAAAAGAGAACTTGCTACAATTGTGGTAGCACCGAGCACTTCATTGCTCATTGCCCAAATGAGAAGAAAGACAACAAGGGCAAGAAAGATGACAAAGCCACTTACAAGAAGCACAACAAGAGATACATGGGAGAAGCTCACATCGGACATGAATGGGATTCAACCGCACAAACCTCTAGTGAAGAAGATGAGAAGATGGCAACCATTGCATTCCAAAAGTCATCTCCTTCACCAAGGCTTTTCAACAACTTGTCCGATGATGATGAAGGCAACTCCCACACTTGTCTCATGGCCAAGAAAGAGAAGGTGAAAAAGACTCATACTCCTAAACCTTCTCTTCCACTTAGTGACATCTCTAGTAGTGAACTTAGTGACTCTTCTAGTGATGATAGCTCTAGTGATGAAGAGATAAACATGATAACAAGGAACTTAGATAAGAAAACCAAACTCTTTATCACTAAGCTAATGGAGGAACTAGAGGGTGTACAAGCCGAGCTAGAAATAAGTGAGGATGCTCTTATCAAACAAGAGGATCTCTATATTGCTTGCAAGGAAGCTCTTGCATTAGAGAGAAGTGAGTTGGATGTCTTGCATGAGGCCTTGGCCAAAGAGCAAGATGAACATGCTTCCCTAAAGAAGGCTCATGTTGAACTCAAGAAAAAGTATTGTGACTTGGATGTAAAGCACAAGGAACTTGAGCTACAATATAACCTTCTTTGGGAAAGCAACTCAACTCTCCCTAAGGCAAATGTCACTCCTATTCCCTCCACTAGTGAAGGTTGTGGAAAATGCTATAATCTTGATTTGAATGTCTATTCCACTAACCTTGCAAACATGGAGGTCATGAGAAAAGAAATAGCAAGATTGACAAGTGTTATTGCAAGTGGTTGTGTCAAGGCTACTACAAGTGCAAGTGAGAAGACCCAAAGCAAGAACACGCCCAAGTTCAAGAACGGAAGACGTCCTTTCATAAAGGATGGGTTGGGGCATGTAAAGGGAGGCAAAACAAATGGAAGGAAGAAGGTGAATGGCTATGAGTGTGTGAGATTTGAGAAGAAGGGTTACATTGGTACAGTTCAGCCTGCACAGACCGCGGCAGTGCCGCGCCAGAAGGCGGCAGTGCCGGGCCCCGGCAGTGCCGCCCCAAGGCCGGCAGTGCCGCGCCCCAAGAAAGGGAAGGCTACCAGTTCCTCTTCTGCTCAGTCTCACACACAGCCCAGGCAGATGCCAAATCAGAAGCAAGGGTCTCAGAAACCAAAGGAGTCTATTTGGGTAACCAAGAACAAGTTCATGCATCAACCCAAGATAGAAGCTCCAAGAATGAGCATGTCCTCTTGTTACTTTTTAGGACACAACAACAGTGGTAAAGTTGTTGCCAAGTATTTTGGTAATGACAAGAGGGCAGCCGACAAGTTTATATGGGTTCCTAAGATACTTGTGACTAACATGCAAGGCCCCAATATCAATTGGGGACCTAAACCAAGGAACTAAACTTGTTTTGCAGGCATACTCCTCCGGTGGATCAAGTTGGGTGCTTGATAGCGGATGTACAAATCATATGACCGGAGAAAGGAGTATGTTTTCATCATATTCCCCAACTACAAATGCAAGTGAGAATATCATATTTGGTGATAACTCCAAGGGGGATGTGCTAGGTCTTGGTAAAGTTGCTATCACACTTGAACATTCAATTACCAATGTCTTACATGTTGATTCGTTAAGTTACAATTTGTTGTCCGTTTCACAATTGTGTGGGATGGGTTTCAATTGTCTCTTTACGGATGAGGGTGTGGAAGTCTTTAGAAGGGAGGATTCCTCTATTGTCTTTACGGGTCGTTTGAAAGGGAAGCTTTACTTAGTTGACTTCAACAAAAGTGAAGCTAAACTTGAGACTTGTTTAGTGGCAAAATCTAGCATGGGTTGGTTATGGCACCGCCGACTAGCTCATGTTGGGATGAGGAACTTGGCCAAACTTCAAAAAGACAACCACATCCTAGGACTAACCAATGTTCATTTTGAGAAAGACAGAGTATGTGGAGCCTGCCAAGCCGGAAAGCAAGTAGGCGTACCTCACCCACCAAAGAGCTACGACACGACTACTCATCCATTGGAGTTGATTCACATGGATCTCTTTGGACCGGTTGCCTACCTTAGCATCGGCGGTAACAAACATGGTCTTGTTATTGTTGATGACTATTCTCGTTTCACTTGGGTATTCTTTTTGCATGATAAAAGTGTAGTGCAAGAGAAGGTGAAGATGTTCGTACGAAGAGCTCAAAGGGAATTCGGTTTCAATATCAAGAAGGTTCGTAGTGACAACGGAACCGAATTCCGAAACACCCAAGTGGAAGAGTTACTTGATGAAGAGGGCATCAAGCATGAGTTCTCAGTGCCCTATACCCCTCAACAAAATGGTGTGGTGGAGAGGAAGAATAGAACGCTCATTGACATGGCAAGGACAATGCTAGATGAGTACAAGACGCCGGACATCTTTTGGGCCGAAGCCGTCAACACCGCTTGCCATGCAATCAACCGCCTCTACCTCCACAAGAGAAGAAAGAAGACATCCTATGAGCTGCTCACCGGTAACAAGCCAAAGGTGTCTTACTTTAGAGTATTTGGGTGCAAATGTTTCATCTTGAACAAGAAACCCAAAGCCTCTAAGTTTGCATCTAAAGTAGATGATGGTTTTCTTCTCGGTTATGGATCAAACGAGCATGCCTATCGTGTTTTCAACAAGGCCTCCGGCAAGGTTGAAATAGCGATAGACGTGACGTTTGATGAAACTAATGGCTCTCAAGTAGAGCAAGTTGATGAAGTTGTTGTAGGTAATGAGGAACCTCCTTGTGAAGCAATCAAACAGCTAGCCATTGGTGATATAAGACCACAGGAACAGCAGGCTACAGATCAGGAAGGTCCTCAAGCTGAAGCTTCTGCTGGGACTGATCAGATACAGTCCCCGGCAGTGCCGGGCCGGACCCCGGCAGTGCCGCGCGGAGCCAAGCAGTGCCGGGAACACCCAGAGCAGCTGCAGCTACTCCACCTCATGGAGTGAACCTACAACCCATCTTCGAGCAAGATGAAGAAGAGGAAGCCGAAGATGAACCAGAACCCATCGATCATCCAAGACTCAAGCAAACTATTCAACGAGATCACCCCGTTGATAATATTCTTGGGAGTCTACGAAAGGGGGTAACGACACGCTCTCATTTGGCAAATTTCTGTCAATATTACTCGTTTGTCTCCTCTTTGGAACCTCTTAAGGTAGAAGAAGCACTGGATGATCCGGATTGGGTGATGGCCATGCAAGAAGAGCTCAACAACTTCGAGCGCAATCAAGTATGGTCACTCGTGGAAAGACCAAATACCAATGTCATTGGAACCAAATGGGTCTTTCGCAACAAGCAAGATGAAGAAGGTGTGGTGACAAGGAACAAGGCAAGATTGGTAGCTCAAGGGTTCACACAAGTAGAGGGCCTGGACTTTGAAGAAACATATGCACCGGTTGCAAGACTTGAAGCCATTCGGATTCTTCTAGCCTATGCAGCCCATCATGAATTCAAGCTATATCAAATGGATGTGAAGAGTGCGTTCCTCAATGGCCCTATACAAGAATTGGTATATGTCGAGCAACCACCGGGCTTTGAAGATCCCACGTTTCCCAACCACGTCTTCAAACTCCAAAAGGCGCTCTATGGGCTTAAGCAAGCACCTAGAGCATGGTATGAATGCCTTAAGGAATTCTTGCTCAAACAAGGCTTTGAAATAGGCAAAGCCGATCCTACTCTCTTCACTCATAAAGTCAATGGAGATATCTTTGTGTGCCAAATATATGTCGATGACATAATATTTGGTAGTACTAACAAATCCTTTTGTGATGAGTTTAGTAGGATCATGACTAAAAGATTTGAGATGTCTATGATGGGTGAGCTCAAGTTCTTCCTTGGGTTTCAAATCAAGCAATTGAAGGAAGGGACTTTTCTTTGCCAAACCAAGTACACCCATGATATGTTAAAGAAGTTTGACATGGTGAACGCTAAGCCTATCAAAACGCCCATGCCAACTAATGGACATCTTGATCTTGATAATGAAGGAAAAGCTGTGGACATCAAGGTATATCGTTCCATGATTGGCTCCCTCCTTTACTTATGCGCATCTAGGCCCGATATTATGCTTAGTGTGTGCATGTGTGCTAGATTTCAAGCTAACCCGAAAGAGTGTCACTTAGTGGCCGTTAAGAGAATCTTGAGATATCTAGTTCACACTCCAAACCTTGGCTTGTGGTATCCTAAGGGGTCCAAGTTTGATCTACTTGGCTATTCGGATTCCGATTACGCCGGTTGCAAGGTAGATCGAAAAAGCACCTCGGGGACATGTCAATTCCTTGGACGCTCCTTAGTGTCTTGGAGTTCTAAAAAGCAAAATTGTGTAGCCCTATCCACAGCCGAGGCCGAGTATGTTGCAGCAGGTGCATGTTGTGCGCAACTACTTTGGATGAGGCAAACCCTTCGTGATTTCGGATGTCAATTTACTCATATCCCACTCTTGTGTGACAATGAAAGTGCCATAAAACTTTCAAACAACCCAGTGAGTCACTCAAGAACCAAACATATAGACATCCGACATCACTTCTTGAGAGATCATGAAATCAAAGGAGATATCGCCATCAAACATGTGAGCACCGACAAACAACTAGCCGATATCTTCACTAAGCCTCTAGATGAGTCAAGGTTTTGTGCTTTAAGGAGTGAACTAAATATACTTGACTCTCGTAACTTAGTTTGAAACCTAGCATGCTTGATTGATCAACTAGTTTGACCTAGGTAAAACAAATTTCAAAACTTTCATATTGTGTTTCAAAATCTTTGTACGGAACTTGCTTGGTATGACCATTGTTCTGTATTGATCACTTGCTGCTGGTCATATCATGCAAGAAGTACCTGTCCACTCCAAGAATAAGTTGTAGTATCTTAGAGAATAACTCTCTCTGTAGGTAACTGTCCGGCAGTGCCGGGCCAGGCGCGGTAGTGCCGGGCCCCGGCAGTGCCGCGCCAGGCGCGGTAGTGCCGCGACTTACTGATTCGGCTGAATCAGTCTGTTACCGAGTGGGGCCACTGGGAAAACTTTCCTATTCTACCCGTGACCCTCTCTCTCTCTCTCTCCCTCATCCATTCACCGCTCCCGTGCTTTCTCTTTTCCTCTCTCTCTCGGGCGAAAAGGGCGACCGTTTTCTCTCCTCACCGACCGGCCGTCCCCGGCACTTCCGGCCACCGGAGGTGTTGCTCGGGATCCTCGTCGGTGCTGCTCCGTTGTCCTCTTCTCCAAGGGTCTCCTTCCCTCTCCTTCCTCTCAAGGTGAAGGTTCAAAATCCCTAACCCTAAGTTTTTCCCTATTTGTAAAATGCGCCATGGGTATTGTATTTAGAGGTTGTAGAAGGGTTTGTGGATGATAGGGAAGTGGTAGAGATGATGGATGTGGTGTTCCTTGGCTCAGATCTGACCTGCCTGCGCGGCAGTGCCGCGCCCTGCGCGGCAGTGCCGGGCCCCGGCAGTGCCGCTCCCAGAGCGGCAGTGCCGGACCATGAGCAGGGATTTGATCCAAGTAACACCTTATCCATCAAAATCTATCGCCTCACTATAACCTACCAGCCCTTATGCAGTCTTCTAATCCACAGTTTCCATGATTTAGATGTCGGGCGGAGGTGATGATGAGAGGAGGACCAAGAGAAGGATGGATCCGCTCAGGGGGAGGAGCAAGCAGCCAGCCCGTCGTGGTGGCGCTAGCTCCCAAGGAGATATGACAGCTAGACAGCAGATCAGAGATGAGGCACGTCTCCAGATGCAGGGTCGTCAGATCAGGGAGGACCTTTACCCTGCCACTCCTGAGCATTTGGCAGAGGTCAGCAGGGCTCATGTGCAGCCCTATCAGGAGGATGTCCAGGAGAGGCCACCGCAGGACACAAGAGCAAGGCAGCCTGTGTCCTACTATCAGCAGTTCAGCTCGGTCAAGTCCCAGCGACAGCATAATCCATACAATGCTCCAAAGGATATGGGCATTGATTACAGGTTTTGGAATGAGTTCCATTCGGATTTCTATCGCTCAGTTCTGTACAATGCTAAGAAGCAAAAGATTCTGAACATGAAGTATGTTGATTGGGAGCATCTAGAGAGCAAGACTGACCGTGACATAAATAGGGTGGTGGCTGCGTGCAAGGCAAGGAACATGTATGATTTGATGGGATTTAGCTATAATTGGAACACAGAGATCATCCATCAATTTCATGCAACTCTATATGTCGACAATGTGGTTGAGGAGATGCACTGGATGACTGAGGGTCGTCACTACAAGGTCACTTATGAGACCTTTAGTAGGATCCTTGGTTTGGGCAGCGAGGATAGAGAGCTTGATAATCTGCATGATGAGAGGACTTTGACAGATTCTGAGATTGCTTTCATGTATGAGGATCCTCGGAGGGCAGATGGGTTGATCAAGGGACTACAAGGTTTTTATTACATGTTGAACAACCTCTTCAGGCAAACTCTCAATCCAAAGAGTGGGTCCCATTCTAATTTGTATGGATATGGCAGAAACATGTTGGCTAGGATGGCTCCAGGGGCTAATAGTTTCTCCATATCTAGCTTTATATGGACTGAGCTTCAGGTTGCAGCCGAGGATGCTAGGAAGGCAGTTCTCTATGCCCCCTACATCATGTTTATGATTGAGATGGTTTCCGGCTATACCTTTGCTAAGGATGGGTTGCATGAGCCATATCGTGCAGAAAAGAAGAGAGGAGGTGCAGCAGGGGCAGCAGCAGCAGCAGCAGCAGATAGGCCAGAGAGCTCTCGTCCTTCCTATCAGAGGAAGAAGAAGAGCAAGCTAGCAAGATGGATCAAGGCCATCTTCTCTACTTGCACCTACGCAGCCCAGACAGCGCACCAGGCACTCGTTGAGCAGCGCGCCGAGCGAGAGCGGGCGGGTCGTTCGCCGTTACCTCCACCCCGCTCTCCACCTCGCTTCGACCTCCCCAGTCTTGACTCCGATGATTTTGATGATGATGATGAGGAGGAGCAGGAGGAGATCGTGCCAGTGCCACCTCGTCGGTCTTCACGTGCCTCCGCCTCGACCCGCTACACTAGTTCCACCCACCGTCAGGGCAAGGCCGTGGTCTCCGACGACGACGACGATGATGAGGAGGAGGAAGAAGAGGAAGAAGATGAGGTTGAGTGGGACAAGGTTGCATCGGATGATGATTGAGTGCTTGGACACTCTTCTCTTCTCTCTTTGCTCTTTTTGGTGACTTGTTGCCAAAGGGGGAGAAGTAGGTGAAGAGAAGGGGGTACAACATTTTTTTTCAGCTTTTCATGTCCCCATCTTTAGTTGTAGTTGTGAGATGAGAGAGTTGGACCGTTTAAAACTCTATTTCTGTAATATACTCTGTCGTACTACTTCGTATGCTTGGATGTGGACATGTATCATTTACCTGCTTTATTTAGTTTGTGCTATCTTGTTTAGATCAGTTTGATATATGCTTTGTGGTTTTATATATTGTCCGCTGCGTTTGCTGACTGTTGCCTGAGCGGCAGTGCCGCTCCAGGGCCGGCAGTGCCGGGCCCCGGCAGTGCCGCGCCCAGAGCGGCAGTGCCGCTCTGGCAAAAGACAGCAAACACCTCTGATGTGCTTAAACTGTCATTCGCATCACGTTATATTATTGACACAGTTTAATTGCACCCCACAAAGCTATCAGATGTGAAACTGAACCTATATTCCACTTTAATATGTGAATGTTGGCCTTTTATGCCAATTTGAGAATTCAGCTCTCATTCACACATTTAGGGGGAGGTTTCACACCTAAGCTTCAAAATCTCAGTTTTATACCCTTCTCTTGTAAGCTCTAATTGTGTTGTCATCAATCACCAAAAAGGGGGAGATTGTAAGTGCAATCAAGCCCTAATTGTGGGTTTTGATGATAATGACCACACGATTAGAGGACTAATGAGATTTATAAAGTTGATAAGCAGGTTATGTTAAGAAAGGATGGTGTATATGCGTTGGTGGACCCCTCACACTACATTTCGTCGGTTCCGAACTCAAAGCGCTTCAAAGATATTTTATTTTGATTACTTGAGTTTAGGAATGCCGTACTATAAAGGGGGAATGCAAATTCATTGATATGGCTGAATGATATGTGCTCAAACCAACCCAAACCATCCACATTTCCAACCAAAGACAGCTGCACTTAACTCAGATTTATACCTGTCTGCTTGGTAGGCGCGGCAGTGCCGCTCTAGGCGCGGCAGTGCCGGGCCGCGGCACTGCCGGGCTGAGGCCGGCACTGCCGCGACTTAAACTGCCCGTTGGATGGCAGGGGGTATTTACATCACCCCCTCTGCCCCCCAACGGTCATCTACGACCATTCACTCCACCTACCTCCAGACAAGCTCCTTCTTCTCCATTGAAGGCCCTCCAAGCTCCCAACCACCAAAATCTTCATTCCCATTGATTCCAAGTGGTTGAGAGGCTCAAACCTTCACCAAAGAGGAGCCCTAGCTGAGATCTACTGCCTAGAGCACTTGATTTGAGCCATAGCCGGTGGATTTGCTTCTATTACTCTTGGGTTCTTGGAACCCTAGCCGGCTAGGCGTCGCCCTAGAGCCTTGCCAACTTGTGTGGCGGCCTAGGGAGGTTTGTAATCACTTGTGCAGCTAGTAAGATTACCCCTCACCTCAAGGATTTGGTTCCTTGACTTGAGAACGAGGTTGAGTTGCAAAGCTCATGACCTAAGTGGTCAACCTCAACAACGTGGAGGTAGGCAAGCCTTGGTGGCGAGCTGAACCACGGGATAAATCACTTGTCTCGCGTGCTTGCTTAGTTTCATTCTCTATGTTCATGAGCTTGTGATATATTCTAGGGTTTGGCTCGATCTACTCTATCTTTCATATTTGGCTTGGAGTAGTTGTTTCTGCTGGTTCATATAGCCTATTGTTACATTCCTATTCATATAGAATCTGCAGATTGTGGTTAGATTTCGAATTGCAGCTTCTGGTCTTCATCTGCGCGGCAGTACCGCGCTGAGGCCGGCAGTGCCGGGGAGCGGCAGTGCCGGGCACAGGGCGGTAGTGCCGGGCCTATCTAATTTAGTTTTAAGCTGTGATTTTTGACAGGCCTATTCACCCCCCCCTCTAGGCCACACAGGTCCTTACAATTTCAACACTATGTGGAATATCATCAAGTTTGCTTTTCTTGTTGAACCTTTGATACACTTAGCAAACTTGTTAGACCTTTAATTATGTTGTCACTCAATTCACCAAAACCCACTAAGGGGCTAGATGCACTTACAGATAGGCTTGCCAGGGTGAGGAGCCGAGATGGTGGTTTAGGTAAGAAAGAGAGCCAAGGACGAGCGTCGCCAGATGAGTGGCAGGCCTCACCGAGGAGCAAGGGTTTTGCAAGGGTGATAAAGATTTGAAGGCCTGCATCAAGGCCCCAAAGAATGAGGGGTGCGATAAAGATTTGAGGGTTCTCTCATCTAGCAAGGGTTTTGCTAGAACTCTTTTTTTTTACCCCAAACCTCAAATTAAATTTTGATGGCTTAGCAGGTCCTGCTGGAGCCACTCTTACTAGAGCCAGAGAGCAGTAGAGCCACACCAAAACAAACAAACCCTTAAACACATACTAGTAGTACTCCAAGAATAGCACTGGAACCTAAGAGAAGTTTTTTTTTGGTGTGTGTGATGAGGGCCAATCTTCTGGGCCCAATTCTGGGCCCAATCTTTTGATCTAGGTCTAAGCCCTGTCGACGAAGAACTTTAAGCCCAGAAGAGCCCATACGAAAAACCGATAACAACCGCACCCATCCTACACCGCAATCTGTTCCTCTTCATCCGCCGCCGTCTCACCTACAAGCCTCCCCCACAGGCACAGCCACGGCGCCACCAATGGATTCCTTTCGAACCCACCACCTCACTGCCCCACCACCATGCGCCCCCCTGGCCCCACTTGTCTGACACTACCCCCTACCTCCCCGTCCCAACCTCGTCTCATCGCTGCCGCGCCAGCGCCCAAATCTAATCCCCTAAACCCTAGCCCCGCCGCTGCCGCCGCCATGTTGCGCCGCCTCGCCGCCGTCGCCCCGCGGGCCTTCTTCTTCTCCTCCTCCTCCTCGCACGCCTCGCCGCTGGCGGCGTCGGGCTACACCTCGCGCCGCGAGTACGGACTGGTGCCCATGGTGATCGAGCACACCTCCCGCGGGGAGCGCGCCTACGACATCTTCTCGCGCCTGCTCAAGGAGCGCATCGTCTGCATCCACGGCCCCATCACCGACGACACGGCGTCCCTCGTCGTCGCCCAGCTCCTCTTCCTCGAGTCCGAGAACCCCGCCAAGCCCGTCCACCTCTACATCAACTCCCCGGGGGGCGTCGTCACGGCGGGCCTCGCCATCTACGACACCATGCAGTACATTCGCTCCCCCGTCACCACGCTCTGCATCGGCCAGGCCGCCTCCATGGCGTCGCTACTCCTCGCCGCGGGGGCGAGCGGGGAGAGGCGGGCGCTGCCGAACGCGCGGGTCATGATCCACCAGCCCTCCGGTGGCGCGTCGGGGCAGGCCTCGGACATCGCCATCCACGCCAAGGAGATCCTCAAGGTGCGCGACCGGCTCAACAAGATCTACGCCAAGCACACGGGCCAGGCCATTGACCGCATCGAGCAGTGTATGGAGAGGGACATGTTCATGGACCCGGAGGAGGCACATGATTGGGGGCTCATCGACGAGGTCATCGAGCATCGCCCTGTCTCTCTTGTGTCTGATGCTGTTGCCAGTGATCCGCCAAACCTTGGTGGAGGCGGAACTGGGGTGAATAAAGGGTCGGATGAGCCATCCTCAGCATGATTGGGCAGTCACAAGGTGCAATCCTTTTTGTGTTCCAGTAGCTGTCCTATTGGATTTAAGGTTTCATTCGTACATGAGGTGAGAATAACTTAATTTTCTGGATGCTGGGCTAATCCACTAGCAACACTTGTTTTGCTACTTTAATTGATCGGTTGCTGATAACGAATGCTCTCCGGTATGAGCCCTCATCCGTGGTGATATATGGCTGTTAAAGATTTGTTTGTCTGAAATCAATCAGTCCTGTTTAAAGGATTAAAGTCCACAGCCGGAAACATTATCTTGTATTTCGTCTCGGGGCTAATTCAGAGTGCCATTTCTGCATTCCACAAAATTCGAATTTCTAATTATCCCTGCATGTTGTCTGGCATTTTTAGCCGTCTTATGACCTTTAGCGTTACAAGATGTTAATAGTTTTAGTTAGTTGAACAGTCATCAGCATTGTGAAATCTCTGAATAAGACGTTTTCTCCCACTTGTTTTTTTTTAATTTTCGATAGCTTTCTCCAGTGAGAAGCTGAGTTCATATAGAGTTCTCTATTGAGAACTGAGTGCAGCTTGCATTTTATTTCTGCTGTTGGAGGAACTGGATACTGAAATTTTCTGTGTCAGAAACTAGAAGGGACCCTGGCATTATTTACTTTGAAGATTGAAGATAGATACATTATAAATCTTATGTACCATTATTCAATAATAATAATCTTTTCTATTGCTTCTCTTATTGAATTTCTGCATTGTCCTTATACCAGTACCACACATGAAATTGAGCATGGGAGTATATCTGCTATGTAGATGTAGACCAAATGGTTAAAACCATCCAATATTTTCATACTGAAAATGCAGAGAGCCCTACAAAGTTTGTATCAGTACAGGCTTATTAGGAGCTTTTTAATATCTAGCACTGATGATATGTAGAATTGTATATGATTGAAGATGACAATATTTGCTTCGCTAATAGGGCTTAGATTGGATACAATAATTCGTTCCTATGTGATTTGTCCATTCCTCTGTACTACATGAAGATCATCCTTTGGCTCATTTATGTCATGTTAGCCCATGGTCTGCATGTTAAGCCACCTTTCTTTTACCCACCTCAATGTATACACATCAATTGTCTTTTCTAGAACCTCAAATCAATTAATAATCGGAAGCATTTTCTCTTGGATAAGTTGTTTTACTACAATTCTTATCATGACATCTTTAAAAAAATATTAAACTATTATCCATTTTTGGTTGTGCATATATATTATGAGTCTGAACTGTCCTCTGTGCTTTTAGCTGTGCAAGGACCATACTATCATGTTTAGCAGGTACATTAATTGGACATAACATGTGTAAATCATCAACTCCATGATGTCCCCGCACTGGAGATTTTATGGTGTCAAACAATTTTCATAACAATATAGTATAATCAATGAGATCCCAAACACTGGTAGGATGTAGGAGAGCATGTTACACTGAGCTATGCTTATTTTGGAGTATACAATCTGATTGCTCAGCTTATGTTTCATCCAGCTATGATTTGAGTTTTAGAACGTGGTACTTCGATGCTGTGATTTGTACCATGGCCAAGAACTTACCGTATCGTCTCATTGTATTGTTTCAGATGGAACACTCTACTGCACTGCGTTCTCTTGTTCTCTGGGGTTTAAACCACTTATTTAGGGTTGATTACGCTGCCTGATAATTCTAGCCACCCTTAACACAAATAATTGTGGGCTTTAGATGTTTACTACTTGAATCATCACTCATTGTTAATGCTGCCTTCAGGGCGTGGCCTGATTGTCGTGATTGCAGTGCTCGGAAATCGATCGGGCCTGACCGGCTGCCATTTTTCTATAGTGGCGGCAGCGGTGGCTAGCTGTTTTTCTCTTTTCAGCCACTGTATCTAGTGAGTGCTTGCCTGCAGCAAAGCTCTGCCGATCAAGCTGGATAGCTATACGCTAAGCCGCACAATGGCACAAGTGGGCGAAAAATGGCTACAGAAGGGTCTTGTAGTCTTGTGCCACTTGTTGCACATAATCATGTCTTGTTAGCTATACGCTAACGCGATGCCAACATCACTATGCACGGCTGCTTTAAGTAAAGTTTGGTTCATGTTGTTCGGAGATAGATAACAATGGCGACAGGATTGCTCTTTTGTTAACAAATATGCTGTTTGTTTCACTGATCTTTTTTAAATGAATCAGAGATGAGAGCTTCCGGGACTAGACGCACGATATACTAACTCACAGTGTTGGAACTCGTGGAGCTGCGAAGGAGGTATGAGTGGGAGAGAGGAGGCCGAGGCTTGAACGCCCTCCGGTGAGCTGGTGGTGCCGTGTTCGGCGCCCTGGCTGCGAGGAAGGAGAGTGTCGAGAGCCCAGGCTAGGGAGATTGAATCTCAATCTCTTGGCTAACTGTATTAATTCCTAGAGTTTAGCACTTATACAAAACGTCTAACAACCTGCAGCTATTTTTTAGATAATAGAGAAACAAACTCCCTAAACTCATGGCTAATGCAACTGAAACTGTGTGGCCTTCAGCCACTGGTTCTGCCACGCCTGCTGTACGTGTTGCCCACCATAACACATAGAGTTATGGGTTTTTTTTGACATTATATCATTATATAAGCATAGATAAAAAGATGGTTCACTCATCTCGTGGTCTGTTGGATTTGGATAGTCACAAATTAGGACTGTTTGAATGCTCATGAATCCACCTCAATCCATATATGTTGAGGTGGGTTGGTGTAAAACTTTAAACTAAATTCCATATCAACTCATTCCAACATACATGATGGAATGAAGCGGATACATAAACATCCAAATAAGGTCTTCATTTTTTTACTCTCCATCTTTCTCGTGCGAGTGTTGGTGTTTTAGGGGTGCTAGCAAAAGAGAGAAAAAAAGTTAAGAAGAAATATGCAATAGTATGCCCATATATGGAGAAGAGAAGAGAGGAGAGGTTGACTCTCATGCAAACAACAATCTAAGTATAGAAGCATATACAATAGTATGCTCGTACATTAATTGTATGTGAGGGAAACTAGAAAAAGAGAAGATAGGACATGAATAAAAATAACAATAAAAAGTTTTTTATAGATAAAATAAGACACAACTATTGTATAGCTTGACTCTTCTAACTTGGTTAATAACCAAATACTTAGCTTTATTATTGGGTTGCTATAATATGCTAAGGTAAGTAGTGCTAGCTAGCAAATACTAGCAATCTATGTTTAAGGGCCTCCCTACCAACTCCAACTTTCACATGTAAAATCATTGTTGAGCACTGTTCATTGGAGCTAGATTTCTCTCTTTCCCCTCCCTCTTACAAAACCAGTAGGAGGTGATGAAGCCAAATATTTTAGCTTCACCGACTCCTACCGGCTCCGTAAGAGGGAGAGAGAAATCTGACTCTAATAAATAGTGCTCGATAATGATTTTGCGTGTGGAAGCTAAAGCCACTAGGATCCATGCCTAAGAGACCCTAAATTACCATCCAATGTAAGGAGAACTTTTTTTCGCAAGGAAAGACTTGACTTATCTGTTTTAAATACGTCGGAATCTCTCAATTAACATTTACTTCCTTCAAACTTTTCTAAGGACACTGTAGTGGTAGGTACTCCATAAGATAGTTACTAACTCTAAGCTAACTTTCTCAATAGCGTTAACTTTTAGCATATACTCCCTCCGTCCCTAAAAAAGAGTCATTCTCGTTTCCCAAAAAATCAACACATATCAACTTTGACCAAATATATAAAATAAAGTATTAATATTTATATTACATAATTAGTATCATTGGATAGATCTTTGAATGTACTTTTATAATAAAATTATTTGGAGATAAAAATATTGCACACATTTTGTATAAATCCAGTCAAAATTGAGAAAGTTTGATCAGCACGCATCCCATAGCGACTCTTTTTTTTTTTGGACGGAGAGAGTATATGCTAATATGAATAGCCTCACACGACGCTCTTACGTGATTTTATAATGTGTGTATGAGTCTAATTCTTAATCAAAACTTAAAAGTTAACTTTTCCTTTTCTTTTATTAAAGATATAAAAGGAATGTTTATAATTAGCTTATGAGTCATCTATTATAGGTGCCCTAAGCGTTACTATGGTATTCGAGATGGTAAAAAATTCTTAAATTTAACTGATTTATAGAAAAATATTAGTGACATTAATGTCTCTAATGAAATTTATTATTAAAATAGATTTGATCCATATACAATAAATATCAATAGTTAAAGTTATGTATACTTTGATTTTTTTTAAAAAAAAATGAGAACGACTGTTAAAAGGGGACGACGAGGGAGTTATGTTGGGGTTAGAAAATTTGTTATTACGATCCGCTGCTTGCTCGATGTATGCTGCCGTTTGATGTGTCGAAAAGATGTCCCAATGTTGAAGCTGCTGTCATTACTTGAAATGGAACTGTGTTCTACTGCCTCTGCCGTCCATCCTAGAGATGTTCCAATGTCCAAGCTGCTGTCATTACTCCAAAAGAGTAGATTTTTCACTTGTTTAATGTCACACGCAAATCAAATCCTACGGAAAAGCTCACTAAACACCAAAGCACAGGCACAGCCATCCTGCCGGCCGATTCGTTGAACAACACCTTGTGGCTGTTCTCTCTTGATGCCATGGCGGCGCCGTCGCTGTGGCAGCTGGAGGACGCGGTCATCGCGAGGCTCCGCACCTGCGCCACGTTTCGGGACCTCCTCCGAGTGCACGGCCTCGCCGTGCGGCTGTGCCTCTCCCAGAGCAGCTACGTCGCCACCCAGATCGTCCACATCTGCAATGGCCACGGCCGCGCCGCGCACGCCGCCCGGGTTTTCGCCCACGTCCCCGACCCGAACCTCCACCTCCACAATGCCATGATCAAGGCCTACGCGCAGAACCACCTCCACCGCGACGCGGTCGAGGTCTACGTCCGCATGCTCAGGTGCCTCCCGCACCCTTCCTCGAGCGGTGGCTTCTCCGTCGGCGACCGGTTCACGTACCCGTTCCTCCTCAAGGCTTGCGGCGGTCTTGCGGCTTCTCAGCTCGGCAGGCAGGTGCACGCGCACGTGGCGAGGTCCGGGTGCGAGTCACACGCCATCGTACAGAACTCCCTGATCGAGATGTATACGCGCTGCGAGGATTTGTCGCTCGCGCGCAAGGTGTTCGATGGAATGCGGGAGAAGGACGTGGTCTCCTGGAACACGCTCATCTCTGCGCACGCGAGAATGGGGCAGATGAGGAAGGCACGGCAATTGTTCGATTCGATGCCTGACAAGACGGTGGTTTCCTGGACCGCCTTGGTGTCCGGATACACCGCGGCTGGGGACTTCACAGGTGCAGTCGAGGTGTTCAGGCTGATGCAGATGGAAGGATTCGAACCTGATGATGTGAGCATCGTCGTGGTGCTGCCTGCCTGTGCCCAGCTTGGCGCCCTGGAGCTTGGCCGGTGGATATATGCTTACTGCAACAAGCATGGCATGCTGGGAAAGATATACATTTGCAACGCTCTGATGGAGATGTATGCAAAGTGCGGGTGCATTGAGGAAGCGCTGCAGCTGTTCCACAGCATGTCCGAGAAGGATGTCATCTCATGGAGCACGTTGATTGGTGGCCTCGCAGCACATGGGAGAGCGCGCGAGGCTGTCAGTTTGTTTGATGTGATGGATAGAGAAGGAAGGGTGATGCCAAATGGTGTCACATTCGTGGGGCTCTTGTCAGCCTGTTCCCACGCCGGACTCTTGGAAGAAGGACTGCGCTACTTCGATCGAATGAGGGACGATTATGGTGTCAAACCCAGTGTTGAGCACTATGGCTGCATCATCGACCTCCTCGGCCGGTCAGGGCAAATCCAGCGCACGCTTGACACCATACGAGGCATGCCGATACCCCCGGATGGCAAGATATGGGGGTCGCTGCTCAGCGCGTGCCGCAGCCATGGTGATGTTGACACGGCCATGGTGGCGGCTGAGCGGCTCGTCGAGTTGGAGCCAGGGGACGTGGGCAACCTTGTCATGCTGGCCAATGTGTACGCCGCTGCGGGCCGGTGGAGCGACATGGCGAGTACGAGGAAGGAGATACGGAGCCGGAGCACGAGGAAGACACCCGGGTGCAGCATGATCGAGGTGGACAGCGTGGTGCGAGAGTTCGTCGCCGGGGAGGACCTGGGGCCTGAGTTGGGAGGCATTGCTGCCGTACTGGATATCCTGGCCTCGCAGCTTGCTGATGATGAAGAATTAGTTGATTCAGATTGCGGGGGTGATGCGAATGTGTTTGCTAGTGGGTAGTACTGATACTATATTTGAAGAGGTGGTCCGATGGTGGAATATGAGAGGAGGATAGCATCAGGAGAGCTAGTAGATGACGATTAGCTTTCAGATGTTGTTCTGGTCTTTGACCAAAGGTTTATTTTCTGGATAGCTT
This sequence comes from Coix lacryma-jobi var. lacryma-jobi, assembly GCA_009763385.1. Lineage (NCBI taxonomy): Eukaryota > Viridiplantae > Streptophyta > Magnoliopsida > Poales > Poaceae > Coix > Coix lacryma-jobi. Next base: position 24,168,794 of record CM019830.1, on the reverse strand, counting down.
CCATCAATGTTGTGGTAAAAAGTTTTCCCACCTTTTGGCGGTTCATACAGGCTGATACAATTCAACAATTACAAAGGCTCTTTGAGTTGATTGAGAATGAAGAAGACTGCCAGCTGGATAGATATAAGTCATCTGAGAAATCAGGACGGTAAGAGCAATTTCAGTGCACTGAGGTGATATATTTTGTAATTTGTATATAGTGCATTGTATTAACCTTATTAATCTTTAATATTGAAGGAGTCAGATGGCTATGGTCCCGCCTCATTACTCAGCCTTCTACCTATGCTCCAGTTAAGGGGTTTTACCTCCGTCTATGATAGTGTTGGTGCAGGGAAGATGATGCTTATGGACCTGTTCTATGAACAGCTGTAAGTCTATCAGTTCTAGGCTTCTAGCCTTCTAGGAGACGATATCCGTCACACCGCTTTGTGATGGTGTTCCAACGTTTGGGTCTAGTAACAGCACAACAGCTTCTCAGTTCGTCACACTGATTGATGTATGATTCTTGTTTTCTCTCACTTTATTACGTTTAAGTTTGTCTCAGCCTCAATATGTGCAGACAACCATTTGTTCTGTATGTGAACTATAAGGCGCCTAAAAGTTCAACATTCAGTGTGGTTGCTTTAAGGAGGTTTTATCATAGAATAGATCTGATCACATGCACTAGTCCCTCATATTTAAAAGTTACCCTCCATCCAACAAAACATGCAACTATGGATTCTGTGCCACCAAAAGTAGTTTACGTTTGACCAAATTTCTAGTTAATACTATTTACATTTACGACTCCAAATTAATTTATTAAAAAAATACATTTCATAATGAATCTAATGGTATTTATTTTATATCATAAATATTAATACATTTTAATCTATAATTAATCAAACTAGAGATACTAAACCATGACATTGTGCTAGAATTGCATGTTTTTATGGACGGAGGGAGTATATACTTGAATGTAAACCACAGAAATATATCTTCCCTCAATCTGAATTCTAAAATTCTCCGCCAATAGATTTTGCATACTACAGCCTATGTTTTCTTATCTTCAAATAATGAATGATTTTTTAGGTTATTATGTACGAGAACAAAGTAAGGCTGTTATGTACAGCAGAGTCTGGACCAGTAGAACTGTTTGAGATGAAACACTTTTGTTTTTATAAAGAATCAACAAAGCTAAAAATAAGGTCATCGAGCTCTGCCCTATCCCTCCTGTGTCTGATGCTGTGGGCAGTGATTCGCTGAAGCTCGGTGTAGGCGGAAATGGGGTGAATAAGGGAATGGAAGAGCCATCCTCAGTACGATGGGCAGTCACAAGGTGCAATCCTTCGTATTCCTGTAGCTATGTTATATTGGATTTACTCTGTTATTATTATTATATGAGGTGAATAGCTTAATTTTGTGGCTTCTGGCATTATCCACTAGCTACACTGTTGTTTTGCTACTTTAATGATCTGTTATGGATGCTATCTATGATGAGCCCTCATCTGTGATGACAAATGTATTGTTAAAGTCTTAAAGACTTGTTCGTCTGCAACCAATCAACCCTGTTTATAAAGGATAAAAACCCACAGCCTTGCAACATTGTGTTTGTATTTCGTGTCGGGGATAATTTAGGGTGTCATTTTTGTACCTGTGTTATGACTTAGTGTTATATAATGTTAATATCTTGAATTAGTTGAACAGTTCATCAGTATTGTGCAATCTCTGAATAAGAGGTTTTCTCTGACTTTTATTTTTCATAGCACTCAAAGCTTTCTCTAGTGAGAGGCTGATTTCAAAGAGTTTTCTATTGAGAATTGAGTGCGGCTTGCATTTTTATTTCTTCTGTTGGATTGGCGAAACTGGATACTCAATCATCTGTGCCATTCATTACCCAATACTGGTCATCGTTTTAACTTCATCTCTTATTTAATTTCTGCATTGTCCATATACTGGTACAACATATGAAGATGAGCATGTTACACCAAGCTATGCTTGTTGCTTTGTTGTTATAACAGTTTGGAGCACACAATCTAATCGTTCAGGGTTATGTTTTACGCAGCTATAATTTGAATTTCTGGACCACATTTTTGTATTGTTTCAGATGGAACGCTTTACTACACTATGTTCTCTCTGGGGTTAGAAACCACTTAGGCCCGTTTAGCAGACACAGATCATGTGCATTGATTACTACTACTACAAGATAAATAGTGGTTGCATCTGAGCCATCCACATGAGAATAAACGGCTTAGACATACACGTCCAAGCCGTTCATTCTCGTGTGGATGGTTGACGTGCATCCACTCCTTATCTTTTAGTAGTAGTAGCCATTGCACATGATTTATGTCCTTATTTGGCACAACTCAGTTTTATTAGTGAAACATTTTTTTTTAGAAAAAATAGTTTTATAAGCAACTTTTTTGGTGAATCTGAGTTGTCTTGAAAAAAATATTTGATAAAACAGCTTTACCAACTATTTTATACATGGTGAACTCGAAAACTATTTTTTCTAGCTTTATCTTAATTTATCCTTTTGTGAGAGTAGAGAAAAAATATCTTCATCCATAAAACTGTTTTTAAAAATGTTTTTTTTAAAAAAAAAAAACAGGTCACAATAGGTGCCGTTGTGAGCTGTACTAACCCTTGTTTTGGGTTGATTACGCTGCCCAATAATTATAGCCACCCTTCTCGCAAATAATTGTGCCCTTCACCGTTCATTTCGTGAAATCTCCCAAAATATTTTGCATAGTACCCGTCACATCAAATCTTTACACACATGCATGGAGCATTAAATGTAGGTAAAAAAATAACTATTTATACTTTTGGTCTGCTGATGTCAAGACGAAACTTTTAAGTCTAGTTAGTCCATGTTTAAACAAAGTTTATCAAATAATAACGAAAGTACTATAATAATTTTTCGCCACATCTTTCACGAACTGACAGACGCACTACTTCAATCGCTAGCTTGCTGTCACTCGTTTCGTTGTCTTGTGCGGCCGGCAGGCGGCAGCCGGACAAGTTTGAATGGCAGCCCGTGAAACCAGTAATCGTTTCTTTATTATTACTGGTCGACGCAGATTCCATATAGATTCCTTTCACACCTTCGTCCACATAAAAGAAGAGTACTGCAGCTAGGTGTAGTACTATACTCCCTCCGTCCCTAAATAATTGTCTCTACTCCCTCCGTCCCTAAATAATTGTCTCTAGAAATCCATGTTTGTCTCACAGACACGCTTTCCAGACAACAATTAAAAAAGAATAGAGGGAGTATCATGCATGGAAACAGCACAAATCGCTCACGCTTTTGCTTCTCAGAAGGATCCATGGACGACTCCTTGCTACTCCCTCCGTCCAACCAAACGTACAATTCTCGCTTATCGAGAAATCAAATATTTCGATCTTTAACTAAAGTTATATAAAAAAATGCTAATATTCTTGATATAAAAATATACCATTAGATTAGTAATAAAATATATTTTTATAATAATTTTATTTAACGATATAAATACTAATACTTTTTATTATAACTTTGGTCAAACTTGAGTCAATTTGTCTAGTACGGATCTCATAATTGCATGTTTTTATGAATGAAGGGATTACATGGACACACGTAAAGATGGTTATAGCTACCCGAAACCCAATAAGTTTTTACCTTATTATTAAGGTATTAAGGTAAGGATATGAGTTGACTTTTTTTACTTATAGGTTTGTTAATGGACAAAAAGTCAAACCTAACAGGTTTGTGGGTCTAGATTTGGGAACATAGTACCTAAACCTGTAAACCCATGGTTTTTTAAAACCCGGTCTATAACTCTAAAATATTTAACTAAAATATAAAAAGTGTTTATAGACTGTTTATTTTAATTAATTTTATCATATTGGGTTGTCATCGTTCTAAATTTTACGAAATAAACACAATCATTCAATATAATATTTTTGAAATAGAAATAAGACAAAATTAAAATATGGTTGTGTGTGTAAAAATAAAGTCTTATTGAGTTCGTAGACAATCCGATGGGTACCCGTGACCCGAATGGACACGAGTTTGGACATAAAATAAAACATGTGTTGAGTCAAGAGTTTTTTAGCTGGTGCATTTTATGTTTGTGGGCATGAGTTTGAACGAGCAAAATCTTACATATTTGTACCGGTTGCCATGTCTAGATACATGATGTCATCTTCCCTTGCGTGCGCGCCTGCCTTGGTTTTTGTTTTGTTGCGAAGCAGAAATCATATGCAGCACGGCATGCATCGTGCGTCGTCGGAGTGCGCCGCGGTGGCTTGCCTGCGACGTCACGTGTTCTTCTGCGCACGACAACTTTGTTGCCATATTGGCGTGTTAGCTACTCCCTCCGTCTAAGAAAACATGCAATTCTAGAACAGTACCACGTTTTAGTATCTTAAGTTTAAATAATTATAGATAAAAATATATTAATATTTATGTTATCAAATAAACATCATTAGATTAATTACAAAATGTACTTTCATACAAAATTTATTTAGATTAATAAATATTAATACTATTCACTAGAAACACGGTCAAACGTGAAGTACTTTTGTGTGCACGCAAGCCATAGTTGCATGTTTTTATGGACGGAGGGAGTAGGTGCCTAGGTTGGCTGTCGTTTACTTGGTGCCAGAACCAAGCGATTCGCTTCACATGATCCCATTTCCGCAAGGCGCACTTTGCATATTGTACTGTATCTTCACTGGTACGTGCAGGTTTGGAGCGATGTTGGTTTTGAATTCGCTGCGCAAAAATGCGTCGTATATATGGAGCAAATTGTAGCTCCATTTTGTGACTCGAAAACACTAACCACTATTTACAGAGCCGTTTGGTTGGAGCCTAACCTTTTTGCCAGAAAATCTGGAGCTTGGTTTCATCAAATGAATAATATAAATATAATGAACAGTTCAGAAATGAACTACTACTACTCCATCAGCGCGAAAAAGGACTAGGCAGGCAATCCATTGACATGTGTTTGGCTGCTAGTCACATGCCGCACCTAAGGTGTAGCGCCAAAAATCCATACTAAAGTTAGGGTGAAGTTTTATGAAGAAAAAACTTGTGACTGCCACAACTTTTCCTTAAACCAAACATCAGATTTTTATTGTATGGTGTGTCGTACCCTAGGTGTGATGATCTCAATCGGTAAGATACCAAATACACCTCCACTTAATATTGTCACGGAGAAATCTCTTTGAAACCTAAGCTCAAAACTTAAGAATGGGAAAATCGTAGGATTGGAATTATATAGAACTACAGTTATATTGGAATTCAAGATATAGAATTTTTTTATTGTGGCCTTTGGATAGAATATAGGAAAAATACAAGAATCGACGACATAAGAATAGACATATAGGAAAGTTTTTACGAGGTGCATACTAGTTGTTGTGAAGAAATTCCTACGGTTTCATACATTCTATCGTAATCCAAAAGAATTTTATAAGGTTAAATCCTTTCTTCTAAGAAGACATAAGATTTGTTTAGATCCATGGTCAATTGTCTAAAAAATGTCTAAAGATAAGAACTAACTTTAGATAACAAAATTTTAGAGTATGAGATTGTTTGGATCATAGGCTAAAGTTTAGATCTACTCTCTCTGTCCCTTAATATATGTCGTTCTACCATAGTAGTGTTGTCCCTTAATATGTGTCGTTCTAGCTTGATGCAGGTAGGTGCAGGCTTTCCCACCACATGAAGCAGTTGTCTCCCGCATTAGCTTTTTCCCTTCCCCACTTATACCAGCACAGATCGGAAAAAGTTGATGTCCCAAAATAATGCAGTGCCTGCGTAACTGGAAAAAAGTTGATGTGGTAACAGTTTTGGGATATCGTCAGACTGTCTACTTGGAGATTTTTCAATCTAAATTTTGGTAACGGAACTTTAGATGAGTGGATCCAATGAGGGTCTTATATAGGTTTAGTTTAAGGTTTTGATGTGGAACCCATTGTTGAAACTAAAAAAACATAACATAATAACATCCTATTCTTCATGCAACCCTGTTTGATCAATCTTTAATAGCGTGTGTTACTATCGCATGTGGCATGCAAATTTCTCTCTCGTCCTTGTTCATCATATTGACTCGGTCTCTTCTTCTTCTTCTTCTTCACTAGATTACACTAGTCAGCCCCGCTTCTGACCTCAAACACTGCTCCTGGCCAATAGCTCAATCATCCCCGCCCACTCCTAAATCCAAACGAAATGAAAAGTTTGCCACCTTGCCCCACCATAGGCACCACCCACCTCACCATACCTTAATGTGCCACCACTATTGGGCTGGGCCCCTCTATTTTTTCTAAGCATGTTAACCATGGAGGACATCAGAAGAACTTGAAAATCTACACTACAAGGAATAGTGTTTTACATGACGATCACTTTAGTCATAAATAGTCGAAAAGACGTCACAGTTAACTTGTCATGACGATCGAAAAATATATCATGTATCTCACGTCATACATTTACTGGACCAACTGGAGCCGTCACTGATTGTCATTTTATTTCGTCATAGAATAATCAACAAAGTTTGAGCGAAAAAAATCCAAAAAAATAGGGGAAATGTTTTTAAAATTAGGGAAGGGGCCCCACTAGCTAGCTACACCACCCATCTAACTCCAATCGTATTTTTTTGTATTTTTTTTTGCACTTTGCATTAAACCAAAATTCGAACTAGCGACCTCTCGCACGTACGCGTGTAACCTCCACTACCACTCCACCCCTTTATCATTTGTGTCTATATTTCATTTCAATTTCCCTCATATTATGCTAAACCATGTGTAAATTGCTTGTTTGATGCTTTAAACGAATTCAAATCAAAAAGTTGTCAACTACAAAGTTTCATAACTTTTCGAGATCTACACTTTTTGTTTAGAAAGTTTCTCCATCCGAGGTCATTTACAAAATTTGGATTTCAAATTTGAGAAATTTCAAATGTAGTTTTCATTAACAAGATGGTCTCAAATTAAAAATTTATCAACTAGAAAGTTTCATAACTTTTTGAGATTTATGACTTTCATTTTGGCTATTTTTCATCTGAGGTATTTTGAAAATTTTGAATTTCAAAATTTTTAAATTTAAATGCAGTTTTGCATGACAACATGATTTCAAATTAAAAGTTGTTAACTACAAAGTTTCATAATTTTTTGAGCTTTTCAACTTTCATAGATCGGCAAAAAAAACAAGGCCCATGTTGGCAGGCCATATCAGCGCCATGTTGGATGTTGAGCTGTGACGAAACGAAAGTATCCGTCATAGATCTACCACTCAATTGCTAAGATATGCAAAAATAATCCGTGACGTTCAGATCGTCATATATAAATCATCTAACAAATGAAGAATATGATTTTATGATGCTTTCTTAGAACGTCATTGAAAACCGTCATGTAAAGCACCATTTCTTGTAGTGCTAATCCCAAAATCCCACCGCCTCCACTTGCCTCCTGGCAACCTTGCCACCGGCCACCTCGCTTGCAGATAGGGACGCATGCACGTCAAATAAAGATTATGCCATGATGTAATAGTTCACTGACATCCCCAAGAGAGACACTCCTATTTGCTTGGTGGTCGTCATCCCTGCTCCTCACTACAGGAGACGTTGGCTTTGCCGAGTGCTGGCTGCACTCGGCGAAGGCCCTTTCGCACTCGGCGAAGCCTTCGCCGAGTGCCGCACTCGGCGAAAGGCACTCGGCAAAGAAGTTATCGGCAACGATTTCTTCGCCGAGTGCCAAATATCGGGCACTCGGCGAAGCAAACGGGAGCCGTCACCTGACGGTCTCTTCGCCGAGTGGCCACGTGGACGGCACTCGGCGAAGAGGGCCCCTTCGCCGAGTGCCAAGCAGTCCGGCACTCGGCGAAGAGCTCCTCTTTGCCGAGTGCCACGCAGGCCGGCACTCGGCGAAGAGGGCCCCTTCGCCGAGTGCCAAGCAGTCCGGCACTCGGCGAAGAGCTCCTCTTTGCCGAGTGCCACGCAGGCCGGCACTCGGCGAAGAGGGCCCCTTTGCCGAGTGTCAGGGTCAAGGCACTCGGCGAAGAGGCCGAGCTGAGCAAAAATTTGCCCAGCTTTGCCGAGTGCCATGACCTCTTTGCCGAGTGTGGCACTCGGCAAAGCTGGGAAAAAAGGAAATTTTTTTCCTTGTTTTCATTTCCCTACACAGAGAACATATCACACATTCATATTCCATTTCAGACAAATATCACATGCATATATATCACACATCCATAACATACATATCCATTTCAAACAAATATCACATGTTCAGTCTCCATGCATCACAAGCTAACAAGTTTATCACAAGTCCACAAGTCCGGCACTCGGCACTCCTCAACAAATCCACAAGTTCACAAGTCCATCACAAATATAAGTCGGCCATCACTGCTCACCTTGGTGCTCAGATTGTGAAGAACCCCCACCTTGCCACGCGTCCCACGACCCGCCCGAAGGACCACCTTGCCAACCTTGCCACCCAGGCGGCGGAGGTCCAGATGGCCACCCGGTGTACCCTGACTGCGGAGTAGGGTAACCTGGCCACCCATAGGGCGGAGGAGGGCCACCGGGGAGCCACCCAGGCTGCGGAGGAGGGCCACCAGTGATGTGCAGAGTGTGCGGAGGAAGGCCAGGTGCAGGAGTCGGTGCCGAACCCTCCGACTGTGAGTGCACAAAGGAGAAGCAAATTCGTTAGCACCTGGAGGACAGCCGTAAACGTTAAAGAAATATAAACAACCATATATACTCACCGGAGTCTCTGTCGTAGGAGTAACAGGAGGCACAAAAGGAGTGAGCAGCGAGGGAGGCACGACAACACCCGGGATGTTCAGGCTCCCAAAGAAGTGAGCTATGTCCTGCGTCCTCTGTGCCTCCCGCTGCTGGACGGCCAGTAAGTCGCGACGATGGGCCGCCGCCTCGGCCTCGTGCATGGCCTGCAACCTCTGCATCTGGTCCGCCTGGGCTTGCATCTGGGCCTGCAAAATTCGTCCCGTAAGGTTTAAACAATGCAAAGACAAGGTATATGTGTAAAAGCAATGAACGACGAATAGAACAAGTACTTACCTGAAGTGCTGCCATCATCTGCTGTGAGGTCGGCTGCCGAGGTCGTATGGGGACGGAGGAGCTCGTGCTGGCAGCTCGAATCTCAGCGAGGTTGGGAACAGAGGACGAGTCAACTGCGCTGTTGGCTATCCAGTACCGGCCGTGCTGCTTCCCTCCTCCCAGCCTCATCACCAGGTCTGTATCTAGGGGCTGGGTGGCCGGATCGAAGTCCTCCCCATGGCGCTCACGAGCCGCAGTGGTGTACTCGGTGACCTTGGTGTAGGCGTTCGTGTTGGTGAACGTCTCGGGCCCGGCGTCTGGGTTGTACTGGGTGCTCGCGACAGTCGCCTTGCCCTGGTGCGACAAGTGGTACGCCTTGAAAGGGAGGCACTCCTCACCACCATGCGACTGGGACTGCGAGGAAAACACAGATGATTACAAGTAATGAGTAATTGAGTGTTACAATAAAAAAAATCAGTAGAGCATACCCATCTGTCGGCGTACGCAGCGAGGCTAAGGTTGCCTTGGTGGTGTGCCACCCCAGGCATCTGCAGGCGGCAGTCTCGGCGGGCACTGTGCCTCTCATACCACTCGTTCGATCTCCACTTGTCCACAATGGCCACCCAGCAGTCTAGGTGATTGGCGCACCAACCAGGACAGAACTGCAAGACAATAAGTATTTAATATGTTAGAAGAGCCGCTAAGTGATGGACGGACCAATCAGTATTACTGTTTTGTACGTACCTGGATGTACTGCTCCCTAGTGAGGTCGGTCTCCCTGGTGAGCATCATCTGCCTAGCGTCCGTCTTCTTCACCGCCTTCCCTAACACGTCGGCGTTGTAGTTGATGACGCACTGGATCCGCGCCTCGTGGTACATATCCGCGAGCCGGGACCTGCAGACCTTGTCCTGCACGTGCAACGCCTCGGCCTCTCTCCCCGCCTCGCACGCAAAGTACTCCTGCATAAAGACAACATGTACCCTTTCATTATTTCAGGAACTTCCAACAAATACGTATCATTGAGAAATGTTGTGCGAGCAAGACTGACCCAGAACTCGGCCCTAATCCGCGCTGCAACGGTGGTGTACGTGGGGTCCGGAGCGACACCAAAGTGGTCCCACGTCCAGGGCGGTGACCTGACCCCAGCGTAGGTGACCAAGCCCGGGTAGTTCTTCCGAATCAGAAGACTTAACGTGCCATTGATATAGCGTGTCTTGCCCCCTGCCACAAGTTCCCAGTTCCTGCATGAGTCATTAAGAACAACTGTTAGTCGGAAGTTCAATTTTGAACATGCCATGTGAACAAGTAGTGAAAACATTAATGGTAACTTGTCGCTGTAAGGTCGAATCACCGGACGGTGGCTAGGTGCGATCCGCTGCTGCGGGAGCTGCGAGGGGCCGCGCAAGTACACTCTGCTCGAAGCAGAGGAAGTGGAACCCCCTCCGGAGGCACCGACGATCTCGGCACCCTCGTCCCCCTGGCCACCCGTCGAGTCCGAGGAAGTGGTGTCGTCGTCCGACATCCTCCTGGACGTCCCTCTGGCGTCCCCCTGGTCGTCGTCCGAGCTCTCCGCCGGGTCGGGAGTCGGGTCGGGAGTCGGATCCGGAGTCGGGTCAGGAGTCGGCTCCCTCCTAGGACGTCCACGGGGGCGGCCGGACCTCGCCCTCCTCGTGGACGGCTCCTCGGCTGCGGTGGGTGGTGAGCTGGACCTCCGGTAGAGCGAGTTGACCCGCCGCTGCTGCCGCCTTCCGCCCGGCATTTTGTCGAGTGCCTGTCATTACAAAGATAAAATCAATTAGCATATATAAACGATAAGTCTTTATAAAGAGATACAAAATGAACAAAACATAATTGCAAAATAATTATAACAATATAGCATTACATGAATTAAAAATTATCTCCGCGATTGTCAGTGGCTAGTGCCCCTCGTGTGTTGGCATGTGGCACACGTGTGTCGTCATCACTGTCAATATTGTCAAAACAATCGGCGTCGTCTCCATCATCCTCATCACCCTCGTCCTCACCACCAAACCGTAATCGCTCAAGCATTCTTAAGTCCTTGGCATTGTGCACCTCATCACCCTCGTCCTCATCAATATCATTGTCATCGTCTTCTTCCATGTCCATCAGCTCAAAAATGTTAATGTCAAACCTCCCTTCTAGCCCCTCAGGTTGAAAGAACTCTCCGCTATATGTGTTTGGGTCGAAGTTGTAATCATCATCGTTTGGGAGAGGCGCTTTACCGTGCGGCGATACTAACTGCACAAGGTACCAACCCATAAGATTGTTGTCTTCTTGACACGCCCATGGGAGATAATAAACTTGTGTGGCCTGTTGAGCCACAATATAGACATCGTCTCCCTTGTAAACGGAGTCATGTCGAATTTCGACTAGCCCAATCTCAGGGGCTCTTCTCGTGACATCAGGATCGAACCAATGACATTTGAATACCACTGGATTAATAGCTTTGGTACCCTCAAAGTTGAGCTCATATATTTCTTCGACTATGCCGTAATAGTCGCGCTCATCGGTGCCGGGCGTACGAACTCCGGTATTCGTGGTCTTTCGATTGGGCCGACTCTGCTCGTAGCTACTTGTGTGAAAGCGATAGTCATTCACATCATAAACGGTGAATGACTTGACCCTATAGTCGAAGCCATTGCCAACCTGTTTCAACTCATCTATCATTTCCGCATCTGTGCGGGCCTGTAAGTTGAGATAGGGTAGATCGTTTCATCAAATGAAACAAGAAATGAAATGAAATACAAGGTTAGTTCAGTGGTACCTTCGTACTAAACCACGAAATGAAATCGGGCACACCATTTTTGAGAAGATGGTCTTGTTCTTCAGAGGAAGGTTCCCTATCCTCTCTCCAGTATTCATCAATAAATTTCCTTAAAAACAAGGAGGTCGAATCAATAGATTGAAGATAGTGACGGCGCATGTAACAAGCTCATTGAGAACTTACTGCACATAAGGAGTCACTTCGTCAAGGTTCAACAACACGTACAACATGATAGTGTGCCACTCATCATGCCGCAACATCTTGGTCCTCGATGCGCTTGCTCTTCCGAGTTGGCCTTTGAAAAGGCTGAGGTTCGATAAACTCTCGTCGACGTTGTAACGAGAGGGTGGATTGTGCACGCTAGGAAGGTTATCCTTATAATATGTTGTTGTGAAGTTGGACACCTCCTCCACAATAAATGCTTCTGCCACGGAAGCCTCTATTTTGGCTTTATTTCTACACTTTTTCCGAAGAACCTTTAGACATCTCTCGACTGGAAAGCACCAATGGCACTGCACGGGCCCCCCCATCCGTGCCTCGTACGGTAGGTGCAAAATCAGATGCTGCATCGGCAGGAAGAAGCCGGGTGGAAAGATCATCTCCAACTTGCATATCAACACAGGTGCCACTTCCTCTAGGTTAGAAATCACGTCATAAGATAGCTCCTTGGCACAAAGCTGGCGAAAGAAGTAGCTCAACTCTGCCAGCACGCGCCACACAGGCTCAGGGAGGTATCCTCGGGTCATCGCGGGAAGGAGCCGCTCGATCCATATGTGGTAGTCATGACTCTTCATCCCTAACACTCGCATAGTAGACAAGTTCACTCCCCTCCTCAGATTCGCCGCATACCCATCAGGGAACCTTAACGCCTGGATCCACTGTAGGACTTTCTTCCTATGGTCTCTTTTCAATATATAATCGGCCGGACCTCTTTTCCATTTCTTGCCAGCACCAGGAGCCCTCATCACTAGCTTTGGTCTATCGCACATCTCTTGCAGGTCCAGTCTGGCCTTAACATTGTCCTTTGACTTTTCTGTGTCCATGAGTGTTGCAAAGAGTGCCTCAGCGATATTCTTTTCTGTGTGCATTACATCGATGTAGTGCGGACAAAGAAGGTCATTGAAATAGGGGAGTCTAGTCAAGCCCGATTTATGGGTCCACATGTGTTCCTCTCTGTACCCGAAAAAACGACTCTTGTCTTCATCAAACTTCAGAGCCTCTATTTCGGCACGGACCTCGGAACCGCTCTTGAACTGAGGAATGGGGTTGGTGACTTGAACACCTTTCCTGAAGTGCTTGATGTCACTTCTGAACGGATGGTCAAGAGGCAAGAATTGACGATGCTGGTCGAATGAAGAATACTTTCCTCCCTTCTTCAGCCAAGTGAACTTCACAGCTGCCTTGCATATTGGGCATGGGAACTTCCCGTGAACACACCAAGTGCTGAATAAGCCATACGCCAGGAAGTCATGCAGGGAGTACTGGTACCACACATGCATTTTGAAGTTCTTCATTGTTGCTCGGTCATATGTCAGTACCGGGTTTTCCCAAGCTTCGAACAATTCATCCAACAAAGGCTCCATGAACACACCCATATTGTTCCCCGGGTGTCCAGGAATTATCAGTGACAAGAATACGTTCTTAGGGTCAAACATAACACCGGGAGGGAGATTGAGGGGGATCACGAACACAGGCCAACAAGTGTACGGGGCCGCCATCATTCCATACGGGTTGAACCCATCTGTCGCCAGCGCCACACGTACATTTTGAGCCTCCATATCTTTGCCAGGATGCATGGCATCGAAGTGCTTCCATGCTTCACCATCCGATGGGTGTACCATCTTGTCAGGATTGTATCTCTTGCCATTCTTGTGCCATGTCATCTGTTTCGCAGAGTCCTCTGTCATGTACAGTCGTTGGATCCTAGGTATGAAAGGAAGGTACCGTAGGACCATCTCGGGGATATTAAGTTGTTCCTTCTTGCCATCTCCATGGTCTACCTCCACATACCTAGAGGCTTTGCACTTTGGACAGTGTGTTGCTTTCTCGTGATCTTTCCTGAATAGGACGCACCCTTTTGGACAAGCATGGATCTGCTCGTACGACATCTTAAGTGCACGAAGAAGTTTCTGTGACTCGTACGTGTTCTTCGGCAGAATGTGACCCTCCGGCAACAGGGTGCCCAAAATTGCCAACATGCCATCAAAAGCGTCTCGACTCAAGCTATACTGGGACTTGAACCCCATTAGGCGTCCAATGGCATCCAGTTGTGAAACCATTGTCTTTTCATGAAGGGGCTTCTGTGCCGAAGACATCATGTCGTAGAACGCCTTTGCGGTGTCCTCTGGCTCCTCCAATCCTTCACCGAATTGAGCCTCTTGAAAGTCTCCCATCATGTCTGCTACCCCGGCATCTCCATCATACTCCTCGAGACGTTGTCTCACCACCTCCTCTCTAATCCGATCGGCTTCACCATGGTGGACCCAACAAGTATAGTTTTCAACGAATCCGTACTTGTAAAGATCTATCCCCACGTTATTCTTATATTTTCTTTTCTTGTTCCCACATTTGCTGCAGGGACACGGCATCCGACTCGACCCTTTAGCAGCCGGACCAAACGCATGCTCTAAGAAAGCATTGGTCTTAGTAACCCATTCTGTGCTCTTACTTGCGTGGCCCGTGTACATCCAGTCACGGTTATCCATCCTCTGGCATATACATATGTAAGCGAGTAATAAAACCAGCAATTGCATCTACACTGCATTCCTACCATCTAATAGGAGAAGGATAGGTCCTAATCCCACCCGAGGATGCGCAGATGGGTTAGTTTCCATGTTCTACTCCTACCCGAGACAGAATTTCGGCAGCACCTCCTCGCTGTTCTCCCGATACACGTCCTGGCAGGGAGAGTGTGTATCCGAAGAACAACGAGGAGGTGGTGCCGAAACTCTGACTCTGACAGGAGCAGAACATGGAAACTAGCTCATCTACGCATCCGCGGGCTGTCCAAAATACGTGGACAATTCGAAAGAGATACGGTCGCAGATATGCAAAGGACTGAATATCTAAGACTGTATCTCTTTCGAACGGGAGACGTCTAACTAGGTTACGCGACCAAAGATCAGATACCTAAGGATACGGATAGAGGGGTTATACCTAAGGTGTCGGTGAGGTCAGGGTAGCGGGGCAGTGGTGAGTCGGAGCAGTGGCGAGACGACGCGGTGCAGACAGACCCGCAACGCCGACGAAGACGATCGGGGTCACCGAGTCCCTCCGACGGGTCCTCCTCCTGCCAAAAAAGAGCAATTGGTTAGTCTCGACCAAAAAATTCGGCAGCACCTCCCCTGCACGGTGAGGTTCCCAAAACCTGCACAAAATCATCGGCACGATGGCCGACAACCATAGTAACATCCACCGCAAGCATATACTTTAATTATAAAGTCACATATACTACCGCCTCCTCCTCCATAACCACCACCACCACTTCTATCTCCTTCACGATCTACCTAAACCACAAACTCAACCACCACAAATATATAACAACATTTGGCACAAGAAAGAAAAGGGAATGGTAGATAAGGCCATACCTACGGCGGTGAGGGTTGAGGCCGGGATGCGCAGTCAAGTGGAGTGGCACGGGGCAAACTCGGCGATTCTCCTCCTCGTCGTCTTCTTCTCCCTCCTCCTTCTCTTTGTCGTCCTCTCCTCCTCCTCTCCTCTTCTCCTCCTCTCCTCTTCTCCTCTTCTCCACCACCAGCAGGCAGGGGCGCGCCGGGGCCGGGCAGGGGAGCGGCGGGGCCGGCGTTCGGCGGGGCCGGCGTTCGGCGGGGCCGGCGGGCCGGGGCGGGGGCGGGGGCGGGGGCGCGGGCGGCGGTGGCCGG
Source organism: Coix lacryma-jobi var. lacryma-jobi (assembly GCA_009763385.1). Lineage (NCBI taxonomy): Eukaryota > Viridiplantae > Streptophyta > Magnoliopsida > Poales > Poaceae > Coix > Coix lacryma-jobi. Next base: position 24,153,122 of record CM019830.1, on the reverse strand, counting down.
GGCGCGGCGGGGCGGGGGCGCGGCGCGGCGGCCGGGGCGGGGCGCGCGGCGCGGCGGGGCGGGGGCGGGACGGGGGCCGCGGCGCGGCGGGGCGGAGCCGGCGGCGGGGCGGAGCCGGCGGCGCGGCGGCGCGGCGGCGCGGCGGTGGAGGGCGGCGCGGGGTCGGGCAGTGTGCGTGTGCGTGTGTGCGGGTGAGTGTGGGTGGGTGGCCGAAAGACCGTTTTGTATTTTTTTTTATTTTCAAACGACTTTGCCGAGTGCCAGATCGGCTGGCACTCGGCGAAGAATCTCTCTTCGCCGAGTGCCAGTCGATCTAGCACTCGGCAAAGAGGGCCACGTGGCAGACACAAAGCGGCCAGCAGGCCACTCTTCGCCGAGTGCCAGCTGGCACGGCACTCGGCGAAGATTCTCTTTGCCGAGTGTCAGGGCTGACACTCGGCAAAATTTTCAATTTTTTTTTGATTTTGGACACCCAATTTTTTGTGGGTCTTCCCCACACTACCACAGTCAATATTTTCAAATTTGACAGTTTTTGAAAACTTTTTGTTATATTTTTTGACTTTCTTTCGTTTTGTTGAATTTTCTCGGAAGACGCAAGTTTGAACTGCGGGTGCATCGAATAATGGATTTTCATGATTTAAAAAATATTATTCTTGTTCTTAACCGTATGTTGAGGCCAAATCCAAAACCTGACCTGATGTTTCGATCAACGTGCTCACGGGGCAACGCCTCCAAATTACGTGCGGGCGGTTTTTTAATTATAGAAAATGTAAATAAATTCCGAAAATCGCGAAACTTGGCGAGATGTTGTTACATCATATGCGTATGCCGTGAAAAAAATTTGAGAAAGTTTCGAGCAAGTTGTCACGTACGATGCTTACAATCCTGGACATCTCAACATGTGATATTAGATATCACATGCGGAGATGTCCAGGTTTGTAAGTATCGTACGTGACAACTTGCTCGAAACTTTCTCAAATTTTTTTCACGGCATACGCATATGATGTAAGAACATCTCGCCAAGTTTCGCGATTTTCGGAATTAATTTGTATTTTCTATAATTAAAAAACCGCCCGCACGTAATTTGGAGGCGTTGCCCCGTGAGCACGTTGATCGAAACATCAGGTCAGGTTTTGGATTTGGCCTCAACATACGGTTAAGAACAAGAATAATATTTTTTAAATCATGAAAATCCATTATTCGATGCACCCGCAGTTCAAACTTGCGTCTTCCGAGAAAATTCAAGAAAACGAAAGAAAGTCAAAAAATATAACAAAAAGTTTTCAAAAACTGTCAAATTTGAAAATATTGACTGTGGTAGTGTGGGGATGACCCACAAAAAATTTGGTGTCCAAAATAAAAAAATACTTTGCCGAGTGCCACTTAGACTGACACTCGGCAAAGAGCAGCACTTCGCCGAGTGCCAGCCATGTGGCACTCGGCAAAGCACAGCTTACGTGGCATAGCCTAGGCCCGCACTCTTCGCCGAGTGCCACGTGGGCCGGCACTCGGCAAAGAGATGGTCTTCGCCGAGTGCCAGACGGCGGGCACTCGGCAAAGCTAACGGGCCCGGGTGCCGTCTGGTCAGCGAGACTTTGCCGAGTGCTCATCGTTGTCGAGTGTTCGGCACTCGGCGAAGAGGTGTCTTCGCCGAGTGCTTTTCTTTGCCGAGTGTTGGGCACTCGGCAAAGCTGGCTTTGCCTTGTGCTCATTCTTCGCCGAGTGCCATATTTCCGGCACTCGGCAAAGAGGCTCTTCGCCGAGTGCCCGAAATTTGGCACTCGGCGAACTCGCAGGCACTCGGCGAAGATCGTGTTTCCTGTAGTGCCTGAGTCACGCGTTCCAATGAATAGCAATGCCAATTTGTGATCCACATTCAAGATGGGTTCGCCGTGGCGTTAGTGGCGAAGTGATGTTGAAGTTTGCTGGAGGTCCCTTCTTTCTGCATTTTGATGCCACCCAAAGTGTTGTATATCTTCAAAGCCTTCAAGCCACAACTTTGGCTCCCTTTCTTTGTGGAGTTCATTGTCCAACTTTAGCCCCTTATCATTATTCTAATGAGTTGGAGTGTATAGATTGACAAGAAACAATTACATTTTCAAGGGAATACCTCCTCTCTTCGAGTCTTTGGTATTGCTAGAAGCATCTTCAACCATGAGTTTGCCATTGTTATCCGTCATGCAAAAAAAGAAATATGTCTGTTCCATTATTCCATGGCTGCTTCTTTATTTGCTTTGCCTACTGACCTTGTAAACTTTTATTTTGATATTTTTTAATATATATATGAGAGCGTATGCTATGAAAACTAGTCTCCTGTGCAAACTATAGAAACTCTAATCAAGACCACGAGAATCTAATCCGATGGTGGTTATTTTAGCACTTAAATCCCTTCACTTATCTTATCCTAATCCAAACAGACGTGGACACAGTGGGGGGTTTAAGTGCTAAAATAACTCACCTTTACCTCTAATCATCGGATTAGATTTCTACGGTCTTAATTAGAGTTTTTATAATTTGCACATGAGGCTGATTTCCATACCATACGTTGGCTATATATATATATATATATATATATATATATATATATATATATATATATATATATATATATATATATATATATATAGTAGGGCCATCTTGATATGCTTTAGCAACTCCAACAGTTTGGCAAAACCACTTGGCATCCTAGGATTTTTGCCAAAACCATAAAAAACCTCCTCCAACAACTTGGCAAAAGTGCTTGGCAATTTGGCAAGCTTGACAAAATTCCCTCTTCACTTGCCAAATATGCCAAGTCCTCCACCGCTTGGCATCACGTGTATCCCAATTTGCCAACTAGTTTTGCCAACTTGTTGGAGGCTCAATTTTATGATTTTGGCAAAAATTCTAGGATGTCAAGTTCTTTTGCCAAGCACAAATAGCAGACTGTTGGAGCAGACCTCTTTTTTCACTTGGCATTTGGTTTTGGGACTTGGCAAAACTATAGATTTGTCAAGTGAGTTTTAGCAAATTGTTGGAGTTGCTCTAAGAAAAGAGAGGTGATGTCTTTTTTTTTTTGGGGGGGGAATCGAGACAGGTGATGTTCAACAGTGATATCTGAATCCAAACCTACCACGATATGGGGCTCCTGTATATTTCCATTTTCTACTTATTTTTCTGTTCCACTTCTAATTTTCCCATTAAGACTTCCGTTGGAATACATGATTTTTTTCTTCTCATTTCTGTATTTTTTATGAACAATTAACTGATTCCTATGATTTTTTTTTGTATAATTCTAGGAAATTCCTCCATTGCAAAGGAGTCCTAAACTAGTCGATCTCACTCCGAACTCCAAAGCATGCAGCAAAAATGGCGCCATAAAAAATGCATGCTGCGTTGTCCAGGCTGGAACTCAAAGCCGTACACGGAACTGTTAATTAATCGCCTATCCAAGCGTAGCAGCCGCACCGCACCGTGCTTAGCGTTTGGCTGGGAGTCAAAGTAGAATGAGATGTGTTGTCAAAAAAAAGTAGAATGAGATGATCCTGTCCTTGACTTCTGACATGGGACGGGGATGGGATAATTCTGATTCTTGTTTTGGTCGAGGAGGGAGGAGACCAACCCATTTTTTTGTTTGGTCTAGAGACATGAAAAATGGGATTAGCCACTGACAATTGGGGTCCATTTGTCAATATTTTACTTATTTTTTTCCTTCCTCATCTCCTCATCCGTTCCCGTGGAGCTCGCTCCCGATGGGGTGGGATCTCGCGCTCGCGTCCAGGGGAGACCGCACCGGCGGAGCAGGCATCCGCGCCGGTGGGAGCTCGCGCTCGCGTCAGGGGCCCGCGCTGCACGTCGGCGGAGCCCGAGCCTGGGAGCTCACGGCCGTGCCGGGGAGCCCGCGCTGACAGAGCCCCGCCCGGCTGTCGCGGCCGCCTGCCGGAGCCCCGCCCCGCCGTTGCGCGGCCACCTGCCGGAGCACCCCCGCGCCGTCGCGGCCGCCTGCCGGAGCACCGCCGCGCCGTCGTGGCCACCTGCCGGAGCCCCGCCCCGCCGTCGCGGACGCCTGCCGAAACCTCGCCTTGCCCCCATGCATTTGTGCCGCCTGCTCTTCTTCCTCACGTCGCATGCAAGGGCAGGGGCGTCCCGCATCTGAGAGGAATATTCCTCGCAGGGATCATCCCACCTGAGCTCGCCCCCTAACCAAACAGCCTAAAAAGGAGGACCATCCCACCTCATCCCACTCCATCCCAGCTCACGGCGCTCCACTCTCCCATTCCCATCCACCTGTTCCCAACCTCCCCCCATCCCCTCGGCACCGGCCCGACGCCCGGAGCCTCCTGCCGCATTTTTCAGACTGGTCTGTTTCGTGACGTCCCAGCCTCCCAGGAGGAAGAACCGCCGCACCCCCTGGGCACCGTCGCTGTCGAGCCAGGGAGATTGGCCGCGAGTCCCGCGACGGAGCGGTCAGAAGCAGCGGCGGCCGGCGCGGTTTCGGTTTCCTGGCTGGCCCGAGTTGTTCGATTCCTCTTCTGATTTGTGGTGCGTCGTATTCCTCCCCGTCTCGGTTCATTGTCCAGGCTTCTTCTTTGTTGCAATTCTGATTCGATTCTTCGGCTTTCTTTCCCTTCTCTATATTATATGAATATCGGTCTGGATTACGAAAAGTTCTAGTACTAGTACAGAGTTGTCTGGAGCCCCCGTCGCTGTCCCCTCGCCCTCTGGTCTCCTCACGCTCTGGTGGAGAGGAGTGACTTCTCGCCGGCGGACGCCACCGTCGGAGGCAGCTGCTAGTCGCCGCGTCCGGTGGCTGCGTTGCGTTGCGGCGACGGGGCGTCTCTTGCTGTGCTGCATCGGGTCATCGCGGCCTGCACGCGGCGAGGCCGGCATCCGTCTTCGGAAGGCGTGCTCGGCGCGGCCAGCCCGTTCGTGCGCTCAGTTCCTAGCTCAGGTGAGATCGGGCGGCTCTTCTTATTCAACTTTAATGGTTCCTTCAGGATTGCTGTCTGGGTCGTTCTTGATTTGCCCTGTAATTCCGCAAAATCTGGAGCTTGGATTTCCCGATTTGTCGTTAACTGCTGCTGGTTGTAGTTGTAGGTGCTGATACTGTTTCATCTTTCTCGATCTGTAGCAAGTTTCAATCTTTGAGACGTACTCTTAACAGTACTCCCATCATCCTGGAGCTGGCGTTACCTTTAGCCCGTCGTGCGAGAATTTAGCCATCTCGGGCTCTTGGTTTCCTGCTTTGAAAGGCTTAATATGAAACTTGTAGCCGATCGATGGAGATGTAGTGATTCTGGTCAATTTGATACGGATTCCTAGTTCTTCTCGGGACACTTTAATAAGTGCTCTTTTATCGGTATTTATATTCAACCAATTATTAATTGCAGAGTAGTGTTTGTACTAGCAGCTGCAGTTCTTTTCACTAATGAGCACCCTTTCCATGTCATTTTCTTGATTACCTTTTCTGATGGTAGATTCCATGTCTCATGCTCCCACCACCATTTATTTAACTTGCTTGCTTACTTTTGTTGTTCACTTGTTTATGCCACATGATTGATGCTTGTTTCGTCACATGGCCGGTAATATGCTACTCTTAGGATATGTACCCTGTATCATTATTTAATGGTTCCTTGGTCTCCTACATTTGTAGGCTCATAACTTCCTTATGGTGTTTGCCTAGAAAGTGGAGAAATAAGATACATAGTGGAAGATGAGATCAGTTGTTCGGTCGCTTCGCCAGCTCCGCTGTTTCGCCCAGCACCATGCAGAGAGGCACTCACAGGCAACCAGATTGTTCGGGCAGCAGAATCCTTTAATCATGTGCGGTTCGACATCCCATTCCGTGAGCATGTTACGTCGTAATGGTGAAATTAGCAGATTTGCAAGCCCTGGTGTGGAGTTGATGAGGTCCATGTTCTCTACTGTAGCGTCTGATTCGATCAAAGGTTCTCTTCTCATTTCTCTTTTCCGTGTGGTCATTTCTATCTTCTATTTTTGTAGGCCATTTGAATCAACCTATTTGCTTTCTTGAACTTTGCTGTAGATATTGGAAGAGGTGGCCCGATGGTGGAATATGAGAGGAGAATAGCATCAGGAGACCTAGTAGATGGCGATAGCTTTCAGGTGTTGTTCTGGTCTTTGACCAAAGTTCATTTCTTGGATAGTTTGCGATCAATGCTGTGGTAAAAAGTTTACCCACTTTTTTACTGGATCATACAGGTTGATACAATTCAACAATTACAAAGGCTCTATGAGGAGTTGATTGAGAATGAAGAAGACTGCCGGCTGGATAGATATAAGTCATCTGAGAAATCAGGACGGTAAGAGCAATTTCCGTGCACTAAGGTGACATATTTTGTATATAGTGTATTATCTTAACCTTAGTCTTTTTTTTGGAAAAAATAACCTTAGTCTTTGATATTGAAGGAGTCGATGGCTATGGTCCCGCCTCATTACTCAGCCTTCTACCTATGCTCCAGTTAAGGGCCTTTATCTCTATGGTGGTGTTGGTACAGGGAAGACGATGCTTATGGACTTGTTCTATGAACAGCTGTAAGTCCATCAGTTCTAGCCTTCTAGGATAAGATCTCTGCCATCAATTTGTAACCTTTCTCATTATTCCTAGTCCACCACAAAGTAATTGTGAATATATTAATGCTCTGCTGGTGAATCAGTCTATATAAGTGATAGTATCACAACTGTTATGGCAATCATTCGCATTTTAGGGTCAATATTCTTTCTTTGTGATTCTTTTCAGATCACGCGCAATTGTGAATTAACAGAACACATTATAAAGATAACAAATGCATTAGTATTAATATTAGCATCCGTTGTTATCAAAATTTTTGAAGTCCAGTGGCATGTAATCAGAAGATGGGTAGCTGGCTATCAGAAGGAAAATGGTCTCCTTTTTCATTAATCTAGTTTTAACTGGTTGCTCTAATATTCATTTTTTCTAGACAGTTGACTTGTACTCTGAAAACTTGGCACATTGACATTTTTTTTTATCTATGAGGAGATTTAGGAATTTAGCAGTATGAAAACTGTAGTTTTATATGTAATTCCTTGTCACTGGGTGCATACACAGAGATACAACAACTACCCTGTATTTGGGAATTCTCAATGCTAAACTTTGATGTTCATCTGCTTAGATGAAACATGTTAGATAATATCTCAGCCAAAAATTCGTTTGTATTAAGTATGTTTGTTTTGTTCACATATAAACTGTACCTCAATTTGTTGCATTATTCGTAAGCTGTACCTCAATTTGTTGCATTATTCGTATGCTGTACCTCAATTTGTTGCATTATTCTTAAACAAGAAATAGACTTGAAATCAGGAATAGTTCACTGTGAGTTGCATTCTTGGGCACTTCACGTGGCGATGAAACCATTGATCCTTGCTCAATGAGAATTAATTACACTTCTTGATTAAGAAATTCCCTTGCCTATATTTATTGAAATATGAATTCGTCTGGGTCAACGAAGCTAGATTGATTACCATGACCTTCTGCCGCCTGTTGGTTAAAAGCTTTTTTCAGACTCTAAGAGCAAAACGGGGCTAAGAAATTGGCTTGAAATCATATAGTACTACAAATCTTAGTCACTGGTAATGACTGAATCATTAGTGAAATTTTTTGTGAGGCTTTCTGATTTTGGGATTGATCAGTAGTTTACAAATTTTCCCTGATTACATCCCAGCACTGTCTGTAGAACATATAACAAAATTTATGCGATGCGGGGCTATGCTAATGTATGGACTCCCAGGAATCTAGGATAAATGGCTTTGATGAAAGATAACCAAATAACCAAAAATTGTGCTTGATGCCTTCACAATTCTCCAATTTTTAGTTGGAACCTGTAGTGCCTGTGACCAACAAAAATCCTGTCATATTTCTCTTGTTGATGGAAAACTAGATGGAAAGAATGAAATGCTGACATATCTTTCTTGTCATTTTATACTTTCAGAAAGATAATTTTGTTTCAAATAATCTCGAAATAACAGAGTTTCATACAAATCTCATGGCTTTACAATAATATTTAGACAAAATGTTGGACTTACATGCATTCTTCACTTTAAATAACTGATATTATTTTGTCTTGGCAGACCATTTAATTGGAGAAAAAAACGTATTCACTTTCATGATTTCATGTTGAATGTACATAGTCGTCTTCAGGTAATTTGTTTATATGTGCAAACTGCATTCAGAAATACCCTGTTCCAAGCTTCAGGACGATATGACAATTGTTGTCATGACACTTGTCTATATGCAGATGCATAAAGGTGTTTCAGATCCTCTTGATGTTGTAGCAGCTGAGATTTCAGATGAGGCCACCATATTATGTCTTGATGAGTTTATGGTATACTTTGCTGAGGTTAAATATTCCACCAATGTCCTAATATATATGTTTGTAACAAGCCAACTATACTGCACAGGTAACTGATGTTGCTGATGCTATGATTCTGAACCGGCTGTTCAGACAATTGTTCAGCAAAGGCATTGTATGTGGCTACTATTTTCTTCATTTTCTTATGGGACTAAAATACTCAGGTTATCTATACAATGCATCAACTTTTGACATGGATTTATTTACATTTTTTGCTCAGATTCTTGTTTCGACTTCTAACCGTGCTCCAGATAAGCTTTATGAAGGTGGCTTACAACGGGACCTTTTCTTGCCATTTATTGACACCTTGAAAGTACGAGTTGGTGTACATTTATCAATTTCTCTGCATGGTCCATTAAGGCTAGTATGTTGATCTTTACTTTTGTGGACCATTGCAGGAAAGGTGCATCGAGCACCCCATTGGATCTGCAGTGGACTATCGTCAACTGGGTTCTGTATGTTACCATCTTCTGCAAGCTAGTAGTCCTGGGTTTCTTCTCCCTTCCCTTCTGTGACATTTGAACTGATGTCTGAGCAGGCTGAACAAGGTTTCTACTTTGTTGGAAAGCATTACAGTACGCTTCTAAAACAGAAGCTCCAGTCTTTAATTGGAGATGAGGAACCCAGCCCACAAGCTGTTGAAGTAATTATGGGAAGGAAATTACAGGTATGGTAGAAGTATTAAAAACAGCCCACTAAAATACATTGTTTTTATAACTACCATGACTTTGCAGGTTTCCCTGGGAGCAAATGGTTGTGCATATTTTCCTTTTGAAGATCTTTGTGATAGACCTTTAAGTGCAGCAGATTACTTTGGACTCTTCAGTAAGTATATTGCTGCCTGATTATTTTGGACTTGACATAACCTATTAACTGATAACCAATTGTTGTCGTACAGAAAAATTTCATACCCTGGCACTTGACGGTGTTCCAAAGTTTGGGTCTAGTAACAGAACTGCAGCTTATCGGTTCGTCACACTGATTGATGTATGGTCCATGTTTTGTCTCAGTTTATTATGTTTAAGTTTGTCTCAGCCTCAATATGTGCAGACAACCATTTGTTGTGCATTTGAACTCAAGACACCTTAAAATTCAACATTCAGTGTGGTTGGCTTAAGGAGGTTTTATCATAGATTAGATCTAATTACATGCAGTAGTCCTCATACTTAAAAATTATGTACTTGAATGTAAACAATTGAAATATGTTTTCCCTCAATCTGAATTCTAAAACTCTCCCTACAGCCTACATTTTGTTATCTTCAAATAATGAATGATTTTTTTAGGTTTTGTACGAGAACAAAGCAAGGCTGTTATGTACAGCTGAGGCTGGACCAGTAGAACTGTTTGAGAATATCGTGACTGTTGCTGAAGCACAGAAGGTCTCACCAAGATCTTCGCGCTCACAGAAAAGCGATGATCCTGACCTATGTGTGGACAATGAACTTGGATTTGCCAAGGATCGTACGATTAGCAGGTAAGTGGAAATGCGTGCATGATGATGTTCGTAGATTTCAGATTAGTGCTCTACTGCTCTGTCTGCCATGTCGAGTCACAAATCACAGTCAAGCCAACCCTTTAACCTCGTATTTTACTGGTGCCTTATGTTTAGCCTTCTGCTTTTACAGGTTGACAGAGATCAACAGTAGAGAATATTTGGAGGACTTTGAAATGCGATTGCGGCAGCAGCAGCAACTGCCCTTGCAAGGACTAGATAATGGTGGTGATGTTGTACTAGCATAATAAGCAGAAGGCTTCTGCGCCTCATATTTGAACTTCTTGTATTCACACCCACCTGGCTTACATAGGCAACTGAGAAGCTATGCTTTTCCAACAGTGATGCATGTAAATGTGCAATAAACCTATGTAAGGGTATTTTTTGCAAATAAGTGAGGGATCTATAAAAGGGCCCAATCTATAGGGGGAATAAACAAAGCTTAATTTTTATAAAGAATCAACAAATAAGCCGAAGAATCAACAAAAGGGCTCAACCTATTATGTGTGTCTAAAAATAAGGTCATCGAGCTCTGTTCTCTCTCTGTCTGTATGTGTGTCTGATCCTGTTGGCAGTGATTTGCCGAACCTCGGTGGAGGCGGAGCTAGGGTGAATAACCTCAGCGTGATGAACAGCCACAATGTGGAACCCTGTAGCTGTCTTATTGGATTTAAGGTTTAATTCTTACATGAGGTGAATAGCTTAATTTTCTGGTTGATAGGATTAGCAGCTAGCTACACTGTTGTTTCGGTATTTTGATTGACCTGTTGCTACTAACGAATGATATCTGGTATAAGCCCCCATCTGTGGTGATAGATGCATTGTGAAAGCCTAGTTCTTCTGAAATCAATCAGTTCTGTTTAAAGGATTAAAAAACCCACAGCCTTGCAACGTTATGCTGTATTTCGTGTTGGGGTGAATTTGGAGTGTCGTTTCTGTATTCCATGAGTTTTGAATTTCTAATTATCACTGCATGTTGTCTGGTAGTATTTCTAGCTGTGTTATGACTTTTAGCGTTACATGTATCATTAGTTTGAGTCAGTCAAAGTTCATGGCGTATTGTGCTCTCTCTTAATAAGATATGGTATCAGACACTCTGAGATATGGGAATACATTTCTGCTTTTTTTATATAACAGTTAGCACATAATGTGATTGTTCAGGTTTATCTTTTATCTTTATCCTGCTATGATTTAGTTCTGAGAAGTGGTATAATAATTCTGGGTTTAATTTTATGTTCACAAACTTATGAGTCAACTTATTAGCCGTATTTTGGTTTATTCTCTCTTAGAACACTATTGAAAGAGCCGTAATCGGAGGATAAGATGTTAGTACTTGAACTGTTGGCTTGTCACTGCAGTCCTCAGAAATCGATAGCGGCACAAGTGGAGAAGGAGATGGCTACAGGGTGGATGAGTCTTGTGCCGTTTGTTGCACATACATACGTTTGAGAGGGACAAACAGTTTTAAGCATCAGTTTCTCCGTTGGATTAATTTTCCCGTTTTTGTCGGTACAGATTTGCCGTGGCACGTACATGCATGGACACACAACCACACAACGCCATTGCGATTGCATTTGCCTACACTGACGACGTCCGACCCAAACCCAGCTGGACACTGGTAGGTTGTAACCAGAACGATCAACGATCTACCAATATTGCAATCGATCGGCGAGAGCTCGCTAGCCGGAGGAGCGCGCGGCCGGCAGGGCCTGGCCGCGGAGGAAATGGTAGAGCATGGCGAGCGAGCGGTCGGGCGCGAAGAGCGGCACCTGGTGTCCCGCGCCGCGCACCGTGACGAGCGTGAGCCCCTCCTCGTACTCCACCGCCCACCCGGCCACCTGCTGCCGGTAGTACCACGCCCGCCACCCGCCCCACTCCGCCACACCGGCGCCGCCGCCTGCCGGAGCGGAGGAAGTGGTCGCGCTCTGCCGCCGCCGCGGCCGCAGCCCCATCGTGTTGATGCTGTACCGCGTCGACGTCACCGGCACCCGCCCGTCCGTGTCGCCGCTGCAATAATAACGTGTCGTGCCATGCCATTACGGGGTTTCGCTTTCAGCTCAGCATCATCAGGGAAAGAGAATGGTGCTCGAGAGCCGATCGAGTACCTGTAGACCCAGACGCGCAGCCCGGCGCCCATGAGCTTCTTGAGGATGGGCAGCACGGTGGCCGGTGAGTCGTTCCATTTCCTTATGACCTCACTGCAGGAAAAAAAAAAACACGCAATGAATAAACGACCATCGTCGCAGTTACGTTCCGTCAGAGCGGACGCTGAAAGAGGAATCAATGCGCACGCAAGTTGTCCAGATCTGATCGAAGAGGAACGGGTCGGTGGTGGCAGATGGAAATAATTGGGGACGACGGCGAGCGCACCAAGCACGTGCACACGCGCGGCATGCAAGGGTCCATGCATGGCTGGCCGCTGCCTATGATGCTGACCTGCAGGGCGAGTACGGGTAGGGCAGGCCCGTCCGGTTGGCGTGCAGCGCGCGCTGCACGTCCCCGCGGTTGAAGTAGTTGGTCACGTACGCCTCCGTGCACGGGTCGTATCCGGCCGGCACACGCTTCACCAGCCTGTGCCACTCCTCCTGCGAGCGTCCCCGGTCGTTCCCGTCACGGCGTCACGGCACGGCAAGACACGGCAGTCAGTCTCACGTGCGATGCATTCGCAGACGACGACGACACAGAGAGCGCTAGCGCCGCGTGCGTGCGTATACGTACATGCTTGGAGAGGAGGCGCGGCGCCGCGACGAGCCTCGCCGGTCGCCCCCTCCGCTGCAGAGCGGCGGCGCCGCCGGCGCCGGCGGAGGAGAGGTTGCTCAGCAGCAGGCACGTCGGCGTGTAGATGCTGTAGATGTCGATGTCGTGGTAGGCGCCGAGGAAGGCGCGGAGCGCCGGGGAGCAGCCCTTGCCGGGGCGGCCGCCGTCGGCCTCCTCCTTGAAGGAGTCGCACTCCCGCCGCACCGCCGAGTAGAGCTCGTCCGAGATGATGGCGTGGCTCCACGCGTACTCCACCATGCCCAGCTGGTCCGTCGCGTCGTTCAGCACCGCGTTCCCGATCTGCATGTATGCAAAGTGTCGAGTTGTAATCGCGTTGCACGCGCCACGCCCCCGGGCCGTCAGCGTGTCATGCATGTGGAAAAACCTTCTCTTCTTGGCAGCAGTTGCCAGGTACTAGTAGAGCAGTGCAGAGATGTGGGTTCTCTGCTTTTCACAGAGCCGCGCACGATGCAATGCAGCATGCGTGAAACTGTCACTGCATGCCACGACCCAGGTAAAAGGGGCTTGGCACAAGCCGCGCCTTTTTACCGTGTTGGTTATTATTGGATGCTTATGAAATACAGTAATTTAAAACTAATAAAGCGGTAAAGCTCGCAGAGCGGGGTATATCCGCATGCTCGCTTAATGTCCCTCATCTTTAGAATCATCTGCAGATCTGCTACCTGCTACTCATTTATTTCATTCTCTTTTCCTTTCGTGGTTCCTTTTATCTTTCTAGAACACTAGCTAATGCCCGATTTGCTGCGTCAAAGCAGGTTGCCTGGAACCAAGCGAATCGAGCAAGCAATCCTACCGGCATGGCATGATGGCAACTTGGCAAGCTGCGTGCGTCAAATAAAGAGGTCTCAACTCTCAACTTTCTTTGCTGCAGTGATGCCGTGAGGCGTGAGTAGGGATGAAAACGGTGGGAAACGGTCGGAAAACTTCTTAACCGTTTTCTACTTTTACATTTGAATACGAAAACGAAAACGAAAGCGATAACACCAGACACGAAAACAAATACGAACTTGCGGAATACCTAGAATTTCGGAAACGAACCAATTCGAGCGAAATTATACCGAACACGAACGGTATACGAAAAATCTATACGGAATACCGACCTACAATGCATAACAATTAACAAGTGCCATTATGACAAATTTCGATCACAAGAAAGAACACTTATCAATTTAATCTCTTTCACAAGTGAAAAAAACAAGAGGAAAATTTGAGATGTCATCATAACTAGACCAGAAAGGATAGCAACAGCCGTGCAACACTGTACGAGTGATTAGTCCCGCCTCAGCGACTTAAGGAGGCGCGACTGGGTGAACTACCTATATAATACGGTCCATGGTCATCAGTACTCCACACTTACCTTTGCCTATTTGTCTGTACAGTAATGACCAACAACCAAATTCGGTTTAAAATAAATTTTAAATTAAGGATATTTCGGATTAAAAGTAGAAAAGTAGAAAACGGTCGAATTCGGTCGAAAAACTCCTCAACCGTTTTCTACTTCTACATTTAAATACGAAAACAGAAGCGAAAACGGTAAAAATCGGATAAGAAAATACGAATTCGATCGGATTAAATATAGAAAACGATGCGGTTCGGTTCGAGATATTTCCGTTCTGTTTTCATCCTTAGGCGTGAGGCATGGCATGCTAATGTTTACCATGAAGCCTTTGATGCTGATGGCGGCTCTGCCCCCGCTCGCCCCTTTGTTCCCTTCGTAGATGAGCTCCGCGAGCTGTGGGACGTAGTGCCCTACAAAAGCGTAGCACGGCAGGGTGCAGCGACCGTTCGCAGATCACGATGCAGGTTTAGGAAAAACTAACAGCGAGGTTTAATCTGAGACGCATATTTATATAGGGAGTGATATATGAAGGCTTATTACCGGCGTAGCTCTCTCCGGCGATGTAGAAGTCGCGGCCCTTGAACTCGGGGAACTTGTCGAGCCAGCCGAGGAGGAAGCTGTACGAGTCCTGCGCCGTCACGCGGTCGCCCAGCCGCTGCAGGTCCGACGTCCGGTTCGTGTACGAGAACCCCACGCCCACCGGCGTTTCCAGGAACAGCAGGTTCACGGCTGAAAGGTGAAGGCCGATAGCCGATCCAGCGGAACGCAACCACACAAGAGACAAGATTTCAGAGAGTAAATTCAGAGTTTCAGAGAGTACTCCCTCCGTCCCTAAATGTCTGTCGTTTGCGCTTCTCAAGAAACAACTTTGACTAAATATATATTAAAAAATATTAATATGTATGATACATAATTAGTATCGTTGGATAGATATTTGAATCTAGTTTTTTAACAAAATTATTTGGAGATACAAATGTTGCACACATTTGCTACAAATTAAGTCAAATTTATGGTACGCACACCAACAACGACGGTCAATTAGGGACAGAGGGAGTAAGCAGTAGCAGAACTGAATCGATGCGTTGGTTGAACTTGAACTGCTTGCCTTTGTTCCATGCGTAGGCGTTGCGCGTGAGGTTCGTGCGGTAGCTCCTCACCAGGAACGGGCCCAGCTCCTGGGCGGCTCCGTAGGCCACAGACGAGCACCCAGGCCCTGCATGCAATTTTTGGGTCCATGAGCCAGTAGTATCTTCCACCAGTTCCAACTTCAGTCTGTCAGTCGGCACAGACATGGAGCCATCCCTCTACGTACACTACTGCTACAGTACGTAGGAGTACACTCATGGCTGGCTCACAGTCGCGTAGTACTACTGTATAACCGTAGAGGGATGGCAACCATTTCAAATTGGTCGTCAGTAGGCACAGGAATTTTCGATCACACGGACTGCCACAGTACATGCTTTGCCAGTCGGCAGCCTTGGAGGAGATCTCCATTGGCCGCTGCTGCAGTTCTCACTTCTCAGATGGCCTATGGTAATTGTTAACAGCCTACTGCTCCTAATAGCATGTGTAGGCTTTCTGAGTACTGTCCATATCGAGTAGCAGTAGCAAGAAAAAAAATAACCGCGAGGGGCTTGCTGGAGAAAAGAGAAAGCAAATGCAAAGGTGGACAGAGTGGAGAGCAGGGCGATGAGACGGCTGATGTGCGCCTCCCTGCCCGTGGTCAAAGCGTCAAAGACTCGTACTTCCATATAATTATTAAATCAGTAATTCTTTCCTCTCCACTCTATAAATACGGATTTTTTTTAACAAAACAATGCTCTTCACATTCTAGTGTATCTTTTTCAGATAAGAAAAAAGAAATCACTGAAGTCTGAAGATATATAGGCAACTCTTGACTGATGCTGATATGTGATACTGTACTGTACGCGTGAAGCGTCATGACAAAAGAGTACTTGCTCTCCTCTCTGGCCATATCACTTGGATTTTCTGGTTTTGGTTTCAAACGATGAAACCAACACATGCTCACATACTCTGGTACTCGCGCCCATGTGCATAATATAATCTAGGTAGGATAGGATTACTGCTCATAATCTTAATCTCTCTTTATCTTTACTGTATCGTCCGTCCACCTTTGGTGCTGTGCTGGTGCCGCTGCTGGTGGTGCCCCAAATGGCCTAGAGCCATGTGAAGAAGGACAAGCGAAAGAGAAAGAACAAATATATATCTGGTCGTCCGATCGCTAGCAGTAGTGTCACCGGCTCTGCAGTGCAGTGCAGGGCGAGAAAACTGCGGGCATGTTTGGTTGCTAGCCATTGTTTACCACAACTAATCTTAGGCAAATGTGGCAAGCCACAAAAAGTGTGACAAGCAAAATGGTTGCCACACTTTGCCATGCCTAAGGGAATCTTACCACATTTTTATACTCTATGACATGTGGAGTCCAAAATAATCATGCCAACTTGGTCAAACTTGCCTAAGGTGAAGTGTGGCAAGATGTGGCTAACAACCAAACAGCCCGGCATCGCACTCGCTACTATGCGCACCTTTGTCCCTGTCGCCGGCCGGCCGGAGCGGGCTTTCTCTTCCGGGACCAGGGTGGCGCAGGATCTGCCCCCGCTTGTACGCCGGCCTCGAGCCTTCTTTTGCCCTTTCGCAGCGTCTTTTTCCTGCGCCCGGAGGGAAGAAGGCCGTTCGCTCTGCTCACTGCTGTAGTAATAAGATCTGAACGCGTGCTCTCGCCTCCTCTCATCGTCCCTCCTCTGGGATTCTGGCGCTTTGCTTTCGGGAGCTTTTGCTGCCGGAAAAGCCTCCTCCTTCCGCAGCTGCAGCAGCATGGTGACCACACGGCCGGCCACGGCGCTGTGCTTTCCGACTTGCCGACGCGTTTTTTTGGGTGGGTGCAGAGAACAAGGAGGAAATGCAAGCATGCACAATATCCATGCGTAGCCTACGGTTGCCACTAGGATTCGTCCCATCATCGATCTACCGCCATATTCGGCAACTGCTACTTATCCTATTATAAACGTTGCAAATTGAAAGCCTGGAGGCGACAGAGCATGCAACGAAATGTGAGCAAACCCGCAAACAAAGAGGGGGGGCATTCGTGTGGAATGCCGCTATGTAATGAATGGTCTGGAAGATAATAAGCCGATTCGGAAAAGAATCAGAAACGGACAGCAGTCACGGGACATACAGAACTACTGTACTATACATACAAGAATACAAGAATGAAACAGCCCGAGTGGCTCAAGAAACCGTTCGTACCTCCGTTGAGCCAGAGCAGGAGCGGCTTCTTGTCCGGCTCCCGCTCCGCCTCGAAGAACCAGTAGAAGAGCGCCTTGCCACCGCCGGCCGAGGTGACGTCGACGTAGCCGGCGTAATGACTGAACCCGACCGCCGGCTGCCCGGGCAGCCCGGTGACCAGGTCGGCCTCGGGCCTCGGGCTCCTGCTCCGCCGGGGCGCGCCGCTCGCCGCTGCCGACGCCGTTGCCAGCGCCAGCATGAGCAATGTCGTGGCCATAGCCGCCACAGCCATGGTCGTCCCTGTGCGCAGGCGCGGCGTGTGGGGGCGTGGCAGCGTGTTCTGCAATCTGCAGAGTGCAGCAGTCCCGTCCTGCGCCGCGCGTGTGGGGGAGGAAGAAGAGCCGTGGCGAGACGGGGAGGGAAGGGCGGTTTAAAAACAGAGCAGGACGGGGAATAAAGTTGGAGGCGAGGGGGTTGGCAGTAAATGTTTCGTTTTTATTAGTGCCGTAGTGGGGGTAGTTAAGAAATGAATTTTGCTAACTGCAGAGTCGTGCCACAGTAGAGCACCTTTCTTGTTTTTTTTGTAACATTCAAAGTTTGATTCTTACTAACTGCATGTCCGAGTAATTGTTTATGTGAACTTTTTTTATCTCCGTTGTTGTATCATATGTTCCGAATTCCGAGAGGGATTGCTGAATGGTTTCGAGCATTTCGAGCCTTTTTTTTAGTGTGACTCCAGTTAAATTCCTGTGGGATTAGGGTTTAATCACAGTTATTCTCACACTTTACTTTTTTTTTTACTTTGGGAAATATATAGTAATGTGGATGTGGATCTACGGAAAGCTCATACTTGACAAGTATATAATTAGAAGATGGAGCTATCTCACAAAATTCATAAATAAACATATGACTCTCTCTGAGATAAGATGATTCATCAAACAAAATATCAGTAAGAGTTTGGCATCAAAACTTAGGGACTAGAGTAGTGGGTTTATCCGTGTGTGGCTCTCTTATTTGCAAGTCTATGTTTTTGGCAATCGTGATTTGTGAGTATGGGGTAGCTAGATAGCGAGGTGGCTGGGCAATGTTGGCAATTTGAGAATGACGGCTAATGAGGAGGGTTAGAAGATGACAATCGAAGAACATTACCTAGGTGATGGTGATCTTAGTGAATTTCACCGATCTCCAGTGTCATTCCCATGGCTTCTTCTGACAACCCGCCACCATGGAGCTTCTTGGCTTGAACTTTTGGCCTGTGAGGGTGGTTGAAATGGAGACACACAGACACTACACTCAATGAGTCAATGATGTTATTTCACAAAATAGGCACAAAGGTGCACAAGCACGTTCAGAGATACTGATTATTTATTTTGATAGACGGTCAGCCAGAGAGACATATACTAAGTGCATAGCATCAGGAGAAAAATATGTGACAGTTCGTGTTTGTGAAGAATGAAGATCAGAGGGACATGTATGCAGTGCAAATCCTCTACGCGATCTAACCATAACTCCTTTGACTTCCATTAAACACTACCTGCACAATGTCAAATGATGTAATCCTACTACTGCCAAGGCTAAGCTCTCAAACCATGCCAACCTGTATAATGTGAGAGCCCAAACCAAAAAAGTAAACTTTACCCCTAAGGGCACATGCCCTCCTGCTACATTCACCCTGAGATTTATGTAAGCAGGAAAGAGACAATATGTGCACCCTCATATTCGCACATCGCACTGACACTCTTTCTGTGTACAAATGTCAGCGCAAGTCTCTTGTTGTGCAGGAATGCTAGTGCAAAGCATGAGGGCCTATGCCCTCAAAGGAAACAAAAATTGTATTAGAGCTCAAACGCATGTCTGAACTCCGAGACTAGAGTTGTTTGACAAGAAACTCTTGCTATTCTGCGCTATGTTGCACCGATACAGCGATATGGTGATATGTCATTTTTTAAAAAATAAGGATACGCCGATACGGCAAGTATATAAATATACCAAAAAAATAGAATATACCTAAGAACAATTTCGCTCCAATATAACCATCAACAATTAAAATGGTCGTGAATGTGTGACTATGGGTCAAGTATCAGTTAAAATATCGACTAAGTATTAAGATTTAATTTATTTATTTTTATTTCTTATTTTTCCGATACTTCCTCAATATTGTATCCGCGACATATCGCGATACTGATATGGCGATTCAGAGAAGTACTGAGGTAACATAGGTTCTGAGACATATCAGTCTTCCCTCGGAGGAAAGCATCTAAGTTGATCTCCTGAAGGACTCTCTTCCTCGCCGCCTCCACTACTCCGCTGCGCGCAATGCGGTCTTCGGCCTGTTGTTCCCGCCGATTCTGCCACGCTGGGCCTATTCCTGCTCGTTGCGCTACTTCCTCGGGTGTTTTGGGCCTGTACTGACCAAACTTCGCTGCCAACTCCTAGGGGCTTCGACGATGCCTAAACGCTTCAAATGCTATTGAAGGGACCTCCGACTCCGAGAAACACATTCAAACTAAAATCATCAAGGCAGAGTTAGCTAGCAGTATAAGAATCAACCGATGCAATAAGACCTGAAACATCGAAATGCACGCTTCAATTTCAATGTCTGCGAACAAGCACAATCGAATCCTGCTTTTTCTGCCAAAATACATACCTGCATTTGTTTTTCGTTTGATCTGTTTGGTGTTTCTACGGTGGCTGTCAGGTGGCAAATCTATGCAGAAGAAATGCTGTCATGTAAGCTGGCTGACCCCGCCTCACAGCATGAAATAAACATTTTAAGCTTTCAAAAACGCTAGCTAATACTCCCTCCATTCCAAATTATAAGACGTTCCAAGAATCTTGGAGAGTCAAAGTTTTTCAACTTTGACCAAAATTATAGAGAAAAATATAAAGATTTATACCATCAAATATACATATTATGGAAATATAACTAATGTAGAATCTAATTGCACTTAGTTGATATCATAAATATTATTATCTTATTATATAAATTTGGTCAAAGTTGAAAAACTTTGACTCTCCAAGATTCTTGGAATGTCTTATAATTTGGGATGGAGGGAGTACAGTAGTACTAAACTTATCACTATCAGCAACGCAGCTAGCTTTGCGGGAGCCGCAGTTTTAGGAATCGTTGAGGCCTGAGGGGCTCGATCGGCGACGGCGTCACGGCTAGGTCACTAGGTGCAAAAGGCAGGGGGAGAACGGATATTCGGAGCTGTGTTGAGGCCTGAGGGTGTGTTTAGAAACTGTTTTACAAAACTCTGCTCTATAAACTTCATTAGAGCGCAGCTCCACAAAATCTAGAGTTCGTTGAGTATCTCTTTAGGTGTTCTCAAAACTTCACTCTTTTTCTCGAGCACGTAAAGCTGAAACTGTTTGACAAAAAATATGGAGCGGAGACAAAAAAAAAAAAAAAAAAAAAAGTAAAACGAAGCAGTCCTAAACATCCCTTATATTTTGGTAGCCAGAACGATTTGACCCAAAACCCCGTTGGAAATCAGAACCGGCAAGGGCCATAGGCAACAAAACTGATAGGAGATGTTGCCTAGATATTATGCTCCGGAACTAGAGATGTTGGAAATTTGAATAAAGTTTCGTTGCAAAACGAGATCTGAACAATATCTGAACAAGCAGAAGGTACAGCGCACACACACAGCACAATCGGTTGTGACTATGTTTTTTATTTTTATTTTTTTACATACTACGTATATAAGCTAGCTCTGAGTATTCGCATCATAGTCGATCCAATCCAGCAAATACTTGAAAGCAGACACAAGAACCAGCGTGCATCTTGTAACTCAGCAAGCACAGTTCAACAGGCATAGGTACAACAACCGTACAAGTAGAATACAAGGTGTTGCAGATCGAGCATCGGGATCTCAACGTCGCACGCACCTCACTTCACTTGGCCGCCGCCTTCCCCAGCGCCGCCTCGAGCCGGTGGCAGTCGACGATGTAGGCGAACCCGTAGGCCATGTTGGCGAGCGTGGCCTCCTGCAGGTCCTGGGTGGCCGTGGCCGTGGCGTCGGCGGAGAAGAAGACGCGGAACCCCCTCACGAAGGCGTCCCGCGCGGTGGTCTCGCAGCACAGGTTGGTCATGACGCCCGCCACGATCACCTCCTCGGCGCCCGCGCGCCGCAGCGCCTCCTCCAGCCCCGTGCCCGCGAAGGCGCTGTAGGTGGCCTTCTCCACCACGAGGTCCCCCTCGGCGCGGCCGCACCCCGGGAGCAGCTCGGCCGCGGGCGTGCCGGCGTCGATGCGGTCGCCGGGCCACCACTCGCCGAGCGGGGGCCGCCGGCGCGGGGCCGCGTCGACGTGGCGGGTGTACACGACGGGCACGCCCGCGGCGCGGCACAGCGCGACGGTGGACGCGAGCGCCGGCATGATCGGGGCCGCCAGCGACGCGAAGTGGCCCTGCACGTCGATCACGAGGAGCGCGGCTGCGCGGGGGTCCGGGTCTCGGCGGCGCGTCTCGTACTTGGTGTACGTGGTGGCGGGCGGCGGCATGGTGACTGAGCGGCGGGCGGTGGGCGAGATCCCCGCTGTGCTTACGTGCGCGGATCGGATGAGGCTTCGTGGGCGGTGGTCATCTGCAGAGAGGGAACTGGTTCCACGCGGACAAGAGTGGACTGGGCTGGTGTGTTATGTAGACAGAGCCCATGGCCCAATACAAGTTTAGAGGATCCGTCCTCATCTCTCTATCAATAAAGTAGTAGTAGTAGCTAGCATGAACACAGTCTGTTTTTTTTTTAAAAAAAAAAAAAACATGAACACAGTCAGAGAGAAGGGAGCAAATCTTCCTCCAGAGATCCCCTTTGTCCGATTATCCTTTATATAATCATTAATCACTTCCTCCTGATTGATCTCACTAGTGGCCACGAGTGTGCCAGGACCAGGAGAGATGGATCTCGACGGAAACGGTGCGGTGGCACAGCAGACGAAACCAGATCCAAATGGCTTCGGAGACATCCACACAAGACAGTCAAGCGATCGAGTAGTGGCGGTCGAGATGAGATGCTCCGTTCATATGCTCATCAATATATTTCTGCCACGTTTTCTCGTGCTGTATCTTACGAGGCAGGGATGCGCGCAGTTAAAAAAGCAAGCTAATTTGCATTCCATTGTAATAAGACTGATAGCAAAGCTTACATAGGCATACGCCGAGGGTAATTGGAGGTGTCGCTACGCGTCCAAGCTCCTAGTGAAGTGCTCTTGGTATTTTAGCATTCAAAAATTTAGTATAAATTTTCTCTAGTAAATGGCTCCTAGTGAGATTCTCATATGTTACAACTAGTGATGGTGTTTCACTACTACTTACAAACAACGTGAGGAGAAGTCTATCATTTTGATAGTGCGTGTTGTATAGAGCCGTGATATCCATCGGCGGATCCAGGGGGCTTGGGGCTGCAACCCCATTGCCCCAAAAATACACATAACATTTTAGTTTAAATTAGTCTAATTTATCTTTAAAATAAGTCAACAATTTTCTGCGGGTTTGAAAAATAATGAAAAATTCAGTTCAAATCATCTTAAAATCTATCAAAAATCTCTCGTGGGCCAAAAATATAAGAAAAATTTCGGTCCAAACTCGACTCTCTATGTATTTAGTCCCTCTCGTGGGCTGATTGTGGATCCCACCACTGGTGACATCCATTTGACCATCTATAGGGTTGATGATATGCTTAGGTGATGATCCTATCTGGCAGTACTACATCATAAAACTTGGTCTCCTTTGGCAGGCATCAGGTAGAAAGTCAGCATCCTGAAATTTCATGGGCCAACGTGAAACAAACAAGGTTTTATATCATAGAGACTAGAAAAAGGCCCAATAAGCCTGGCCAGCCCCGGGAACGCTCAGCGGCTTAGGTCGCATCAGTCTCTGCCACGGAGGAAAGGAAACCACGTGGAAAGCTCGTAACAGAAGAATCAGGTGTATGTCGTAGAAAAAACTCAGTTTAAGTATTTGACTCTTTTTTCTTAATTTGGTTCTATGGCCTCATATCAAATTTTATTTAAGTGTATGTATAGCCTTCCGTCCATTCAGGCATGTAACGGTGTTAACTCGGGTGGTAAAAAGACGATATTACCCCTGACAGAAAAAACTAGAGTTTTATTTGTTTATTTTTATTTTTTTTACATTGATATATCCATGCTTGGCTCCGCTGCACTGGCCGTGTCCCCACGATAGGTGCCCGCAGGGCCGCTGTGCCCGGCTATTTCTTGTGCGTTCGGACATGGACGCACCGGCGTTCCACGTTCAGCCATCACTGTCCGCTGCGCGCGTCTGATATTCTTATCCTTCTTTTATTTTAGCCTTGAATAATCTTGTGAATTGCATATGAATTCAGATCTATGGTCGAGATTTTTTCTAAATAGGTTCCTCTTAGAGTCAAGATCCATGCATGGTACGGTGGAGCTGCTCGGTGCTCTGGAGTCGTTGCTTTAAGAAGTTGGAGCTCAAAAAAAAAGGGTGGGGGGGGCGCTAGGCCAACGATTTCAAGTATAATTGTACATCTACACCCACACTGCAGCGCTGCGAGCTAGTCAGCATTTTCAGGCTACACCAGCCGAACACGAACACGCATGACGTCGACGCAGCGGCCGCAGCGTGACGCCCACGTATATAAATATAGATATATCAATGTACAAAAAATATACATTAAACAAATAAAACTCTGGTTTTTTTTCTGTCAGGGGTAATATGGTCTTTTTACCACCTGAGTTAACACAGTTACATGTCTGAATGGACGGAAGGCTATACACCTAAATAAAATTTGATCTGAGACCATATAGAACCAAATTCAAACAAAAAAGGGCCAAATAACTAAACTCAGTTTTTTCCGGAACCATATACGTAATTCTCCCCTCATAATAATTAGCTAAAGCGGCTTTTGCTCTCGGTGGTGGCCGCCATGTGTGGCGCTTAGATGATTAGATCCCAAGATGCATATAAAGCCCACGTAACGTTACCCTTAATAATTAATATAAATATAATAAAACCCTTCCTTGTAAAAAAGGTACTAGGAGAAAAACGAGACAATGCTCTATTTGACAAAACTTAGGGCTGTTTGGATTCCACCCACAAAACTTTAGTCACTAAATTTTAGTTACTTTTAGTAGCAACATCCTTACTAAAAGGGACTAAAAGAAACTAAAAGAGTATTTTAGTCTCTTTTAGTGGGGGTGTTTGGTATTTTAGCTACTAAAAGTGACTAAAGTTTAGTGGGTGAGATCCAAACAAGCCCTTAAAGTGGCTTCTGCTTATTTGTACGACAAATGTATTGTGAGAGGAAGAACACTATTCTATGACTGATTTGTACGAATTGAAACCGGCTTATAGCTCAAATGAATATCTATAAAAACATCTAGACCACTCACCTCTACAAACAGATGTTTAAAACCACCCTTTATTTTGTGAGGTTGTTAACAACATCGGTCGTCTCTTGATTTTTTTTAGGATTTCTAGATATGGTTAGTCATTTGGCCCGCATTTAAAATAGGTGCAACATAAAAATTAAGTGAAGTTAGAAGACAAATTTGTTGGAACTCCAAGACGATACCTACCCCCTCTATTTAAAATTATAAGTCGCTTTGACTTTTTATATAGATTTTACTATGTATGTTAACATATATATTATATCATAGGATATATATAGGTACATAGCAAAATTGATGTATCAAAAAGTTAAAACGACTTATAATTTAGAATAGAGGAATAAAATTTTATTAGAAATCATTTAAGGTCCTAAAATTAAATTTTAAGTTCTCAATTTTAATATTTTCAAAATATTTTCAAACAATTGAGAGACACTCTGAAACAAAGTCGTAGTGTTTGTATCTAGACACAAACTCCTTCCGTTTCAAATTATAAGTCGTTCTAAGAATCTTGAAGAGTCAAAACATCTCAAATTTAACTAAAATTATAGAGATAAATATAAATATTTCTGACATCAAATAGGTATATATATTATAAAAATATAGCTAATGAAGAGTCTAAAGATACTTAGATGGTATGATCAATATCGTTATCTAATTATATAAATTTAGTTAAACTTAAAAAACTTTGACTCTGCAAGTTTGTTGGAATGACTTATAATTTGGACGCCGTTTAGATGCATGGGGAAATTTTTTGGATGTCATATGGGATGTTGCGGCACAAATTTAGTCTATTAAAAAAGATTAATTATAAAACTAATTACACCGTCACACAGTGCTTAACGAGGCGAAGCTATTAAGCCTAATTAATCTGTCACTAGCACAAATTTACTATAGCATCATGTTACCAAATCATGGACTAATTAGGCTCAATAGATTCGTCTCGCGAAGTAGATTCTGACTGACAAATAAGTTTTATAATTAGTCTATATTTAATACTATATGTATGTGTCCTAATATTTAATGTGATAGGTAATTTTTTTTAGAATGCATCTAAATAGGACCTTGGAACGGAGAGAGTACATTATATCTAGGTAATAGAAAATGATACCATCCTACACCTGGCTATAAAAGGAGGCTTTACACGATCATCGATTCTATGACGAGCTTTACATGATCATGACACTACTACAAAAACAGACCTTTAGCCCCGGTTGGGAAGGGGCTTTAGCTAAAGGTTTCATCGATTCTATGACGAGCTTTACACGATCATGGCACTAGTACAAAAACAGGCCTTTAGCCCTGGTTGGGAAGGGGCTTTAGCTAAAGGTGGGAGCCTTTAGCCCCGGGTGCTTCCAACCGGGGCTAAAGGCTTCCACCAGAAAAAATAAATGTACGTTTGTGAGATTCGAACTCACCGGGGCTAAAGGCTTGCACCAGAAAAAATAAATGTACGTTTGTGAGATTCGAACTCAATACCTCTCGCCTTAGGCACGCTTACCAACTGAGCTACACAACCCACATGATGTAGTTCTGAACGTTTTCCTTTTGAATCCACTCGGGAAGGACCTTTGGTCCCGGTTGGTAACACCAACCGGGGCTAAAGGTTCACCCTTTAGCATCGGTTGTTATTACCAACCGGGACTAAAGGCTGGGGGCCTTTAGTCCGGGTTAGTAATACCAACCGAGACTAAAAGTCTTTAGTCCCGGACGCAATTTTAGTCCGAGACTATAGCACAGTTGATAGATCGACTAAAGACCATTTCTGTTGTAGTGTGGGATTAGAAAAAAGGTTTTCTATATTTTATGAAAGTTTTCAATTTTGTAGGAAAATAATTTTTTTGAGGTGGGGATCATGTTACCAACTGTCTCGTAAACCGCTTTCATAGCGGTGGATGCATATGTAGGCATGTGCGTACGTTTCAGCGTATATGGCCTTGTTTAGTTGCATCCTCAAAAAAAAATTTGTGTTCTACAGTAAATCTTGGAATATTAATTTAGAGTATTAAATGTGAGTTAATGATGAAACCCATTTCACAACCCTCGGTAAAATTACGAGACCTTTCTAATGAGTCTAATTAGAGCATGATTAGACAATGTTGTGCTACAGTAAACAATATCTAATGACAGATTAATTAGGCTTATTAATAGATAGATCTTGCGATTTCCCGTCCACTTGTGTAATTAGTTTTATATTTAGATCATATTTAGTCCTCATAATTTTTGATTTATAATTGCTACAGTAAGTTTGTTTTTTTTGTTTTTTTGTTTTTGCAAAATTCCCTACATCTAAACAAGGTATGCGTGTGCATGGATGGGTCGTGTAGTTCCTTTTCCTTCTGACGAGACGATGGGTGCAGTGCACTTCGGTGTCAATCAAAGATACTGGACCATCTCAACTCCTGAGCGAGTTAGGTTACCTGCAAAACACACGGGCCACGGCATAGTGAAGTGGAGTGGAAGACAAAACAAACGGGTAACAACAGCCTAACACAGGTGGTGGTAGCCTAGTAGATAACTTAGGCGTGACTCCTGGTCCTGGTGCTCAGCTGCTGCTACAATTTTACGTCGCCCGCCACTCCGTGACGGGTAGAGATAGCGCATGTTTTCTAGAGGAGCACAGCAGCAACACCTTTTCGTGTCCAAAGCACGTATGCTTCGTGCAATGATCATTTGTGTTGTGAGCTAAAGCAAGCAACCTCTCACGGTCTCACCGCACTGGGAAAATCTTTAGATGCCTTTGGACATGTCCGCATTAAAGCTTTGGCACGCCTTTCGAAACTTTAAACCGAACATTGACGGTCACGGCGCAGAGAGAGGCCATTGCAAGGCACGGGCCCGGAGCCGAAGAAGCCCAACGGCACGGAGCGGATCGGAACTGTTCAACGAATGACGTACTGTAGCAGCTTCGAACTGCTTATTACTGCCTCCACAACTGAACAGGTGATGACATATCGGGTACGTTAGTTTGGTGCAGCGCTTTAAGAGAGTTTTTTTTTTTTTTTTTTGTGTGTGTGTGTGTGCGCGCCTGCGCACGGTCTAGGGAGAAACTGAGACAATTTCGGACGTGAAAGTGTGAAACCAATGCACCCTGATCGGAGCCGCCTGGAGAAGATTATAGGATGTTTGGATTTGAGCCGAAGCTCGCCACGTCACCGTTGTGGCTCGCCACGGGTTCTCACGCTAGTGTTTAGTTGATGTGAAAGCTTAGACTACTACAAAAGCTATAGACTCAATTCCTTCTGCAAACTGTGACGATCGATTTCTTTGCTATATATATATGCGACGGCGCCACAGCTCGCCTCAACTAAATCATGACAATGATGGCGTATAACCAAACAGGTCCTATATGCGCCGAAAAACAAGCTTCATCGTTCCAGCAAACTCCTCCGTGGTCGAGCTGCTCCAGTCCTTGTGCGTCTCGTTCCGAAATGCCCTTTTTTCGTGCGAGTGTGGGCGGCAGCGGCCATGGTCTACTTACGTCGATGCTGGTACTGTGGCTGTTGTGTACATACGGTGTTAAAAAAAAACACACATGAGAACGTTGGTGGGTTGGCGTGGCGGAGCAATCGCTGGAATTATTGGAATTTGGAAGACAAGGAGAAAGGGACGGTCTGCTACAGTTGACAGCACGGGACATGAGGAAGATCCCGATTGATGCCATGCCTTGAGGGATGATTGGGAATAATTGTAGGATAGCGGGGGCCAAGGGCATGGCCTCTGGTCGGAGTTGCAGCTAAACAACCTCGCCGAACAGCTAATCTCCCCTGTCGTTGGTCCAAGGTCGCAGGTAATAAAGTAGTTAAAAAAAATACCCGGAAAAAGAAAGAAAAAAGCAAGGCAAGCAGCGTGTCCCCGGTGCACCTTTCTGTGAAGCAGGCGGCCTAGCCCACACGCCGTGCTAGTAAATGCTTCCAAAACACAAGCTCGACAGTAAAAGCCGGTAACGCAGAAGATGACAGTCCAATTCACAATCATTGCACCTGGTGCGGACGAACACTGCCACTCGATGCAACGGTGCCACATTTAGGGCCTGGTGACCGTAACTTGCCACGCCTGATCTTCGGCAAACTGTGGCTGCCACAGAAAGTGTAGCGAGCAAAATCGAAGCCACACTTGTGGCAAAGTTTGGCACGAAAATGAGTCTATGACGTGTGGGGCATGGTGCTAAGAAAGTGTGGCGTGCCATAGCTGTGGCAGTGAACCAAACGACTGCCAGAAAAACTGTGGCACGACGAATCTGTGGCATGGCAAGTTCTGGTCACCAACCAAACAGACCCTTAGGCTCCATGTTCTTGTATTTTTTCTATCAAATTCTTGCGTGATTCCTGTGAAATTTCTGCGTTCTAAACAGACCCTTACAATTACGTAGAATGGAAATATATGGTCTTTAAAATGCTGGATTTTTTTTTCATGTTTTCTATAGTACTATAGTTCGGCCGTTGCTAATGTGTTTGCAAATTGCAACTACTTCAGCTACCAGCTATAATCGCGCATTTAAAAAAAGGCGTCCAAGTAGTAAACAAGCAACCGGAGGCCAGATAAGCGGCCGGTCCATGAGCCTGGTCCACGCGCCGCGCGCCCCGCACGTCCACTAGCGCCTGTCTCCCTCGTTGCCACCACCACCACCACGCCGCCGGAGGCCGGACGGCAGCGTGCGAACTGCGAAGCCAGCCAAGCTCCGGTCGGGGAGAGGAAGGAATCTCCTACCAGCCGGCAGCCAACACCCAGCGTCCGTGCTCCCGTAGCCTCGCCTTCCCCAACCCCAACCCCACGGCCGCGTCGTCGCCTTCCCCTCCCGGCCGAAACCACAGCGCCGGCCTCTTCTTCCCGATACCAACACCAACCAATATATGCACCGAATATTCAGCTCAGCTCCTCCCCGCCGCTGATCCGCTATAAAAACGAAGCAAACCAAAAAAACCCGCCCGCGCGACGCATTATCCGGTTCCCGTTTGGACCCATGAGATATTTCCCTGGGATCCTGACCGTGCACGAGACGAATCCCGTGCGGTGGTAACCGATACCCCCAAGTCAAAACCAGCCCATAAAATTTTTATGGGCGGATCACCCGTCGCCGCAGTCCAGGACGCGAGCGACGCCAGGGTCGTGGTGCTAGTCGCGGGCTCCCCCGTCGAGTCCGCCTCCGATTCCCTCCCTCCTCCCGTTGCGGCGACTCCGGCGGCGGAGGCCAAGCAGGAGCCGGAGGCGCCTAAGCAGGCGGCGGCGGCGGCGGAGGCAGCAGCAGCAGGTGTGGAGGCCATGGCGGTCACCGTAGTGCGGGACGTCGAGACGGGCCTGGACGCGAGCACCAGCGACCGGGACGGGGACAAGCCTTCCTGGTTCACACCCAAGAGGTAACCCAACCCAACCCGTAGCAGAGCTCGACTGAGTACCATCGTCGGGCTTGATCTGTTTTCATTGCATCGGGTTTGGGCGATTTGGTTGTTTGCTTGTTCTGAGGAATTTTGCTTCTCTGGAGCTCCAATTGGTTGTACTGGGATTTAGCTTGCTTGGTCTGAGAAACTTGGGATCTCTAGAGCTCCAATTCGACGTGCTGTGCTATAGCTCTCATGCGAGCTATTGGGTTGCTTGGCAACTGCTCGGGATTATGTCTCTAATTTTTTATCTTCTGGGGATGCTCAAGTTGCCGTGGGATCTGATCAGGCCAGCGGAGGTAGCAGTTTAGTAGTTCGAATTGGAGCAACAAATCATTGGTTGCGGTGTGTTTCATCATTAGTTAATTCGGAACTTGCTTGTCGCTCTGGTTGTTCCATTCGTGACTTGGAGTTTTCGAATTTCTATACGTTTCTCGTTTGCTCGTTTTCGTTGTATGGATATGCGTTTTCAATTCAGGGTTAGCTCGATGCACTTTGTTTTATTAGGCAACAGTTGGCAACCCTTTTCAGCGAGATAGCCAGATACGGAGTAGGGTACAGTGAAATTGGAAGGGACCTTTTTCAGCGAGGTAGGCTTGTTCAGCCGTAGGCCGTACCTTCTATTGCCTGTATGTTCCGCTGAGGCTGGGCGAGCTTTGGATCCCAATATTATTAGATGGAAGCTGGAGAGTTGGTTATTTGGTTGTCCACCTGTCCTGAGGCCATATGAGCATCTGATTTGAAAATGTGCTTCTGCTGTATGGTCACTGCTTCCCAGTTGATTCTTTAGTAATTATAAGTGAATCATATGCTCAGAGTGCCGCTGAATTTTATTCAAGTTTCAAGCTCTTCTTATCTCAAGTTAGAGGGAAGGTGGTTGACATGGCTTATTGCCACAATCAACTGTTATGTAGTCTTTAGTACAAATTCTTAGCATGGTTTACTTCGGCATATATGTATCTTCAAATTATATTTGTACTGAGTTGATTATTATTCTACACATGCAGATTACTTGTCATGTTCTGCATTATCAACATGCTGAACTATGTTGATCGAGGAGCAATAGCGAGTAATGGGGTCAATGGTACCCGCAAAAGTTGTTCTGGTGGCACATGCACGTCAGGCTCAGGAATCCAGTAAGTTCTACAAGAATTCTTTTCTCAAACTCTAGGATTTCATACGATACAAGTGATTTTAATATACTTGTTTATGTAATAAAATGAGTGCCAGGATCACCATAGAGTTATTTATGCAATTGACATTTTTTATAACTCACCACCTGTCTACTGCCTTAAGATGCAATATGTTAGCATTGCCTCTTTCCATTTACTTAGTATCTGTCTTACCATTCCTGCCTCTACAGAGGGGACTTTGATCTTAATAATCTTGAAGATGGTTCGTTGTCCTCAGCATTTATGGTTGGACTGTTGGTGTCTTCTCTGATATTTGCATCCCTTGTAAAAAGGTTAGCTCTCTCTTTATTATTCTATTTAAATATAATAACATTCCTGAATGCTAAATTCAGTCCGCAAAGCATTACTTGCACAACACACTGCTACTAAAATGAATCAACAAGTACTAAAACTCTAAATTTACTCAAACTGAACACTAAACCTGTCTTCATTTTCTCTCTTTCATCTGTAGGTTCTTTTGTTTTATTGTTGGGTTTGTGTGTGTAGAATTGAAATTTGAAATTTGGGTCTATGATGTATTTAATGGCAATGGATCTTAAAACACTAGTACTTTCATAAATAAAAATATATATATACCACTTTCCAATAAATATTTTTTAAAAAATAAGTGGTCAAAGTTACGTTTTGGAGACCGTGTCGCTGTCTGAAACGACTTCTTTTACCAAACTGGAGGGAGTACTTAATTCTCTCTCTCTCTCAACACTAGTACTACTATTGTACTGCATTGAAGTATGCGTGTCTAGAGAGAGCATGCCTTATTATGGGACTCGAATAAAAAGTAGTTACATGACTTACGTCTTATATATTAGGAAAGAGGGAGTAGTTAACAACAATTTACAAAGATTACAAATACTTATTAATTTTCTTTCTTCCGTGATAATTATTAATTAAGAATAAAACATGCTAACTATCATAAATTTTACTTTAATAGACACACCAATTGCCCACTATTCAATGCACTAATACTCCCTTTAGTCACAGATAAGTGTCTCTTTGGGGCCTTTGAAGTCATCTTTTCCACACATCACTTGTTTGTGAAGGATTAACTTCAGCCAACCTCAAACATGACTTGTTTGTGACTGAAATGAGTACCTGTCAATATGATCTCACAGTAATAAATACTAATCAGTAATACATCATACTCCTTTCGTTCCAAATTATGTCGTTTCGGATTTTCTTGATACATAGCTTTTGCTATGCACCTAGATATAGATTATGTCTAGATACATAGTTTTTACTATGCGTCTAGAAAAGCTGAAACAAGTTATAATTTGGAACGGAGGGAGTACTGTCACTAGTGATCAATATTAGACGTGGATGATGGCCTCATCTAGGGGAAAAAATACAGATCACTCCATTCAGCATCATTGAGGAATATCCCTGTAAGTTGGAACCGATAGCCCTTTCCATCTGTCCTTGAACCAAACACCACGAAAAAGTGGATGGTCAGCTCCCATCTACAACCAACTACCTAGTGTCTTGGAGCTCCCTCCATCCCAAAAAGATAACTTTGTCCTCAGTCAAACCATTTTAAGTTTGACCAAGTTATTAAAGAAATTTATGATACAAAATATGTATCATTTGATTCCTCGTGAAATATATTTTCATAGTATATCTATTTGATGTCACTATGTCATAAATGTTAATAATCTTCTCTATAAAATAGCCAAACTCTTTTGGAGTGCTATTAGTTTTTCCCTTGTGACCAGTTATTTCCCTTCTCTGCAGATATAATCCTTTCAGGCTTATTGGTGTTGGCTTGTTAGTGTGGACTATCGCAACAGCTGGTTGTGGGGTATCATTTGATTTCTGGTCAATTACTATATGCCGCATGTAAGTGCTTTATCATTGCTATCAAGACATCAAGTATCTGTTAAGAAAGATTCATTGGCACTCTTCTAATGATCTAATCACATGGTCATTTATTCAAAATTTTGATACTCAGGTTTGTGGGTGTTGGCGAAGCTTCATTTATAAGTCTCGCAGCTCCATTCATTGATGACAATGCACCAGTAGCTCAGGTTCTGTTGTTGCACTATTGCCCTTGAGATTTCTTTACTGTAACACATCCAATTTATTTTTAGCACGTAGGAGAGCTGCATATCATTCAAGAAGAATAAGAGGAGGGTTAATGCCTGTACAGTTACATATAAGATGTAGATTAAAACATGAAAAAACGACCCTGATCGATTATTAGATTCCACAGTGGTGGGGGTGAGAAGATAAGACACACCGCTAGGCCTAGCCAAACTCCAGAACCTTAACTCAAAGGTAGAGACACAACACCAGTCAGAAAGGGGGAAACATCGGCGAAAACAGGTTGCGGTGAGTCCAGATTGCCAATGCTCCTAGGCAATGTTTTCAGGACGGCTGGTCGAGCCTGGACGCCTGAGGACCGTCCAGGACGTCCAGGACGATTAGTCGTCGTCCAGGACGATTAATCGACCCTGGACGAGTCCCCTGGGCGTCCCCTACCTATGAGGACTGATATATACCATATATATATAGTATATAGTTATATACAATATACATTGTACTACATATATACTAGTATACTACATGTTCTAGGCTCTACTGCTCTAGATAGATAGGTCAGCTGGCCAGTGGCCACTTACCTGGCTGCTGCAGAGCCCCTTGTTATCTTGTTGACTGCTGCTGCCAACCTGAAATTATAGCAATGGAGGCGGCGGCTGCAGCAATGGAGAGGAGAGAGAGCTGCAAACTGCAGCAAGGGAGAAGAGAGTGGCTGTCTTCTCCGTAGAGTGAGAGGCTGAGAGAGTGGGGGTAGGAAAGAAAAGAAACCCTAATGGGCTTGGGCCAAAACACCTAGTTGGGCTCAACATTGAGTTGGAGTCCTCTCTGGCTGGACGGTCACAGTAGCTGGACGGCCGATTAATCGCGATTGGACGACGATTAATCGGACGTCCAGTTTCCTGGACGGTCTGGCCGAGTCGGAGGCCCTGGTCGAGTACCTAAAAGCGTCCAGGACGATTAGTCGCGATTAATCGCGATTGGATTTAAGCCTTTACGGACCTGGCCATCAACTCTATCGTTGACAGAAGCCCACCAATTCGAAGGAGGTGGCATCTAGCCGTGGAGACAGATTATAAACCAACCTTCTGCAGGAGATAAAGCCACACTTGCTAGGCAAAAACGCGAGTGATGAGCAGGTTTAGCATTTCATCAGTCTAATCACATAATGGACACCTTTCAGTATGAGGGTTGAGGGAGACCACGTCAGGCAAGATGATCTATGGTCCTGTGTACCAACCACATACAGAACCTGCACTTACCAGGCGCCAAGGTCTTCCGAATTCTTTCCCAAAGCCTGAAAGTGACTGCACCTTGAAGCTTACCTTCATAGGCAGAATACATGTCCAAAATAAATAGTTGCTGTGTGTCTAGCTGCAGGGAGTTTAGGAGGGATAGTGAAATTGTGTAATTCTAGGTTTGCCTTTTGTATGAAAAAAACAAGGACAAATGTTCAGGAGGGCTGGTACCTATGGATGTCCATAGTTGGGTTTGGGCCATAGGATATATATGGATCTGCAGGGCATGACATTTACACCATAACATGAAGCTGTGCATATGCTTAATTCAAACAAATCTTTCATCAAGCTATGCTACAATATTTTGCTAATGGTTACTGTTATTTATAGTTCGTCATGTCTTTTATCAGCCAATGACTTCTACTTATTGTTACCAGAAAACACTATGGCTTGGTATGTTCTACATGTGTATACCAACTGGGATAGCATTAGGCTATGTTTATGGCGGACTGGTAAGTCTTATCATAAACTCTGCTTTTCTTGTTATTTAGTTTGAAGTAACAAGTGTTTTCAGAATTATTTTATGAACCACCTGATCCTTGCAATCTTATCTCTGGCGTCTCTGCCTACTACATACCCCATCAAATTTCTATTTCTTTTCCTTTTCATGGCTTCTTTGTTTCTGGCAGTGGAAATTGATACTGATTTTGGGAAACAAATGATACTATAAATTATCTTTTCTTTATGATCATGAAAAGAATGGAACTCATTCTTTATTATTGAGCTTATTTTTTTTTGCAAAACTATACTGTCAATTTGCATGAACAGGCTAAAAAATATGTTCTCATCAGGTTGGAAAATTTCTGAACTGGCGTGCTGCTTTCTGGGGAGAGTCAATATTGATGGTTCCTTTTGTTATTCTTGGTTTTGTAATAAAGCCACTAAACCTTAAAGGTATTGCTTTCTCTTCTGTGCGTTTCTTATTTCATAAGCAAACAATACCAGTATGCACTAAAAATTACAGCTTGGTATTTGTCATCCCATACATGGTTTTCTTCACCTTTTGTGCCTCTTTGGGGGCTGCGGTTTTCTTTACCAGGATTTGCTCACAACACAAGAAAAGAATATGGCCAGATGCTTAATCCTGAGGTTCAAGATCAAATAAGTATGTACCCTACTACTGGACAACTAACGGTTCTTGAATGCAATTTAGTTTTTTTTATAGAGCAATAGAAACAGTAGTCTCCATCAGAGCCCTTTGTTCTTTATGCCGATTGCTGAAGTTTATTTGGATTCTCTCATCTTCTCGTTCTTCCATCCATCTTTTAAATAAACAATTCAGAGTTGCAGAGAAGTAATTCCGCGATGAGTTCAGCTAGGTTGGCGTTCATAAGCATCCCAAATATTTTCATAACATAAATAATTAATTTAACAATAAGACTGGTGTTTTACTAAGGTGTCTTATTTTTAATTTACCTTGTATTTAAAATTCAAAATGGTAACTGTATTTCTAGGGAAGAAATATCAACCAAGTTATATATATGTTTCCTTGGTGATGTTTACAATACACCTAGAGCCTGCTTGCTAAGGACTAGTTTTATTATGGTTCATGATAAGTAGAAGCTGCCTCCTCTTGGGTTATGGCTATTTCACTAATTCTCCCTTATTTTTGCCTGTCTATTTGATTTCTTCTTTCCAGATAATAATGGGACAAAGCATATTTTGCCTGGTGGAATCGAGGATCTTTCAGGAAAGGTTACACACAAGTTCTCCTTGTAAGAACCTCTAGAAATCTTTCTTTTCTGCAATTGTTGAAATATTGGGTTGTTTCATATGTATTGCCTTTGTACAATGTACTCCCTCCATTCCAAATTACAAAGATGTTTTGGCTTTTCTAGATACATGGACTTTGCTATGCACTTAGATATACATTATGTCTAGATACATAGTTAAAGCAATGTATCTGAAAAAGCCAAAACGTCTTATAGTTTGGAATGGAGGGAGTATTATTTAGTATGACCATTTATCTCAGTTGTACATGTATAAAAATAATTGTCTTAGCTATTTATAAAGTGATTACGAGTTACCAACTTGCTGGTTTACTGCTGTTATTATATGTATAAAGGTCTTTTCTGGACCTTTTAATGATATATAAAGGCTCAATACTCCTATTTTGATCCTCCAGGTCCAGTTTTTGCCACGGTGTCATGGCTGAAATTGGTCGCTTCAGCAAAGATATGAAAGAACTACTACAAGAGAAGGTTTTTGTCATCGTTGTCTTAGGTTAGATTGTCCTCTCGTTGTTTTATGTGTTCCATTGTTTTGGTACCTCTGCTTATGGTTTTGGAGTTTACTTTATACCTGCGTTATTTCAGGTTATATCGCCTACAACTTTGTCATTGGTGCTTATTCCTACTGGGGCCCAAAGGCAGGTCAAGAGATCTACAATATGGTAAATGCCGTGTCTTTAACTCCTTGGCAATGTCTTGGCATATATGTTCATTACAATGCTGTATTTCATAATCCATCACAACTCAGTGCATTCTTTATTCACTGGGTAACTTTTCACGTTGAATTTTGAACATCAGGGGAGTGCAGATCTTATGTTTGGTGGAATTACTATAGTGTGTGGAATTCTTGGAACACTAGCAGGAGGTGTCATCCTTGACAAGATAGGGTCAACTATTCCTAATGCCTTCAAGGTAATAAAATATTATATGTTACAATTTGTTCATTAATGACAGTTTTGTCTTTGGCATTTGTTCATTCGAAATGCTTCTTTGTTTTGTTTCTAACTTATGAAGTAGGCTGCCAGCTGACATTCTCCACAGCCTTAATAAGTTTTGAAGTTGCTTTTTCATGAGTTTGGTAGACTGTCGACCTCAAATGTCTCCATTTACCATTTGAACATTTACTAAGGGTAGGGCATATAGTAATCAATTCGTGTACTTTACTATTGTAAATTCACTTAGGGCCTGTTTGGATCCTTGGAATTGAATTCATTTTAAGAATCATAATTTAGACACGTATTAATGAAGCTAATATGGTTGTATATGGATTATATTTGTATATTAATGTTGGCTATATGAGAAAGATACTCATGTGTTGCATTTCTACCGTAGGGGAGTGAGTTGAAGAGAGTGTTGTAAGTTGCAAAATAGAAATATAGCATTGTGATCTATAGAATCCATTTTCATCTCTTACCCTATGAATTTGAGATAGACTTATATGTGAACTTTTGAAAGTGATGGAATGTTAAATTCCAAGCCAAATAGCCTAGTTTATTGAGTGGATTCCAATTCCTCCACAATGAAAGGATCCAAATGGCCCCTAATTTGTCTTCATTCTTGTTCCTATTGGGTTTCGTAGTGATTATAGTAACATTATTAATCATTTGTTTTGGGCTATAGAGCTTGACTAAGTCATTTTGTGTACCGCTTTCAATCATTGAGCCCCCCCCCCCACACACACACACAAAAGTGTTATGTTTATTTCCATGGATTCATGAGACTTTTCTTGCAGCTTCTTTCTGGCGCTACATTTGTAGGGGCAATATTCTGCTTTGGTGCTTTTTGTTTGAAGAGCCTTTATGGGTTCATACCCTCCTTTGCAATTGGGGAGCTTTCAGTTTTCGCAACTCAGGTAATTGCTTTGTTCTGTACAACATTTTCATACTACTTCATCTGCAAGCTGCAATGGTAATTTCTGCACATGTATTGGTGCAACAAGCAAACAATTGCTTTATGTTGAAAACTCGCTTCCACATTAATTTACTTTTCACGCTGTTGAACAGATAAGCATTTTTTCGTGTATTTAAATGCATGCACACACCTGGTTAACTTCTGCATATGCTTTTTTTATTTATTTGCAGGCACCTGTAAATTTTGTATGCCTTCACACCGTGAAGCCACATTTGCGGCCATTGGCAATGGCTGTATCCACTGTTTCAATCCATATATTTGGCGATGTGCCTTCTTCACCTCTTGTTGGGCTTCTTCAGGTGCTGCTTCGTTGTTATTGTTGATGGTGTATTCTAGTTAGCAAACTAACTATCCACAACTTGCCATTTTCCTTCTACATGATTAAATATAGGTCCATCATGGATATGAGATTGGCCTGTGTAGTACAATTACTTGTTGAAATTTAGGTGTATCAGATTCTGTGCGAAACATGATAGGCTTTATGGTCTCACGGAACACACTTAAAACTTGCATGGATGTTCTTCCTTAATATGCTTTTGTTTCGTTTTTTTCCTGAAAGATTCTTTTATGCAGGACAAAATCAATAACTGGAGGGCCACAGCTCTTATATTGACATCCATCCTTTTCGCTGCAGTTGTGTTCTGGTTCATTGGTAAGTTTCATAGTATAATAGGCTACAGTGTCACAAATTATAGGTTCTGTTTTTCCTTTCATACTTCCCCATGCTGATGAAAAAGCCTTCACGAAGCATTATCCTACTTTAGGAGCATTTTGATGTTACTGACCATTTGCTACTTAGCATCAATTCACCCAAAAAATAATTGCATGCTTACGATCAACAATGTATGGTTTGAATTGAATATTCTTATTATTCTACCAAGTATACTTGTAATTTCCATGAATCAATTAAAATTCCCCACCTAAAGCCCCCGTTACATCATCGTCCACAATGCTTAGTAGTCAGTACTAGTATATACCTGTTATACAGATTTGCATTTTATTTTCTTCTTAATAATATATTGATACGTAGCTCTCCAATGTGTTCGATAAACAAATAAATTTGCATTTTATGATAATTCAACTGAAGCTGGGATGATCTTGTTTTTGCAGGCATATTTGTCCCCAGCGTCGATCGTTTCAATGAAGAGAGCGAGCATGACATTACTGTCGCGGAGAGATCAAATCTCAGGCCTCTGCTTGATGAAAATGACGAGCCACGGACATCTGACTAAAATCTGCGCAAGTGATAACCTTTTATTTCTTGGAAGGGTAATCTTTAGTCCGTAGTATTTCCCTTGTGCCAGCAACATGTGAAATGTAAATTTGCATGCTCGTTGGCTGTACCTGTACATATATGAGGTCTGTTTGCTTTGCGTTATTTTTACCTTTTTGTACAGGCTACATAAACAAGCAAGAGAGTGCTAGAATTTCATTTTACGAATGTAAAACATTTTCGGATTGTGACATTACATAGCTTACTGGTTAGATTTTTTGCTCCAGCAGAAGAACCGCTGGAGGCTAGTAGTTCTTTTTTTTTTACAACAGCTGGAGGCTAGTAGTTGATGTCACGGTATGCCAAAGATGGATCTGCAACCGATCGCTTTTTAAATTGATGTCACGGCACGAATGCAGCATTCCCCGCGTAACGAAGTTAAATTGAGTTGAGCCTTTTTAAAATTGGTAAAATTTTATAGAAATGAGGGTAAAGATTAGTGCCACCAAATTAGTATCGTAATGTATTGATTTGGTGTTATATATACACCTGTATATACTGTCTCTGTTAAAAATAAACGCACATTTTATTTGTTGAAGATATATAAAAGTATATCAATATTTATGATATGTAGTAAAAATCATTAGATTAGATATAAATTATATTTTTATAATAAATTTATTTGGAGATGCAAATGTTGATATTAATTTTTTTTCTTTGAGAAATGGGATGTGTATTTATTTTGACACACTCAAAACAAGGTTTTTTTTTTGAAACTTGGTATTCTTATTAGTCATTGGGCTAACAGATCGTTAGCAACAATTACATATAAGTCATCAGGTATGGAATCTGAGACTCTCTCCTCACCTTCAGTACATGCATAACCCATTTTCGCCAGCTCATGAGCAGCTTCATTACAGGTTCTACTCACATGGACACACGCAAAGCTAAAGAAATTTGCTCTTACCAAGAACTTGATTTCCTCAATAAGGTGACCAACACTGGAATCATCATACACCTCTGAGTTCAGAGCCCGCACAACATCCTGAGCATCGGACTCCAGGATAAGCTTACTGATGCCCATATCAGCAGCTATTTGCACCCCTTGGAGACAGGCCACAAGCTCGGCTTGAAAGGCATTTAAAAGATGATTAATCTTGCCTCTTCCCGTCACCACCACATCTCCATCATTATCACGGATCAGGAACCCCCAGCTGCCAGCTTTTTCATGCAAGAGGAAGGAGCCATCCGCATTCAGCTTGAGCACATCAGTTGGTGGCCTTGTCCACTTCTGTCCACACTGTCCACTCAAAACTAGGCTATGTTCGTTTGAGCTACTATGCTAGTTTTAATTTATATAAACTAGTCGTAAAATAATATTTTTTTATTAAAAAATAGTCATACGAATTAGCCAAAAACCAGCAAACGAACACGAGCAGAAAAACTGATGCCTAGCAGAACTGGACACCCAGCGATGGCCTTCTCAATCATTTCAATCCAGCTAGTACATCTGGTAGGTCACCGGAATAAAAACGCGGAGTCAATTCCCGACTGACCGGAATGTGGCGTGCACCCTACACAAACGCTTGCAGCGGTGTTACCGTCCGCGCGGGCACGACGAGCGTAGCGCAGCAGAACCGCAGCAGGTGGTCCAGGCTGGGCTCAACTGCGACCTGTTGCGTTGTTGCGTCCGGCCAGCGAGCCGTCGACCCTCCCGATGATCCAGCCGCGCGCTCCGGTCCCGGTCCCGGTCCCGTCGTCCGGGGCCGCCGGCTCCACACGCACCTGGCCTACTACTGTACAACCCCGTGCCGTAGCTGTGCTGTGCAGGGTGTGACATGTCTGCAGCGAGCGCTGCTGCATCTGCATGGCTGGCTCACCGTTCGCTGCCGCAGCTAGCTCTGGAGTCTGGACCTGGACCAAGCTCTGTTTCAGATTCCGGGGCTCCCGGCTCTATCCCTTCTTGGATCATCGCCGGCAGTATCTCGCCCCTCGCTGCACGCGTATCCCGGCGACCCGAGGTCCACTTTGGAAACTCACAAACGAAATACACTCACGTATCGAATCCTACGAGAATGAAAAAGTCTTTAGAAGCAATATAGAAAAACCATAAGAAAAAATAACAATAAGGTTGGAAGCTAATGCTAGTTTCGTCCAAAATTCCTTTGAAATAACCCAATCTATAAGAATTTCAAAGTAATCGTTGCGAAACATTCGTTTGTTCCTAAAGGACGACTTCATAGAAACTTTTCCTATAGAATTTTTTTTTGGGGATCCTTCAAAATTCCTAGTATGTTCTACCTTCACTGCAATGGAGCCCGTTGTTTGAAAATGACCTGTGACGGTGCCCTCTTTCGTTCTGCGTATCAGGGTCGCCCTTTTTGAGCGAGAACGACCTCTCAGCTTGGTCGCCATCTTCAAACCATCGACGCGAATCTTTGATCTCCTCTCCCCATAGTATGGTGGTAGGGCTGGGCATATATACTGTGTGTAAGAAAAAACAGCTTCAGGTTAAACTGAGACCTGAAAAGTTGGGTCTCTACTCCGTCCATTTGTTTACTACTAATTTCTCGCCTATAATAAAAGTATAATCAGACCTGTCACGACATGTGTTGATGACACATTAGTGGTCAGTACGATGACGAAGCGATGAGATGTCGTGCGCTAGGCCATGGCTTGCGAAATGCCAATTGGGAAAGGCCTGCGGGGCTGTATCGCAGTCGTAGTACAGCAAAGTGAGAGCCACCACCAGAGCGGACCCCAGCGTCCCATGTGCCCTGCCACCCCTCCTGCTTGCACAGTGCACGGCGCTGCATGCCTGTCCCTGCGTTGCCCTTTGTACTCGCTCCGTCCCTAAACAACTGTCCGTAGAAATCCCTCACAGACACGCTTTTCGAACGACAGATAAAAAGAGACGGAGGGATGTCTGTAGAAATCCATGTTTCCTCACAGACACGCTTTCCGGACGACAGATAAAAAGGGAGTACTCCCTCCGTCCCATTGAAAGTGTCGTTAGAAAACCGTGTCCCCCCACATTTACGCTTCCCGGACGACACTCAATAGGACGGAGGGAGTAGACTCTAGTCCAGACGCAGACGCCAACGTGCAGTCAGACACCAGCCGTATTCCCCATAATAATTGGAGAGCGTAAAAAAAGAACTCCTGAAAAAACGAAATACTGTAACGTACTCCAATTTATACACTCTCGTAGAATATTATTCAATTAATCAAAATCAAATAATTTGTCAAACAGTACCAGT
Organism: Coix lacryma-jobi var. lacryma-jobi; assembly: GCA_009763385.1. Lineage (NCBI taxonomy): Eukaryota > Viridiplantae > Streptophyta > Magnoliopsida > Poales > Poaceae > Coix > Coix lacryma-jobi. Next base: position 24,110,513 of record CM019830.1, on the reverse strand, counting down.
ACGAAAAGGACCATTTAAAATTCAAGTCGTTGGTCTATACAACCATCAAATAACCTGATTGGATAGCTAAAAGTAGGACTGCAAATCTAGGCTGACTCCAGTTTTACTGATGTTGCATTGATCATTTTTCATGTAAAATAGTATTTTTCTCTATTAAAAAATCAGCTAAATCGGTTTTGAGCTCGAGCGAACACGGCCAACATGCTTCTTGTTATTATTAGTAATAGTAAAAATCCACTTTCTTTTCCTTCAGAAAATGGAGCCCACTACCACTAGTACAGAACAGGCCTATTGCCCCGGGCCATTTTGGCCTTTAGCCCCGGACATGGAGCCGGGGCTAAGGAATCGGGACTAAAGCCCCGACCTTTAGCCCCGGTTCCATGGCCCGGGGCTAATGGAGGGACCTTTAGCCCCGGTTGGTAACACCAACCGGGACTAAAGAGGCCAGCCACGGTGGCCCGGCTGGAGGCCCCTTTAGCCCCGGTTGGTGGTTACCAACCGGGGCTAAAGGGGCCTCCAGCCGGGCCACCGTGGCTGGCCTCTTTAGTCCCGGTTGGTGTTACCAACCGGGGCTAAAGATCCATCTGCTTTTTTCTTTTTTCTTTTTCTGTTCTTTTCAATTGGTTATTGTTTTTGGTTTTACAATTACATTAGGTTTTCTAATACGTATTCTTCGCTGCTAATATATTCTATTATATTAGGCCAGTTTCAAATACACGTATTATTCTTCGCTGCTAATAAATATATATAAACACATAAAATTTACAATTACACACAAATGAAATATGAAACTATACATATATATATATTATAGAGCTAGCTATACACATATGTACATAAAATATACAACATTATCCATCATGCATGCTTAACTTGATATTTACACACAAATATAATACCGTTCCTAACTTAGAGGTCATACAAGTGTTCATCTTGGTTTGGCTTCATTGGTTCGTCTTTATTAAACCAATACTCGGTGCCAGACTTAAGGACATGGTCATTAAGGAAGCCCGCGATGGTCTCTTGAATTGCTTTGAGGCGGACCTTATCCATCACCTGGTTCTTCAACCATGTCTCCTTCAATTTGGATTAAAATAAAAAGAAAGTATTAACATACATAATATTTATGTAATAGCAACAAAAAATAAAATAAATTTATTTACATGTTACGTACTTGCTGACTCTGTAAAGGAGTTCTTTTTTCATACACCGTCAGGAACTCGCAAACATAGTACCCACATAAATTGTTTCCCGGTGACTGCCGTAGAACCCACTGTACAATATGTAAAAAGAGTACTCTCGGTTGAGCGTGCGTCTGCTGAGTGATGCTAATTAAGGTAAAGAGGCGGGGAGGTACTCTACAACTTACATTTAGGAGTAGAGGATCAGGAAGTTGCGCTTTCAGATCCGGACGGTGTTTCTGAACAAACCAAGTCCAAACCCTTCACAATAATTGGAACGTTAATTAACTATTGCAGAGTTAAAGAGCTATAGCAAGAATCAATATTTAAAGATCACATTACCCTCGGATAATATTAATCATATCTTGGTAATCTTCTTGTGGTTTTCTCAGAGAGTCATAGATTAGCAAACGACTCTCGTGGAGATCGATCACCATTAGAATCCAGTGAAAACTGCATTTATGTTTATATAGTCAACACATATATATATCTTTATGTCAACCTATAATAAAATGTGCATATGATAACAAAACTCACCTAAAGTTGTAGGGGAATAGTATATATTTTTTGTCCCTTTGGTTTACCAAGAACCTCCGCAAATTACTCTTCCATGCTGTCAACTGGGTCGGCCATTTCTGCGAATGACATGGAGGATAATAAACACCATATTTTTGCAACTAACGTGCATAGGGTTTCGGGTTTTGGGTTTCGGGTTTAGGGTTTACGGTTTGGGGTTTAGGGTTTAGTGTTTTGGGTTTGGGGTTTAGGGTTTAGGGTTTGGGGTTTAGTGTTTAGGGTTTCGTGTTTGGGGTTTCGGGTTTGGGGTTTAGGGTTAGGGGTTTGGGGTTGAGGGTTTGGGGTTTAGGGTTTAGGGTTTGGGGTTTGGGGTTTAGGGTTTCGGGTTTGGGGTTTAGGGTTAGGGGTTTGGGGTTGAGGGTTTCGGGTTTAGGGTTTAGGGTTTGGGGTTTGGGGTTTAGGGTTTGGGGTTTAGTGTTTAGGGTTTCGTGTTTGGGGTTTCGGGTTTGGTGTTTAGGGTTAGGGGTTTGGGGTTGTGGGTTTGGGGTTTGGGGTTTAGTGTTTGGGGTTTCGGGTTTGGGGTTTAGGGTTAGGGGTTTGGGGTTTCGGGTTTAGGGTTTAGGGTTTGGGGTTTGGGGTTTAGGGTTTGGGGTTTAGTGTTTAGGGTTTCGTGTTTGGGGTTTAGGTTTTGACAACATTAAAAATAACATATATCCATGAAGACTATATTCGTAAAAATAACACTACCGACATGATCGAAAAGTCATATCCAAGTGATTATTCTATAAACATATCCAAGTGATTATTCCATAAACATATCCAAGTGATTATTTCATAAACATATACATGACCGATATAAATAAATGTTTACATATCTAAAGACCAAATTATCTAAGTGATTATTCCTCCTCCATCTAACACATGCAAAGGACACACCGTTGATGAGAGGACGACGACGGACGACGGCGAGGATGATGTCGCGGTGAGGACGACAACAGACGACGCCGAAGATCACGTTGCGGTGAGGATCACACGGTGAGGATGACGGCGGACGGCGCGGTCAACGCGACCAATCTCTTTTATCTACATGTGTGTAAACATAATATTTTGTTAGGGTAAAAACTATTTTCTATTTTCAATTCATATGGATTTCTATTTTCCTTTTCCTATTACACACACAGTGCACACACACTTTAATTACACACTACACACACATGCATACACTGCACACAGTGCACACACCACACACGCACACGCACAAACACTTCACACACACACGCACGCGCGGTGGCACTCCTCACCGGCAGCGCGAGGACGGAGGCACACGGCCGGAGCGGCCGCGAGACGACGGCGAGGACGAGACACGACGGCACAAGGGGAGCAACGGCCGGCGGCGAATGGCGAGGATGTCACGACGGCGGCGAGCGGCAAAAGCGAGCTCGACGGACTACATGTGTAAACATACTATTTTGTTAGGGTAAAAAACATTTTCTATACATATTTTCTATAAATATATATTCATTTTTCTATGAACATATATAAATGTCCAAAGGAACACATGATTCATTCTTTTTTCTTTTTTCTTTTTCTTTTTCTTTTTCTTTTTCTATACACTGCACACACACGGCGAGCAGACCGGCCGGCGAGCACCACCACGGCGAGCAGACCGGCCGGCGAGCACACGCACACACAACACACGCACACACCGGCGAGCATCACCACGGCGAGGACGACGGCGCGCGGCGAACGGCGAGCACCACGACGAGGACGACGGCCCCGGCGAGCACCACGGCGAGGACGGCAGCGGCGCGCGGCGAACGGCGAGGACGAGGCGCGCGGCGGCGCGCCCGCGCGAGAGGAGACGCGGCGAGGGCCGAAGATCGACGGAGGGAGGAGGGCGGCGCGGGAGAGGACGACGGGGAGGCGGACGTCGGCGAGAGAGCTCGAGGAGGACGACGGAGGGAGGAGGCGGCGGCGTGGGAGGCGGCGGCTCGGGCGTCTGACGTCGATCTGAGGAAGGAGGGCACTGTGCCCTATATAGGCGGGGAGGCTTTAGTCCCGGGCCGTGGCACCGCCCGGGATTAAAACACCTTTAGTCCCGGGGCGTAAGCCCACCCGGGACTAAAGGGGGGGACTTTTAGTCCCGGGTGGTGTTACGGCCCGGGACTAACACCTTTAGTCCCGGGGCGTAATCCCACCCGGGACTAAAGGGGAGACTTTTAGTCCCGGGTGGTGTTACGGCCCGGGACTAAAGGTACCTTCAGTCCCGGGTGGTGCTACGGCCCGGGTAGAGCTAGCTATACACACATATGTACATAAAATATACAACATTATCCATCATGCATGCTTAACTTGATATTTACACACAAATATAATACCGTTCCTAACTTAGAGGTCATACAAGTGTTCATCTTGGTTTGGCTTCATTGGTTCGTCTTTATTAAACCAATACTCGGTGCCAGACTTAAGGACATGGTCATTAAGGAAGCCCGCGATGGTCTCTTGAATTGCTTTGAGGCGGACCTTATCCATCACCTGGTTCTTCAACCATGTCTCCTTCAATTTGGATTAAAATAAAAAGAAAGTATTAACATACATAATATTTATGTAATAGCAACAAAAAATAAAATAAATTTATTTACATTACGTACTTGCTGACTCTGTAAAGGAGTTCTTTTTTCATACACCGTCAGAAACTCGCAAACATAGTACCCACATAAATTGTTTCCCGGTGACTGCCGTAGAACCCACTGTACAATATGTAAAAAGAGTACTCTCGGTTGAGCGTGCGTCTGCTGAGTGATGCTAATTAAGGTAAAGAGGCGGGGAGGTACTCTACAACTTACATTTAGGAGTAGAGGATCAGGAAGTTGCGCTTTCAGATCCGGACGGTGTTTCTGAACAAACCAAGTCCAAACCCTTCACAATAATTGGAACGTTAATTAACTATTGCAGAGTTAAAGAGCTATAGCAGGAATCAATATTTAAAGATCACATTACCCTCGGATAATATTAATCATATCTTGGTAATCTTCTTGTGGTTTTCTCAGAGAGTCATAGATTAGCAAACGACTCTCGTGGAGATCGATCACCATTAGAATCCAGTGAAAACTGCATTTATGTTTATATAGTCAACACATATATATATCTTTATGTCAACCTATAATAAAATGTGCATATGATAACAAAACTCACCTAAAGTTGTAGGGGAATAGTATATATCTTTTGTCCCTTTGGTTTACCAAGAACCTCCGCAAATTACTCTCTGTTTGAGTTTTCCATGCATCCGAGTGAGTATTGCTTGGGTGCTTGAAGACGATATATGGATCGATGAAACCAATCTCCTTGTCATTTTTACGCCTTAGTTGTCTCATCATGTTTCTGCACATGTTTAGAAACGCTTGCTAGCAGTGTGAGGATAATTACTTATACATATACATAAGCTAAAGTGAGATTATTAAAGGAAACAATCACTTACAGGCAGAAGCAGCTGACGAGAGATTTGTCGAGAGCGTCCATGTGGCAGAGCTGATGTAACTCATTAAACTGAACATATATGATGTCATCACCACGGAAGTAATCATGGTCTCTAATTCTGACGCAAATGTAGTCATCAGCTTTTCTGCCACACGCTGTAAGGTACCACTGATTTAGCAAGTGCATCTGTGTACCAAGATCCCTCAGGGCCGCTGGGTTGTATAGACTTTGGCCATATACATATGCCCTCTGCCATTTATCAACTTCTGGAGCACTTTTGATGCCTGCTTCTCCGAGTATGTTTTCCACATTCAAACCAGTTTCCTCGAAAAATGTGAGCAGTTGCGCAGGATCAACGTCTCCATATGCTCGTTGTATGATTTCCATGTTTGTACCGTATTCATTATCAACAACTAGATCTGGCACTGATTGCTTCTCTTGTTCCCCGAGCTGTGGGACACCCTTTCCTGCTCTCTTCTTTGCCTTCTTGTCCTCCTCAAGTGATTTGCTAAGTGTGCGATCATAGTCTGATTTTGGCGAAGCCTTACGGGCAGCACGTACCTTTTTTTGGTGAGCGTCCACAGTTTGCCTTAGTTTTTCAGGACGAACAAAAAGGTACGGCTTCTCCGGGTTTCGCTTTGCTCGACCACTAGCAATGGCAGCTTCGAAGAACTTGTTACAGTCTTTTTGCACTGCAGCGTCAGTCTCCTCCTCGGTCATGTCATATGCAAGTTTTGTCATCTTGGGAGCTGGTTTTCTCACAGGTGCTTTCTTCTTCGAAGGTGGTGGGGCTGACGCCTTTGTTTGTGTGACAGGCCTCTTCTTTGTTGGCGGTGGAGGTGTTGGAACCCGCCGTGGAGATGGGGCAGGTGGCGGTGTCGGAGCCCGCTTTGGAGGAGATGGTTGGGTCGGTGGCGGTGTTGGATCTCGTCGTGGAGGAGATGGGGCCGGTGGCGGCGTTGGATCACGCCGTGGGGGAGATGGGGCCGGTGGCGGTGTTGGATCCCGTCGTGGAGGAGATGGGGCCGGTGGCGATGATGGATCCCGTCGTATTTGATCTTGATCATCATCGTCCGCAACACTGTGATCATGTGGTGAATGTAGAATTGGACTTAGGTTGGGGGATGTCCTGCTGCGAAAACAACATGGTATGAGTATCCATTTATACTATTAGCTCACCAATACTATTAAGTTTCATTCACTAATTTCATACACACCTAGGGATAGGTTGTTGAGGAGGAGGAGGTGATGTGCCAGGAATTATGATATAGCGCTTGCGCCAACATATGAATGTCTTCTCCGCTTCTCCTAATGTATTCTCGCCATCACCTCCTTTAATGTCAAGTTCGACATTCTCGTAACCTTTTACCACCCTGTCCACCGAGACGCTAGCATATCCAGGAGGTATTATTGCTCCATGACTTCTTGGTGTCTTCATAGGATCGATAGGAGATACAACACCTATAGCCACCATGACTGTGGTATTCCCCTGTGGAATGTGCAGTTCACATGTCGTGAGAGGCTCGGTGATGTCGTCCACAGGAAAGCGCAGTGCTGCGTCTGGGACCTCTGTGGAAGCGCAACTGCTTTTCATTTGCTCAGGGGGGCTGATGTTGACTCCCGGCTCTGATGCAGATTGACTTTGCATTGCTAACTGCACTTGCCTTTTTATTTCCTCGTTCATTCTGCCTTCAAGTGCTTTTTCTCGCTCAACTGCTTCAAGAGCCGCGGCCTGTGATTGAATAACCATTTCTTCTAACCGGCGCATCCGCTGTGCCTCCTCCTCCTTCTTTCTCGCGCGGCTTCTATAGGTCTCTTTGTCCTGAGGGAAGGCATGTACCCATGACAGCTCCCCATAGCCTCTGGTTCTCCCACCATGTTCAAGATTCTCCAGGGCGTATGTCAGCTCGTCCTTGTCTCTGTTCGGCTGCCACCTGCCACTGGCAGCCATATCTCTAGCATAAACAAATCTTTCTGCTGCTCTTTGGAGTTTTTCGCCATAGTGTACCCTTCCTGTTTGTTGGTCCAGGCTTCCTCCATGACCAAAAAACCAATACTTGGCGCGCTCAGGCCAGTTTATCGATTCTGGTTCAATGCCCTTGGCTTGCAACTCTCGTTCCATTCTTTCCCATTTAGGAATGGCACTCTTATAGCCACCTGATCCCAAGTGATGGTGGTATTGTTTTTGTCGGGCATTCTGCTGGTTCCTTCTGATCCGTGCCTCACTCTCTTCTGATTTCTTGAATTCTACAAACTCATCCCAAAATGGCCTCAACTTGACGTAGGCCTTAGTGTTGAAATCCGGAGTTTGGTCCTTCTTGATAAATTTGTTGTATAAGTTCTTCTTCCAGCCCTGGAATAGTGTTGCCATTTTCTTCACAGCCCAGTCCCGAACTCTGGCCTTCAAATTTATATCTTCTGTTTCAAGTGTGAAATGTGCAAGGACCTCTTGCCAAACCAGTTCCTTATCAAGATCAGAGACAAAACTTATATCAGGAGCACTTGCCTTTTTCTTCCATTCACGAGCACTGATCGGGATCTTATCCCTTACAAGGCACCCACAGTGGGCAACAAATCTCTATGCATGTTCTCCAAGTACTTGGCCTGTTTTCTCGTTGAATTCTGAGATAATGTACCGGCCCTCCAACGGCTTCTTCGGACCTCGTACGGTCCTACTCTTCCCGGTAGTCGTTGTCGATCCGGAGGGCTACATATGTAGGAACAGTAGATTATAAATACATTTATAAATAATTTAGAATTTCATGTGCACATAGAGATTATTGTAGGTATATACCTCGCCAGTATTTTCTTGCATTATTTCTTCATAATCGGCAAAGTATTGACTGCCGTCATCTACTTCTTGATTATTGTTATCATCACCTGCTAAATTTTGATTAGCGCCGCTGTTGATTAATTCGTACATTTCCTCCTCCATGTTGTCAACTGGGTCGGCCATTCCTGCGAATGACATGGAGGATAATAAACACCATATTTTTGCAACTAACGTGCATAGGGTTTCGGGTTTTGGGTTTCGGGTTTAGGGTTTACGGTTTGGGGTTTAGGGTTTAGTGTTTTGGGTTTGGGGTTTAGGGTTTGGGGTTTAGGGTTTGGGGTTTAGTGTTTAGGGTTTCGTGTTTGGGGTTTCGGGTTTGGGGTTTAGGGTTAGGGGTTTGGGGTTGAGGGTTTGGGGTTTGGGGTTTCTTTCATGCGCTGCAACTCTTGTCGTGCTTCAAGTGTATCCTTAGACTTCCCATACACACCCATGAATCCTAGAAGGTTGACACAAAGATTCTTTGTCAGGTGCATCACGTCGATCGCGTGGCGGACCTCTAGTACATGCCAATAGGGTAGCTCCCAAAATATTGACTTCTTCTTCCACATGGGTGCGTGTCCCGTAGCGTCTTTCGGAACAGGTTCACTGCCCGTCCCCTTTCCAAAGACTACTTTCACATCCTTGATCATCTCAAGTACATCTTCCCCAGTTCTGTTGCGAGGCTTGCTCCGGTGGTCTGTCTCACCTTTAAAATGCTTGCCTTTCTTTCTAACCTGGTGATTCATCGAAAGAAATCGACGATGCCCAAGATACACTACCTTTCTACATTTTTTCAAATATACACTATCCATGTCATCAAAACAATGTGTGCATGCATTATATCCCTTGTTTGACTGTCCTGAAAGATTACTTAGAGCAGGCCAATCATTGATTGTTACGAACAACAATGCTCGCAGGTCAAAGTGTTCCTGTTTGTAATCATCCCACACACGTACACCTGATTTACTCCATAAAAGTAGGAGTTCCTCAACTAATGGCCTCAGGTAGACATCGATATCGTTGCCAGGCTGCCTCGGGCCTTGGATGAGCACTGGCATCATAATGAACTTCCGCTTCAAGCATAACCACGGAGGAAGGTTGTACATACATAGAGTAACAGGCCACGTGCTATGACTACTGCTCTGTTCCCCAAAAGGATTCATCCCGTCCGTACTTAAACCAAACCTTAAGTTTCTAGCATCTTTTGCAAATTCTGGGAATTCTCTGTCTATTGCTCTCCACTGGGACCCATCTGCAGGGTGTCTCAACATGTTGTCTACCTTACGGTCTTCTTTGTGCCATCGCACCAACTTTGCATGGTCCTTGTTTCTGAACAGACGTTTCAGGCGTGGTATTATAGGAGCGTACCACATAACCTTGGCAGGGATTTTCTTCCGGGGACGTTCTTCACCCTCAACATCGCCAGGGTCATCTCGCCTGATCTTATATCGTGACGCGTTACATACAGGGCATTCATCCAAATACTCGTATTCCTTGCCACGGTACAGGATGCAGTCATTAGGACATGCATGTATCTTCTGGATTTCTAAACCCAAAGGACAGACCACTTGTTTTGCTTCGTACGTAGTGCCGGGTAATTCGTTAGGCTTCGGAAGCATCTTTTGTTTTATAATCTTCAATAATTGTCCAAATGCCTTGTCAGATACACCATTCTGTGCCTTCCATTGTAGCAACTCAAGTGTTGTGCCCAACTTTTTTTGTCCATCTGCAGCAGACGGATATAGTAATTTCCTGTGATCCTCTAGCATACAGTCAAACTTAGCCTTCTCCTTTTCACTTTCGCAATCTCCTTGTGCATCACGAATGACATCACCAAGAGCATCATCTTCAGCGAGTGTGTCTTCTGCACTTGCCTCTTCTTCACCTTCCCCCATTGCAGTATCACCAAAGTCACCGTATTGAGCAATAATGTCATCGTCAGGGTCCAATTGTTCTTCTTCACCTTCTTCCATCATAACCCCAGTTTCTCCATGCTTCGTCCAACAACTATAGTTTGGCATGAAACCCGACTTGAACAAGTGTGAGTGAAGACTCCTTGAGCTAGAATATTCCTTCGAATTATTACAAAGGGCACATGGGCAGCACATAAAACCATTCCGCTTGTTTGCCTCGGCCACTCTTAAAAAATAATGCACGCCATCAATGAACTCTTTTGAGCGACGATCGACATTGTACATCCAGTGACGTGTCATCGTCTGCATTATATGACATATCACATAATTATATCGATCTCTCATTCTTATAAACAAATAAAATTATAAAATGTCTGACATGAAATTTAGTAAGAATCACTGGTGGCATAAAAGTAGTAGCAGTTGAACTTGTCTAATTAATTAATTATTACATCAAGATAACAGTGCAGCCTAATCCACTTGGCCACAACCAAAGCAACTAACAACACCTGCACATTTTTCCCACATCACAGTCCAACAAGATGTACTGTCTGCCACTCCAACCGGATAGGAAGGTAAGGTAGGGGTAGGTGCAGTAGGAATTGAGTTGATTCTTGAGTTAAAAGCATCTAGAGCTGCAGAAGCTTCCTCAAAAGACTTGTACTTTTTATGCACAGCTCCCTTAACTTTGAGGACATACTGACTGCACTCGGCCCAGCTGGTGTAAATACCTGGTTTGGTGCCCTCGAAAACAACATACCAAGCAGGCATCCTTCTGCGTTTTGTAAACTAAAGTATTATATATTTCTAATTTCTGTAAACAACTAATTTAACTGATCTCTATTTCTCCAAAATAATAAAATATACTAATTAAACCGGTCACATTTTGTAAACTAAAGTATTATATATTTCTAATTTCTGTAAACAACTAATTTAACTAATCTCTATTTCTCCAAAATAATAAAATATACTAATTAAAACGGTCACATTTTGTAAACTAAATTATTATATATTTCTAATTTCTGTAAACAAATGATTTAAATGATCTCTATTCCTCAAAAAAAAAACTAATTAAACTGTCACATTTTCTAAACTAAAGTATTATATATTTCTAATTTTTGTGTAAACAAATGATTTAAATGATCTCTATTTCAAAAAAAAACTAATTAAACCGGTCACATTTTCTAAACTAAAGTATTATATATTTTGTTTTTCTAAACCGGTCACATTTCTCTAAAAGACTAAAATAAACTAATTAAACGGTCATATTTTGTTTTTAGATTAATAATTTGAACTATCAAGTCAATGAACTCAAAATAGCTACAAAAATGAATAACTTAAGCTAGTAACCTTTCAACGAGTCGATGGCGGTGTAGATGTGATGAAATAAATCAATCGCCGGAGATGTGTTAACAAACAAAAATCACCGGAGGAGAAGAGAGCAAACAAGCAAGCAAGAGCAAGCAGTGACTGAATGAAGAAAAATGAAGACAGGAGCACGGGCACGGCTGGAGGTAGAAGAACATTTCAAATATAGGGAGGGACATTTAGCCCCGGTCCTTATTCCCAGCCGGGGCTAAATGTTGGCATTTAGCCCCGGCTGGGTACACCAACCGGAACAAAACCTTTTAGTCCCGGTTGGTTTTACCAACCGGGGCTAAAGATGCCAACATTTAGCCCCGGCTGCATACACCAACCGGGGCAAAACCTTTAGTCCCGGTTGGTGTTACGGCCCGGGGCTAAAGATGCCAACATTTAGCCCCGGCTGCATACACCAACCGGGGCAAAACCTTTAGTCCCGGTTGGTGTTACGGCCCGGGGCTAAAGGCCAGTCTTTAGCCCCGGTTGGTAACACCAACCGGGACTAAAGGCCCCTCTGACAATTGAGCCGTTGGGCTGGGGAGCTTTAGCCCCGGTTGGTGTTACCAACCGGGGCTAAAGGACTTTCTAGTCCCGGGCGCAAATTTTTCCGTGGCTAATGCTGATTTTGCAAATCGTCCAAAGGCCTGTTCTCTAGCAGTGTACCCACTTTTCTTTCACTATATTTATCGTGTCTACGTGAAAAGTCAGAATTCAGGTTTTTTTTTTCTCTCCAATGATACTGGGAATACTATATGCTAATAAGCTCTGATAGACTAATAGGATCACTAACCAGTAGATCAGACGGGTACTTAGCTAGGGTTAGGAAGTGTTCCTAACAGATCTGCTAGATTAGGGAGAAAGAGTGAGAGAAGAGGTGTGCGATAGGGTTACCGACCATCGGCGGGCTTGAGGTTGGAGCTAGAGTCCGCCATGGGGTCACCGGTCTTCTCTGCGCTTAGGCAGCGACAGTCGACGAAGTGGCGTCGGGTGTCGATGCAGTGGCGGCGGAGGAGGACTTCCCGTCACTGGCTGCGACCCTAGGAGATCGGATTAGGGTAGGACTGTAGGTGGGAGTGACGGCTGCAATCAATCTCGTGATCTGAGCTCCGGCCTCCCACCCTCCTTTTATCTACCGCAGAGTGACAGGGCCCCCCAACCATAGATGGGTTGGGCTCCCCCGATCAGGGAGCGGATCAAGTTCCGTGTGGGCCGTTGGGTCTAGCAACGGGAGGAGATCAACACTAACAAGCTCACCTTCTCGTTTTCTGATATCCAAATAAATACCTGTGGCTGCACTCTACAAGCACTGTTAATACCGGCGCCTAGCCTAAGTAAAGGAAACAGAAGCGCTCGTGGATGGACTTCACGAGCAGGCTGAGTTTGTCTACATAAAGATAGATGAGATTAGAGTTTCTGATTTTGTAGATAGACATGTTTATAAAGTTTATTATTCGCCTTGTTCGTTTAAATTTATCAAACGGACTTTATCAGCTAGGGGTATTATAATATATTTTTTCTTAATAAAATAAGATTATTTGACTTAACAGCTGCAGAAATTTTAACAAAACAATTCCACTAATAATGTGGCTGCGGCATACACCTGATTTTGCTATATGTTTGGTACTAACAATCACAATTGATGTAATCTTTCTGATTAATAAAGTTCAGCTTAGCAATTTTTCTCCATGCAATATACTTCATCCGTCTTAAAATAACTATCGTTTTCACTTCCTAAAAATAATTTTGATTAAATACATTTTAAATTATTAATATTTATGATACATAATTAATATCATCACAAATATTTTAAAATTTAATTTTTTAATAATTTTTTTCGAGATACGAATATTGTATGTAATTTATATACAACGAGTCAAATTTATGGTATGAAAAAAAATACTTAATTTAGGACGGAGACAGTACTCGTGTTTCGCTATAGGTGTTCAGCTGTTGAAATACTACAGTCTGTTACGCTCACTGCAGTGATAGAGGAAAAATGCACAGCAAAATGGCAGCCAGGAAAATAATTAAAAAAAATTACAACAAAAATCAAGCCGCTTTATAAATGGTTCCACCCCTGGGGGCCAAGGTCTGGCGCGGCCCTATCCCTATCCGGCTATCCCCCTCCCCGTCACCGTCAGCTCCGTCCTCCCCACAAGCCCTGTCCACCACCAACAAACCCTCGTACGAGACAGAGCCAGCTGCCAGCCCCATGGCCTCTCGCGACGGCGCCGCCACCTTCCAGGTCTACCGGCCCATGCCCGCGCCGTCGCCGGCTCCGCCGCCGATGCCGATGTCTCTGGCGGCGGCGGCGGCCGCCCCCGTGGCCCCAGCCGGCGAGGCCGCGGCGCCCGCCGCGCCGAAGAAGGCGAGCCCGGGCGCGGGCAAGGACCGGCACAGCAAGGTGAACGGGCGCGGGCGGCGCGTGCGGATGCCGATCGTGTGCGCGGCGCGCGTGTTCCAGCTCACCCGCGAGCTCGGGCTCAAGTCGGACGGGCAGACCATCGAGTGGCTGCTCCGCCAGGCCGAGCCCTCCATCCTGGCGGCCACGGGGTCCGGCACCACCCCGGCCGTCTTCTCCTGCTCCTCCGCGCCGTCCACCTCCTCCGCCCCGGGCGCCGGCGCCGGCGCCCCTCTCTCGCTCCTCGGGAAGCGCACGCGCGAGGACCACGAGACGGCGGCGCCCGCCCCGGCGCCGTTCTGGGCGACCCTGCAGGCGCGGCCCGTGGCGGCGGCGGCGTGGGGCCTCTCGCCCGCGCAGGAGGCGGCGGCGCAGGCGTACGCGTCGGTGGCGGCGCAGGGCCACCACCACCTCAACCTGCTCTCCGTGCTCTCCGGCGCCGCGAGGCCGTCAGAGGAGGAGTCCCGGTGACTGCCGCCGCCGCCGCCGCCGCCGCATTGCTGCTGGCCTGCGTATAACCTACCGCATGCGTCGACGCGTGGCATGCCGTGCTTTTGCGTCTCGTTTCCGTGCATCTCCGGGGGTGCATCGCAGCGACGTGTTTTCCCTGTGGTTTTGCGGTGTGAAGCGGAGGAAGGGATCAAGAAGAAGAAGGCGAGATCGGATCGGGGTAGCGATTGTAGATAGCATTCGTCGGGTTTGTGTGTGCTTGTGATAGATAAAAATGGACCTTGTGCGTCCTCGCCGCTGCGGTGATTCTGTGGTGTGGTTATGTACCGAATTGTCAACTGATCTGAACTCTCTAACACAATGTGCTGCTGTTCTCGTTATTCTGTATGTATGCCATTATTCCTTGCTGTTTGAATAGCAACCTTCGCCCTCGAGAATTTGGAATCCAGCATATCATGGCTGGTGAGATTGACATCTCCTGCAACCGTGAAAGTGAAAAAAAAAATGATTGAAGCACTCTCACATTATTCACCATCTCATACATACATAGGAGTACTGCATTCTCATGGGCCGCTCATGGCTACTACTTTCCTGTAAGCCCAGGCCACACACATGCTGTTTAGTCGTTGCCAGGGAACAGGATAGGGCATGCTACCCTCTCTTTTCCCTGAGCTAGGAAGAGGAGGAGCAGTAGTACGTGAATTGCTTTGTCTCTGCACTGTGGCAAAAGCTGCAGCTCCTGCCCTGCCCTGCCCTGCGCTGCGTCTGCACTTTGCCTCTGAAAGGTTACCAGGCTGTTTCGCGGACATGATTCGTGTCAAGCTGTAGGTCACTCGCTCTAGAAAGGCATCTCCAACCTTGTACTCCCTCAGTACCTAAATAGATGACGTTTTCGTTTCCCGAGAAATAACTACCGATAATTTTTATAATTAACAAATATCATCTATTAGTCTCATAATTGATATCATTGGAAAGATCTTTGAATCTAGTTTTTTAACAAAATTATTTGGAGATATAAATACTGCACATATTTTCTACAAATCCAGTGAAACTTGTGGCACGAACACCAAAAACGTCATCTATTCGCGGACGGAGTAGTACACACCATGCTCGCGGACTTTTTGTACATCATCAGTATCAACGGTTCACTTTGTTCCAAATTCGCAGATTGATCTCATTCATCTTCTAGCATAGAGGTGGGACTTGGCCGTGCCGTGCCGGCCCGGCCCGGCCCTCGTGCTTCGTGCCGCTTTGGATCGTATCCTTTTGGCACGCGAGGCACATCGGGCCGTGCCGATGTGACACGGTAATTTATTTCCTCGACCCAAGCACGGCCCGTGGCACGCAGACACGTCTTCGGGTCGTGCCAGCCCAAGCACGGCCCTCAAAATATCTATGCTAGATTTCCTTTTATTGCTCATAATATAAAAAATATATATCTTATGTGTAGTATTTTCACGATAGTTTAGATGATTTTCATAATTTATTTAAGAATTAGATAAGAAGTGGTATAGTGAATGCTACAAAATCATATTATAGAGCTATTGTAACACCCCTGGTGTTTAAATGTAATTAACTTGACATGTCATCATCTTAAGCATTAATCATTTCCTGTGATGCATTTGATTTGCCTAATTGCTATGCCTTGATTCCCTTTTCAAAAACCCTAAAAGCCCAATTCTCTCTATAAGGGCAAAATGGTAATTTCACCTCTGTGCCTAGTTATATTTAATTCTTGTTCAAATTTAGTGCCCTGATGTTTGCTGCTTTGATCAAAGTTCAAAAATCAGATTTGATTTGATTTTCCCTTTTGCAAAACCCTAAATCCCAAATCCTGGATTTATTCCCTTTTTGATAACTTTTTCAAAAGTCAAAATTTTGAGTTGGTTCAAAAAGCAAAGTTGTGAATCTGATCGAGAGGAAAAACTTTGGTATTTACAAATTTTCAAGTTTCAGTTTGAAATCCAAAGTAATTTTGATTTGAATCAAATTTGAAAAGTGTCCCCTTTTCTGTTTTTGAATATAGTTCAAAAACTATTTGGAATTTGAAAATGTTCATATTGACAAAGTTGTAGATCTCATTTTTCTGAGCAACTTTGGTATTTTGAGTTTTTGTTTCCCAGTTCAAGTTTTGGAAGTAATTTGCAAAATACAGAGATCAGCCAAAAGTCAAACCCTAAGACCTAGCCCTGTTCATCTTCCACCTACAGCTAGGGGGCCCCGGCCGTGGCCGAGCCTCCGGCGTTGCGCGCGCCACGCGTTTGGCAGCCGCTCGTCTGCCCCCGACTTGTCGCCCGCGCCCGCGACATCTTTTCGCACCCGCACGCGCACAGTTGACCCCCGCTCCCGTCCCCTACTGCTCCAGCGCGTCGCCGCCGCGTGGCCATCGCCGGCGCTGCCTGCGCCCGAGCCCCGGCCGCACGCCTGTCCTTCCCGCCTGCGCGCAATCGAGAGCGCACGCGTCCGCCGAGCTTATCCACCCCGCCTCGAGCTCTCTACCAGCCCCTGGCCGCGGCTATATAAGCCCGCCGGAGCTCCGACCTCCGCACTCGACCCCGCCGCCGTGGCCAGAGCACTCCAAAGCTCCCGTCGCTCAACCACCTAGCCCGAAAGCTCCGCCTAGAGCTCGTGAAGCTTTCCCACCCCCCAATTTCACCTTCCCCGCCTCCGATTGCCCGGCGTAACCCCATCTTCCCAAACTCCGACGGAACCCCGGTGATCTCGGGTTCGTCAAATACTTCCCCTCCGGTCACGGATACCTTCTCCCGACCCCTGTGTCAGCTTCCTCGGTTCCATGCGACTCTAACCCGGCCCTTGCGGTCTCGTGTGTTGAGCAGGATCGCCGGATCGCCGGAGCGCCGCCGCGGTCGTCTCTTCCTCGAGCCTCACCCTCGAGCGCGTGTAGAGCCTCACCCTCGAGCCCTGCCTCCGACCCGTGGTAAGCATCCGAAGCCTCCGGCCTCTGCTTCCACTCCGTTTCGCCCGAGCCTCCAAGTCACGCCTCGGACGGAGGCTTGTTTTTCCGCTTCGCCCGAGCCCAAGCCTCGGCGAGCGCATGCTCTCCGCTTCGCCCGAGTCAGGCCTCGGACGGAGGCTTACTTCTCCGTCTCGCCCGAGCCTCCGGGCCAGGCCTCGGACGAAGCTGTCGCTTCCGTCTCGACCGAGCCCGTCTCGACCGAGCCCCGCGCGATTCGCCCGAGCCCCCGCGATTCGCCGAGCCCGGCCTAGAAGGAGCACAGTGCTCTTCTCTTTTTCTGAGAGATGTGAATAGTGTTCTGTTTTCTCTTTTTTGTATGATTTTCTGTGTGCATCCAAAAATTCTGAAATTTTTGTGGTAGACTCTTTATGCTCTGGAGTATTTTATAAAAGTATGAAACTTGAGTTTTGTGCAAAGATTTAAAAATGTAAAATTCCCCTTTTAATTGAAAAATGGAGGTTTTGGTATTTTTGGGGAGTGATCTATAACTCCAAAAATCTGGAGATTAATTTTTATGTGCTAGTTATGCCTTTCTGAGTCTCTGGTAAAATTTTGAAGTCTTTTGGAGCAAGTTGATTTTTGAGCATTTATTTAATTAGTTGAGTAGTGCCTTTTCTTAATTAATGTCTGAAATTATTTGAGCACCTTAATGACCTCCAAAAATTATGAAATTTGTTTTGCCATCTGTTTATGCCTTAATGAACTTATGTGATTAATTTGGTAATTTTTGGAGCAACTTCATAAAATGACCTTTTAAATAAAATAAGAAAAATAGAAAGGATGGATTAGGGTTGGTAATAAGTGTTTAATGATGTGATCTTTGGATTGATTGATGTTCATAGACCCCTACCCTTTGGTCTATGATGTCTGTGATGATATGTTTGGTTAATACTTAGGATAATTATAATAAGGCCTAACATCAATAATGCTTAAGAAATAAATGGTTACCTTTTATGCTCAACCTAGATTTCGATTATGCCTTGCCTAAGAGTAATCTAGATTCAGTGGTATTGTCTTGCACCATAAGCCCATATCATCATTCTCATGAGCATTCATCATTGCATCCGTATAGTTGACGAAGAAGGTACCAGAGTCGAGGCCGCTGTTGACGAACCAACTCCCGAGGCGACCCCGAGCTCCAACACCTATACCTACCCCGAGTCTGCTCTCTTTGCTCTTCAAGGCAAGCCCCGGTGCATTTAACCCTTTCCTTGAATTTTATAAAATGATTTCCTTAAATGCTTTTGAGTTAAATTATTGCATTAGGTTTATAGGAGTTGTGTGCTATCCTAATTGATGCACTATCCACCTTGACCACTGATACACCCGATACCTGCTTTTCAAAAGTATTTGAAAAATGCTTAGCAATGCTTATTGAATTAGACTTTGCAATAAAATGCCAATTTTTAAAAGTGTGATCACTTAAGGAATGTTTATGGGAATTTTGGTCTTACTCCCCGGCTGTTCGCTAGGTATCTGATCCGTACCTAGTTAATAGCGAGGAGAGGTTGTCCGAGCGTACGGTGCCGTCATGTTGTAGTCCGGGACTCAACAGTTGACACCGACCGGGACATGGTTGACGCTTGGGTGAGATATGACCAAGGTATAGTTCTAGCTGGAAAATTAGGGACCATCCGTATGGGGGCCTGCTGGTCAAGACTTGTAACTATTCACATACTACGGAAAGCTCTGGCTCCGAGGAATCCTTTATTGGACCGACAACCGCGCACTGGGAGTGGAGAGATGGCGGAAGTAGCATGTACCCACGTGTCAGGACCTGTACTCTTGGGTTAGAGTCCCGAGGTACTTGTCGCTGGCGGAAAATTGGAGTGGTGTACTGTACTTCCGGGTGGCGTAGGACCGGGCCCAATCTTGGAGGAATCGTGGTAGACGAGTTGGCATATGCAAGCTTGGGTGCTACATATGCAGTGTGGATAGGGATCCTCAGCTGAGTATTATTTATCCGGATTAACGTTGCTCCTCGGTTATGGAGACTTGGTCCACTGACTGTCAACGGAGAGTGGTTCTCAACTAGGAATGTTTTGAAATGTAAAATGAATCATGAATGATGAAGAATTGAGAAATACTGAATCTTTCAAAAAAATAAAATAAGGTTTACAAAAATGCTTTTCTGCAAAATACTTGATCTTGCTTAAGCCTTACCTTGACTACCCTAAGCCTCTCATTCCTGAGTCTTCTCCCTTTTTCTTTAGTCGGGTAAGTCTTGTTGAGTACCCCAGTACTCAGGGTTTGTTACCCATGTTGCAGGTATGCCTGAGACCCCGATGTGTCTCACACCCTGTTGCGTGACCTTCGTCCAGGAAGAGGCCGATGAGGCCGATGAGTAAATGTGCACCCTCGGGCTGGGTGTTACATGTATCTCTATGTTAATGTTTCCACTACGTTGTCTACTTTGAAATTCCCGAACAATGGTTTGTAATAATCGTACTCCTTACCTCATTTGAAACCTCGGTTTGTAAAACTATTGTTATTTAAGTCTTCCGCTCTTTATTCCGATGTTATTTGTAAAAGTATGCAATGCTGTAACCGAATTGTGAGATGATCCTGCGGACATTGGGCACTGATGTAGCCCGGTGGCGAACAGGTCTTAATCACATGGAACATGGGTTCGGCTGTCAGAGGTTGACAGGGACACGTGGGCCATGGGATTAGGGTCGTTCCGTCACAGAGTGGTATCGGAGCATCTCACTTTAACGTTGCAGTGTTCTTTTGCGAAAACTTCAAAAGTTCTTTTGAGTCCAAACAAAATTTAAACTTGACTATTTTGAGTCCAAATTGCTTCTCTCATCTTGTCCCTCTTATGGCAACACTAGCTAGTGGAACAACATGTTTTAAGCCCTATATATGTTAAGTATTGCATTGCCTTGTTCCGTAGGAACGATTCATGCATCATGTCATATTCACTTAAGTTAATAAATGAGTTCGTTGGGATAGTGTACCTATACCTTTTCTTGCTAGCCTTTCTCATCTATAACCTCTTGTCCAGATATGGCTCGCCTCAAGCTGACCGCCCGCAAGTCGACTGGACCGAACGGTGTGCCGCGTCACCAGCTGGCGCCACGCACCGGAGAAGAGACTGGAGAATCCTCCAATGGTCGTCGTTTTCCCCGCCGCACCCGCAAGAACCTGAAGGAGGAAATCAAGAATCTGAAGGCTGAGATAGAGAACATGGAGCATGACTTCTACCTTTCCCGCCTGGAGTTCTACGAGGCACGAGCCGCTCTTGAGGAAGCTAACCAGAATGTGGTTCGCGCTATCCAGCAGCGTGATGCAACATGGATCCGAGAGGATGTCACCAGAGCCCAGCTCCATGGACTGCAGCAGTACACCGCCCAGATCGAGCAGTTCAACGATATGCTTCATGAGGAAGTACACCAGCTGCACAACCAGCTTCACCCCGTGATTCCACCAGTTGTTGAGGACCCCGAAGACGGAGTCGTGGAGGAACCTGAAGTGGAACACGAGCCCGATCAGAATGAGGAAGTGGAACCTGCTGAAGATGTCCACGTTGAAGATGAAGATGAGGAGGAAGAGCCTGAGCTTATCATCGAGGATGATGATGATGACGAAGAGTTGATCTTCATCGATGACGACTAGACCCCTTGTGTCTGTACCATCTGCTTACCTAAAACCTTAGTCTAGGTTTGGGGGCGTTAGTCTGTCTGTTGCCAAGTCTGGCATGTATCTTTCTTTTCGTACCTTTTCCCTTATCAGTCTGTTGTCATCTTTATCAAGCCAGCTATCTTTGTATCAATGAAGCTATCAGTCGGTCGTTTCAGAACCTTTGTCCGTATATGCTGAGTTCCGAGTTGCTTATACAGATGCCTGTGAACACCCGTACCGGAGCTGGAGGTTCTGATGATGCCAACATCCCAAACCCTCCACCTGTCCCAGCTACCCTAGCAGATGCCATTGCAGCCCTGGCCGCCGCTGCCAATCTGATGGCTCAGAACCAAGGACAGCAGAATGTTGGTCACCGTGGTCGTCACCACCAAGAGACCACCTATGTGGATTTCACTGAAACCCGTCCACCGGTTTTCACCAGAGCCGATGAACCCCTCGAAGCTGACGATTGGCTCCGCACCATGGAGCAGAAGTTTGGTCTCATCCGATGCACTGAAATCCAGAAGCCCCGGTTTGCTTCGCAGCAGCTTCGTGGCCCAACAAGTGCTTGGTATGCCAACCTCTTGGCTGCCCAGCCTGAAGGTCATGAGTTGACCTGGGAAGAGTTCCGCACCGCTTTCCGTGCACACCACATCCCATCAGGTCTGATGAAGATGAAGCTTGATCAGTTCCTAGCCCTGCAGCAGAAGGACTCCACAGTGATGCAGTATGTGGGTCAATTCAACCATCTGAGTCAGTATGCAGCGGAATATGTCAACACGGATGAGAAGAAGAGAGACTGTTTCCTTAGGGGATTGCACCCTAAGATCCGCAGAAGCATGTCAAACAACCTGACCGGTTCTTATCATGAGGCTGTTGACCGGGGCAGTTGCTTTTGAAGAGAGTAACCGTCAGTACCAAGAGGAGGAGAAGAAGAAGAAAGCAGGATCTAGCAGCCACTCTGGCAATCACAAGCGCCAGAGGGTCATATATCATCCTAGTCACCACCACAACCGTCCACCTTACCCTCACCAGCAAGTGGTTGTCCGTACCGCGGCTACCACCCACAACGCCAACCAACAAAGTGCCACTCAGCCGAACGCCCCAGGTGTTCGTATCACCACCCCACAAACCGCCTATAACCATCCCTGCTACAACTGTGGTCAACTTGGCCACTGGTCTCGCGAGTGCCCAAAGCCCAAGAAGCCTGCTCAGAACTTTCAGAAGGGTCCTGGAGGACCACAGCAGCAGCAACACCGTGCTCCACAGCAGCAAGTGCAGAAGGGCAAGTTCGTCAAGAAGCACGGGCAAGTCTACTACACCACTGTCAGCGATATTCCAGAAGGGGAGCCCGTCATGATCGGTAGGTTTCCCGTTGCCAATCATCCTGCAGTTGTGTTGTTTGATTCTGGTGCATCGCATTCTTTCATCAGTCGTACCTTCGTCTCTAAGCATGACATATCAATTGGGGAGTTGAAAGAAAGTTTTTGCATTTTGTCGCCTGGAGGGCGTATAATCACCAAAGAGGTGGTTCGCAGTATACCAGTAAGGTTGGGGGAACATGTATTTCCCACCACCATGATAGTGCTTCATGATCAGAAGATAGATGTCATCCTAGGCATGAATTGGATGTGTCAGTATAAAGCCATGATCGACATCCTGAATAGAGTTGTGAGAGTGGATATTCCTAACAGTACCGCCAAACTCCTTCTCCAACTTCCTATGCCTTCAAAACCAGCCACTACACAGCTAAATGCTACCTATGATCAAGGGATTCGAGACATCCCTGTAGTCTGTGAGTTCCCTGATGTCTTTCCTGAAGACTTACCGGGTCTACCTCCTGACCGTGACGTTGAGTTTGCCATAGAGCTAAAGCCCGGGACTGCTCCTATATCCCGCAGAGCTTATCGAATGCCTCCCAGAGAGTTGGCAGAACTAAAAATCCAATTACAAGATTTGTTGGACAAGGGTTGCATTCGCCCAAGCTCGTCTCCTTGGGGCTGTCCTGCAATCTTTGTAAAGAAGAAAGACAAGACTCTCAGAATGTGCATTGATTATCGCCCACTCAATGAGGTCACCATAAAAAACAAATATCCCTTGCCTCGGATTGATCTTCTCTTTGACCAGTTAGCTGGAGCCAAGGTATTCTCCAAGATCGATCTCAGATCCGGCTACCACCAAATAAAGATTCGTCCTGAAGATATTCCTAAAACAGCTTTTACCACCAGATACGGTCTATATGAGTATTTGGTCATGTCCTTCGGATTGACCAATGCCCCTGCTCATTTCATGTACCTCATGAACTCTGTTTTCATGCCAGAGCTTGATAAATTCGTGGTCGTGTTCATTGACGACATCCTTGTCTACTCAAAAACCCCTGAAGATCACGCCAAGCATCTTCGTATCGTTCTATCCCGTCTCAGAGACCATCAGCTCTATGCTAAGTTCAGTAAATGTGAGTTCTGGTTAGATCAGATACAGTTTCTTGGTCATGTCCTATCCGCTGAAGGTGTGTCAGTCGACCCCGGAAAAGTGTCAGATATCCTGGATTGGAAGCCACCTACCTCTGTTCACAAGGTCCGCAGTTTTATGGGAATGGCTGGATATTATCGTCGATTCATCCCAGATTTCTCCAGAATCGCCAAGCCTATCACCGAGTTGCTGAAGAATTCTGTGAAGTTCTTTTGGTCACCAGCTTGTGAACAAGCTTTTCAGACTTTGAAGAAGTTGTTAACCACGTCACCAGTGCTAGCTCAGCCGAACGTCGAGAAGCCCTTTGATGTCTACTGTGATGCATCTGGTACTGGTTTGGGTTGCGTATTGATGCAAGAAGGAAGAGTGATCGCTTATGCCTCGCGGCAGCTTAAGCGACATGAGGAAAATTATCCAACTCATGATCTTGAGTTAGCAGCAGTGGTTCATGCCTTGAAGATATGGCGTCATTATCTGTTGGGCAGTACCTGCAATGTGTACACAGATCACAAGAGCCTGAAGTATATCTTCACCCAAGAAGAGCTGAACATGAGGCAGCGAAGATGGCTTGAGTTAATCAAGGACTATGATATCGAAGTGCATTACCATCCGGGTAAGGCGAATGTGGTCGCCGATGCACTCAGTCGCAAGTCATACTGTAACTGTCTGGTTATGAAATCCTATGAATCTTCCCTATGCTATGAACTAGAGAAGCTGGGTATTGAAATGGTTCCACAAGGAAGTCTAGGCAATGTCAGAGTAGAAACCTCTATCAGAGAACAGATCATAGCTGCACAGAAAGATAACCCCGGAATCAAGCACATCATCGAAAAGGTTCAAGTTGGAAAGGCTGACTGTTTCAGGATTGATGATGAAGGAGTGGTATGGTTCAAGAACCGTCTGGTAGTTCCCAAGGTACCTGAGCTGAGACAGATAATCCTTGATGAAGCACACTCAACCAGATTTGCCATCCATCCTGGCAGCAACAAAATGTACCAAGACTTGAAGCAAAAATTCTGGTGGACAAAGATGAAGATCGAAATCGCTCGACATGTCGCTCGTTGCGATACATGTCAGAAAGTCAAGGCTGTACATATGAAGCCCGGAGGAGAGCTGCAACCTTTGTCAGTACCTGGTTGGAAATGGGAGGATATCAGCATGGATTTTATCAATGGATTACCCAAGACTCAAAAAGGATTCGATTCCATTTGGGTGATAGTGGACCGTCTCACGAAGCAAGCTCACTTCTTACCGGTCAAAACAAGTTACACTGCCCCAACTTATGCCACCTTGTACAAAAACAACATAGTGAAGCTCCATGGCATACCCAAGACCATCATCTCAGATCGTGGTACTCAGTTTGTCGCTAAGTTCTGGAAAGCGTTCCATGCCTCACTTGGAACCAAGCTATTGTATAGCACGGCTTACCATCCGCAGACTGATGGACAGACTGAGAGAGTCAACCAAGTGTTAGAAGATATGTTGAGAGCCTGTGTGCTTACCTTCGCAGATACTTGGGATCAGTGTTTGCCCTTGGCAGAATTCTCTTATAATAACAGTTATCAAGAGAGCATCAAAATGGCACCCTTTGAAGCACTGTACGGCCGTCGTTGTCGTACACCTCTCAATTGGTCTGAGCCCGGAGAGAGAGAATTCTTTGGAGTTGACCTAGTAAAGGATATGGAAGAGAAAGTCAAGCAAATACAAGAGAACATGAAGATCGCACAGTCTCGACAGAAAAGTTACGCTGACAAGAAACGTTGACCTCTGCAGTTCCAGATTGGAGATTATGTGTACCTGAAGGTCTCACCCACTAAAGGAGTCACTCGTTTTGGAGTCAAAGGAAAGTTAGCACCCCGCTACATTGGTCCCTTTGAGATTCTGGATCGTTGTGGCAAGGTCGCTTACAAGTTAAGTTTGCCCGATCATCTTTCAGCAGTTCATAATGTGTTTCATGTCTCCCAACTCAAGAAGTGTCTCCGAGTACCTGAACATATGGTTGAAGTTGAAGGCGTTGAGCTAGAACCAGATCTGTCATACACTGAGTATCCAGTTCGCGTGTTGGATCACAAGGATCGTGTTACCCGAAGAACCACCACAAGATGGTACAAGATCCAGTGGAACCAACACTCTGAAGAAGAAGCCACCTGGGAATCCGAAGACTTCTTAGCAAAGAACTATCCCGACTTTCTCGAATCTTTGTAGATGTAAGGTTTTGCCTTTTCCTTCTTAAGACGTGGAATCTCGGGGCGAGATTTCTTTTAGGGGGGAAGGCTGTAACACCCCTGGTGTTTAAATGTAATTAACTTGACATGTCATCATCTTAAGCATTAATCATTTCCTGTGATGCATTTGATTTGCCTAATTGCTATGCCTTGATTCCCTTTTCAAAAACCCTAAAAGCCCAATTCTCTCTATAAGGGCAAAATGGTAATTTCACCTCTATGCCTAGTTATATTTAATTCTTGTTCAAATTTAGTGCCCTGATGTTTGC
Source organism: Coix lacryma-jobi var. lacryma-jobi (assembly GCA_009763385.1). Taxonomy (NCBI): domain Eukaryota; kingdom Viridiplantae; phylum Streptophyta; class Magnoliopsida; order Poales; family Poaceae; genus Coix; species Coix lacryma-jobi. The sequence continues at coordinate 24,084,834 of CM019830.1, read as the reverse complement.
TGCTTTGATCAAAGTTCAAAAATCAGATTTGATTTGATTTTCCCTTTTGCAAACCCTAAATCCCAAATCCTGGATTATTCCCTTTTTGATAACTTTTTCAAAAGTCAAATTTTGAGTTGGTTCAAAAAGCAAAGTTGTGAATCTGATCGAGAGGAACAACTTTGGTATTTACAAATTTCAAGTTTCAGTTTGAAATCCAAAGTAATTTTGATTTGAATCAAATTTGAAAAGTGTCCCCTTTTCTGTTTTTGAATATAGTTCAAAAACTATTTGGAATTTGAAAATGTTCATATTGACAAAGTTGTAGATCTCATTTTTCTGAGCAACTTTGGTATTTTGAGTTTTTGTTCCCAGTTAAAGTTTTGGAAGTAATTTGCAAAATACAAAGATCAGCCAAAAGTCAAACCCTAAGACCTAGCCCTGTTCATCTTCCACCTACAGCTAGGGGGCCCAGGCCGTGGCCGAGCCTCCGGCGTTGCGCGCGCCACGCGTTTGGCAGCCGCTCGTCTGCCCCCGAACTTGTCGCCCGCGCCCGCGACATCTTTTCGCACCCCGCACGCGCACAGTTGACCCCCGCTCCCGTCCCCTACTGCTCCAGCGCGTCGCCGCCGCGTGGCCATCGCCGGCGCTGCCTGCGCCCGAGCCCCGGCCGCACGCCTGTCCTTCCCGCCTGCGCGCAATCGAGAGCGCACGCGTCCGCCGAGCTTATCCACCCCGCCTCGAGCTCTCTACCGGCCCCTGGCCGCGGCTATATAAGCCCGCCGGAGCTCCGACCTCCGCACTCGACCCCGCCGCCGTGGCCAGAGCACTCCAAAGCTCCCGTCGCTCAACCACCTAGCCCGAAAGCTCCGCCTAGAGCTCGTGAAGCTTTCCCACCCCCCAATTTCACCTTCCCCGCCTCCGATTGCCCGGCGTAACCCCATCTTCCCAAACTCCGACGGAACCCCGGTGATCTCGGGTTCGTCAAATACTTCCCCTCCGGTCACGGATACCTTCTCCCGACCCCTGTGTCAGCTTCCTCGGTTCCATGCGACTCTAACCCGGCCCTTGCGGTCTCGTGTGTTGAGCAGGATCGCCGGATCGCCGGAGCGCCGCCGCGGTCGTCTCTTCCTCGAGCCTCACCCTCGAGCGCGTGTAGAGCCTCACCCTCGAGCCCTGCCTCCGACCCGTGGTAAGCATCCGAAGCCTCCGGCCTCTGCTTCCACTCCGTTTCGCCCGAGCCTCCAAGTCACGCCTCGGACGGAGGCTTGTTTTTCCGCTTCGCCCGAGCCCAAGCCTCGGCGAGCGCATGCTCTCCGCTTCGCCCGAGTCAGGCCTCGGACGGAGGCTTACTTCTCCGTCTCGCCCGAGCCTCCGGGCCAGGCCTCGGACGAAGCTGTCGCTTCCGTCTCGACCGAGCCCGTCTCGACCGAGCCCCGCGATTCGCCGAGCCCGGCCTAGAAGGAGCACAGTGCTCTTCTCTTTTTCTGAGAGATGTGAATAGTGTTCTGTTTTCTCTTTTTTGTATGATTTTCTGTGTGCATCCAAAAATTCTGAAATTTTTGTGGTAGACTCTTTATGCTCTGGAGTATTTTATAAAAGTATGAAACTTGAGTTTTGTGCAAAGATTTAAAAATGTAAAATTCCCCCTTTTAATTGAAAAATGGAGGTTTTGGTATTTTTGGGGAGTGATCTATAACTCCAAAAATCTGGAGATTAATTTTTATGTGCTAGTTATGCCTTTCTGAGTCTCTGGTAAAATTTTGAAGTCTTTTGGAGCAAGTTGATTTTTTGAGCATTTATTTAATTAGTTGAGTAGTGCATTTTCTTAATTAATGTCTGGAATTATTTGAGCACCTTAATGACCTCCAAAAATTATGAAATTTGTTTTGCCATCTGTTTATGCCTTAATGAACTTATGTGATTAATTTGGTAATTTTTGGAGCAACTTCATAAAATGACCTTTTAAATAAAATAAGAAAAATAGAAAGGATGGATTAGGGTTGGTTAATAAGTGTTTAATGATGTGATCTTTGGATTGATTGATGTTCATAGACCCCTACCCTTTGGTCTATGATGTCTGTGATGATATGTTTGGTTAATACTTAGGATAATTATAATAAGGCCTAACATCAATAATGCTTAAGAAAGAAATGGTTACCTTTTATGCTCAACCTAGATTTCGATTATGCCTTGCCTAAGAGTAATCTAGATTCAGTGGTATTGTCTTGCACCATAAGCCCATATCATCATTCTCATGAGCATTCATCATTGCATCCGTATAGTTGACGAAGAAGGTACCAGAGTCGAGGCCGCTGTTGACGAACCAACTCCCGAGGCGACCCCGAGCTCCAACACCTATACCTACCCCGAGTCTGCTCTCTTTGCTCTTCAAGGCAAGCCCCGGTGCATTTAACCCTTTCCTTGAATTTTATAAAATGATTTCCTTAAATGCTTTTGAGTTAAATTATTGCATTAGGTTTATAGGAGTTGTGTGCTATCCTAATTGATGCACTATCCACCTTGACCACTGATACACCCGAGTACCTACTTTTCAAAAGTATTTGAAAAAATGCTTAGCAATGCTTATTGAATTAGACTTTGCAATAAAATGCCAATTTTTAAAAGTGTGATCACTAAGGAATGTTTATGGGAATTTTGGTCTTACTCCCCGGCTGTTCGCTAGGTATCTGATCCGTACCTAGTTAATAGCGAGGAGAGGTTGTCCGAGCGTACGGTGCCGTCATGTTGTAGTCCGGGACTCAACAGTTGACACCGACCGGGACATGGTTGAAAAACTGACAGGACTATTACGCTTGGGTGAGATATGACCAAGGTATAGTTCTGGCTGGAAAATTAGGGACATCCGTATGGGGGCCTGTGGTCAAGACTTGTAACTATTCACAACTACGGAAAGCTCTGCCGAGGAATCCTTTATTGGACCGACAACCGCGCACTGGGAGTGGAGAGATGGCGGAAGTAGATAAATAGCATGTACCCAAAGTGTCAGGACCTGTACTCTCGGTGTTAGAGTCCCGAGGCCCTACGGTACTTGTGCTGGGGAAAATTGTGAGTGGTGAGTACTGTACTGGTGGGTGGCGTAGGACCGGGCCCAATCTTGGAGGAATCGTGGTAGACGAGTTGGCATATGCAACGCTTGGGTGCTACATATGCACGTGGGATAGGGATCAGAGCTGAGTATTATTTATCCGGATTGAACGTTGCTCCTCGGTTATGGAGAGACTGGTCCACTGACTGTCAACGGAGAGTGGTTCTCAAATAGGAATGTTTTGAAATGTAAATGAATCAGAATGATGAAGAATTGAGAAAATACTGAACCTTTCAAAAAAAATAAATAAGGTTTACAAAAATGCTTTTCTGCAAAAATACTGATCTTGCTAAGCCTTACATTGATATACCCTAAGCTCTCATTCCTGAGTATTCTCCATTTTTCTTTCGTCGGGTAAGTCTTGTTGAGTACCCCAGTACTCAGGGTTTGTTACCCATGTTGCAGGTATGCCTGAGACCCCGATGTGTCTCACACCCTGTTGCGTGACCTTCGTCCAGGAAGAGGCCGATGAGGCCGATGAGTAAATGTGCACCCTCGGGCTGGGTGTTACATGTATCTCTATGTTAATGTTTCCACTACGTTGTCTACTTTGAAATTCCCGAACAATGGTTTGTAATAATCGTACTCCTTACCTCATTTGAAACCTCGGTTTGTAAAACTATTGTTATTTAAGTCTTCCGCTCTTTATTCCGATGTTATTTGTAAAAGTATGCAATGCTGTAACCGAATTGTGAGATGATCCTGCGGACATTGGGCACTGATGTAGCCCGGTGGCGAACAGGTCTTAATCACATGGAACATGGGTTCGGCTGTCAGAGGTTGACAGGGACACGTGGGCCATGGGATTAGGGTCGTTCCGTCACAGCTATAAATATGTCTACGTGCCATTTTTGTGGCGTGCCGGCCCAAGCACGGCCCAAAGTTCGGGCCGGGCCATGTGGCTGTAACACCCTAAATTTTGCCTTTCTTTAAATAGGGTTAAATTGTTTTCATTATGATTTTGTGCACATTTAAAACATAGAGAAAATAATTATTGTTTTATAAATAAAATTAATCTTAGAGGTAGAAATATGTTTGTGCATTCATGCGGATGCATTTGAGTTTTTGAGCTGAGTGGTTTTGACCAAAATTCAAAATTGATTTGAAAACATTTGAAAAGTGCTTTGAAAAAGTTTTAGATAAAAGCAAAAGCTTTTCTTTAACCCTCTCCCCTCTCCTTCTGGTTTTCGGCCCAAAGGCCCAGCCCTATTCACTCTCCTCCCCTCCCTCTCCCTCCACCCGCGCGGGCCAAGCCCCCAACTCCTGGCCCAAGTCGACGCCGAGGCCAGCAAGGCCCAGGCGGGCGCTCCCCTCTCCCTGTCCAACTGACAGGTGGTCCCGCGCTCTCGGTCACTGACAGGTGGTCTCGCCTTGTCGGTGTCATCCCCCACCTCTCGCTCGTGCCCTGCTGGGACTCTAGTCCGACCCAGGGACTCGGCGTCCATCCCCGAGCCGATTCCGCCCCGTTTCCTCGGCATGTGCCCTACGCCGAGCTTCCCTGTAAATACCACCGCTTTCTCTCCGACCCAGCTTGAGCCACCACGAACCCTAGCTTGCCCCGCCGCCACACCCGAGTTCCTGGAACCCTAGAACGCCGCCGCCGCGTGGGATTCATCCCTCTGTATCTTCATCTGCTACTAGAGTACCCTTCTGAGCTTTGCGTGTCGGTAAGGAAGCCTCCGGTAGCCTCTATGCTTTCTCTATCCCTTCCTGCTGCCCGAACGAGCTCGCCGTCGTTGCGCCGAGCAAATCCGTCCGCCAAGACTCGTCTCCCGCTGTTCTTGTTCTAACTCCGCCGCAATCAGTAACCCTATCGAGTTTCCCCCACTCTACTCTATCACCTGGTGTATTCGGTTCGCTCGATGGTGGTCTAAATCGTCGTTCCGGCGAGTTTCCGGCGAGGTCCGTCCCCTGTTGCTCATGGCGCCGCCGTGGAGAAGCTCTGCTCTGGTCGATCAGCGCCGCTCGTCTCCCTCCCCATCTAATCTCATCCATCCATCTCGCATCTGACGGCCGCAGATCGTTGATACCCCTTCGCATGGCAGTTTTCCACAAGAGCCCTTACAATTTTGTAGCCTCAACCCGCACTCCCCTCATCACTATTCACTGTGTCTTTGAAAACTTTCTTTCAGACCCCTGTGCTTTCTCCTAAACGAGGCGCAGTCCACCAGATTTCTTATTTTCGTTTTATTTATTTAAATCTGCGAAAATCAAGTTTTGTTTTATTTACAAAACTGCCACTGATTTTAAAAGCTTATACCTTCTCCGTTTTAACTCCAAATCGATCCGTTCAACTTGCGTTAGATTCGTTTCGAAAAGATCTTTCTAACCATACAACTTTCAATACTGTTTTCGGTAATTAAAATTTGAGTTAAATCTAATCTAGTAATTAGAGTTTTGAAACTTGTTTAATTCATAACTTCTCCGTTATAGCTCCGTTTTGAGTGATCTTCGCGTCTGCGTGTTCATAGTAAAGCGTAGATCAGTTTTTAAAACATTTTTATTTCTTTTTATTATGATTGGTGTACTGTTCTAATTAATCTATGTTTGCTATGCATGTATGTGTGGATGCCTGTGTGGTGTTGTCTGATCCGAGTAGATTGCCAGTTGTTTGTTGGTGCTCGAAGCATCTCCTGAAGTTCGGGATCAACGTCAGTGCTCGAGTTAAGGCAAGTATAACAAGAGGCTCCTTGTTTCCTATTCACTAAATGCAATCTCAATCATATGCATGTGTCTAATGAATCGCCTGAATTTACTTCCTTGTTTTTGTTACTCTGAATCCTTGTTACCTATGGTTATTGCATGTGGCTAGTAATGCTTAGTTCGCTCAACTATAAATAAGGATGTGAAATATTGATTAATGATATATGCAATTGATGTTTAAAAGATGCTTTTTAGCAACATGGATCTAGGGGCTAGAGCATTGGGTTATGGTGCTCTAGTTTCCTATAGGACTTGTCATTAAGCGGCAACCCAGGATTTACAGTGCATACCTTGAGAACTACATGGCTCTGGTCTGGCCAAGTATCATGAATTGTTCTAGTTTGCGAGCAGCTTGCCGAAAGGGCAAGAGGGGTGTTCCTGGTGGACTCCAGTGCAACTGAATCCTTAGCGGTTGCTACTTATTAGAACTAACTTGCGAAAGGCTACGTTGTGAACCCTGCCGTACACCTCGAAAGTGTAAAATGCGCTGGCATATGGGTATCACTGCTCAATGGGTAAAGATGTGCAACCTCTGCAGAGTGTTAAAAACTGATATATCAGCCGTGCTCCCGGTTATGAGCGACCTGGATCCTTTTTGATTTAGATGGTTCTTGGTTGGTTTGGGTTATAATGGAATCTGATGATATCTTTAATCATTTCACATATTGGGAGCCTATGCATAATCTAGCAACTGAGGTTTAATAATAAAATATGACCAACAAAAAGTGCTTACCGCAGTTCAACCGTGTCAAGCCTTTGAGCCTGCATCCCCTCTAAGTTATGCTTGCTAAGCGGTAGTAGCTTACGCTTGTTTTACTTTCTATATCTTTGGCAAAATCCCGGATGGGTACCAGATGGAGGTTCTTATGAGAAGTTTCCAAGAGGTGTTAGGCTTGTGATCAACCAGTTGACGTTTCCTGTGGAGTTGAGAGCTTCGCCAGAAGAGTAGATCTATAGTGTGTTTGGTGATGTAAGACCATGTCTTTTGTAATATATGTTTTTACGCTATGTAATAAAGGCATTGTCTTTGATATTACCCTTCATTTGTAGCTATATGTGTGAATTGTCTTCCTGGGCACACATATGGTATGTATCTGGTTTTGTTCTTAAAACCGGGTGTTACAAAGTGGTATCAAAGCTATGTCGACTGTAGGACGCAAGCCTAGTTAGAGAATGGTCGTCTTAAGGTTTACAACTTGCTATGAAATCCTTGTTTCATAAAACCTTGCTAAATTTCTCCTACCCTTGTGGTTTATCTCCTCCTTGTGGTTATTTTAAAAAAAATCTTGTTCTTACCCTCACACCTTGACTTGGTATTTCTTTTGATCTATCCCTTATCCCATTCTTGCGTAATATCAAGTTGGAGTCTTAGAGTTGAAACCATGGTATAACAAGAACGTTAGTTTCGTGAGTAAAGTTAATGAGTCCTAATGCTTGATTTGTGATCCTTTCATGTGTGAATGATTGTCTTGATGCTTATGCATGATTTGGATCTTTGTAATGATTGTTGTGACTTGTGGTGTATCCCCACATTTCACTTAGATATAAGGTTTAGACATAGGATCTAGTGCTTAGATAGTTGGGTTGGTTTTTCTCTTCTCTGTGTGTGCTGTTTTTCCGAGCAGTCTGAGATCATCAAGCTATATCTTCAAGTAAGAACGTCCAAAAATAATGAAAATTTTATGGATGAAAGTAGACTTCTGTATCTTTTGTTTGCCGCTGGAATCACCTCCATATCTGTTATGGTTTGAGAGTTGTGACCCGCACAAGTTGAAGTTTCTACGCTGCCTGGAAGTCTGAACAGTTTCGGTTGTGGTCAGTTTTCGACTGAGTTAACTTCAGAATCTGGGAAAGTGCTCTAAACAGAAGTTGTAGAGAATTTCATAATCTTTCCAACCATATAAGATCCATCTTCATATGATTTATAGATCTCGAGATATGACTGTTTTTCTAAGCTGCTGTTGTTAGTTCTCGTTCAAAAAATTTCAGATTGACTGTTAAGTTACATAAATGATTTTCGGTTCATGGTTCTCAACCAATGCATGTGTTATATGCTGCAACCAGATGGTTTCTACTAGAAGAAGTGCTGCACGTGATGCAATAAGGAATGCCACCAATGCTAACTTACCATCACCAAATCCTTCAACCATAGAGCAAGCTTTGACGATACAGACTCAACTATTGCAAGCTATGGTTCATAATATGGTGAATAACCAACATCAAGCACCACCTATTGATAAGCGTGGTGAATTTATGATGGGACATCCTCCAACCTTCTCTCATGCAAGTGATCCACTGGAAGCAGATGATTGGCTTAGAGCTGTGGAGCGACAACTTGACATAGCCCAATGTGATGATCATGAGAAAGTGCTATATGCTTCAGGACAACTTCAAGGAGCAGCCTTAGACTGGTGGGAGTCATTCGAGTATGCACATCCCAATGATGCTCCTGCTATCACTTGGCAAGAATTCAAGGAGAATTTCAGATCTTATCATGTACCCGAAGGACTGGTAGAGCTTAAGCAAGACGTGTTTCTCAGTCTGAAGCAAGGATCTATGTCAGTATGTGAATATCGAGACAGGTTCACTCAGTTGTCACGTTATACTCCGAAGGAAGTGGATAGTGATACTAAGAAGCAGAAGCGGTTCTTAAAGGGATTGAATGATGGACTTCAATTGCAGTTGATGACCGTTGTATATGCTGACTTCCAAACTTTGTTGGATAGAGCAATTTTGATTGAGAATAAGCGTCGAGAGATGGAAGAAAAGAAGAGAAGAAGACAAAGTCAAATTGCACGTAGCAACACACGCCCTCGCTACGCTCCTCCACAAGAATACCAGCCGAGTTACCTAGAACCAGCTAGTCAGTGGAATCTCTGTCTTTCTCAACCATGTCAGCAAGAGCAACTCCATGACACCCTGACGAAGGATAATGTTCCTGATACCCCCATCACAGACAAGAACTGCTACCGTTGTGGTGAACCGGGTCACATTGCGAGCCAATGTCCAAAGAGATCAAAACTGCAACAGTCTCACAATGGGAAGCAGAAACAACATAATTATGTTCAAGGCATAGTCAATCATGTGACGATAGAATCTGCGCAAGAGGCTCCAAATGTTGTGATGAGTACGTGTCTGGTCAACTCCATCCCTGCATCAGTTTTGTTTGATTATGGAGCTTCGCATTCATTCATTGCACACCGATTTGCAAAGGAGCACAATATACTAATGTGTCCTATGAAGAAACACATGGTAGTTAATTTACCTGGTGGAGATATTGAAGCTACTCTGCAGTGCCCAAGAGTAAGAGTGGAAATAAGGGGGGTAGAATTTTTGGCAAAACTTATTGTGTTGAAGTCTTTAGGAATAGATATAATCCTTGGAAAGGATTGGCTAGTACCGCAAAAGGCTACCATTCAAAGTGAGACAGGTACAGTGCTCCTGATATCCAAAACAGGTGAAGAAGTTGTATGCAAGGCAACTCCCTCAACGACACAGGTTTGCATGGTTAATCAGTTGAAAGGTGCAATCATAGACAAGACTAAAGTGGTTAAGGAGTTCTCAGATGTTTTCCCAGATGATCTGCCTGGTATGCCTCCAGAGCGAGATATTGAATTCATTATTGAGCTTTTGCCTGGAACTGCACCTATAGCTAAGAGGCCATATCGAATGGGAGCAAACGAGTTAGAAGAACTGAAGAAGCAAATAAGAGAGTTACAGGAAAAAGGTTTCATTCGTCCTAGCTCTTCACCCTGGGGAGCACCAGTGATCTTTGTTGATAAGAAAGATGGTGGCCAGAGGATGTGTGTCGATTATCGATCACTTAATGAGGTTACTATCAAGAACAAGTACCCGTTGCCTAGAATTGATGACTTGTTTGATCAGTTGAGAGGTGCTTGTGTGTTCTCAAAGATTGATCTTCGCTCTAGTTATCACCAGTTGAGGATTCGTTCATCTGACATTCCAAAGACTGCATTTACTACTCGGTATGGATTATATGAGTATACTGTTATGTCTTTCGGTTTAACCAATGCCCCTGCATACTTCATGTACATGATGGACAAGGTATTTATGGAGTATCTTGATAAGTTTGTTGTGGTCTTCATCGATGATATCTTGGTCTTCTCCGAAACTGAAGCAGAACATGAAGAACATTTGAGATTGGTTCTACAGAAGTTGAGAGAACATCAATTGTATGCTAAGCTGAGCAAGTGTGAGTTCTGGCTGAAAGAAGTCTCTTTTCTTGGTCATGTTATCTCAAATGGTGGAGTAGCAGTGGATCCTACTAAAGTTAGTGATGTGTTGAGTTGGAATCCTCCTCAGGATGTAAGTGAAGTTCGAAGTTTCTTAGGTATGGCGGGATACTATCGAAGGTTCATTGAAGGTTTTTCGAAGATTGCCAAGCCTATGACCGCTCTACTTGAGAAGAATGCTAAGTTCATGTGGACTGATCAATGCCAAGCTAGTTTTGAAGAGTTGAAGAAGAGATTGACTACAGCTCCAGTATTGATTCTACCAGATCTGAACAAGAGTTTCTCTATCTACTGCGATGCATCTCGAATTGGTCTTGGTTGTGTTCTTATGCAAGAAGGTCGAGTAGTGGCCTATGCGTCAAGGCAACTAAGAAAGCATGAACTGAACTATCCAACGCATGATTTGGAGTTAGCAGCTGTGGTTCATGCATTGAAGATTTGGAGACATTACCTTATTGGGCATAAGTGTGACATTTATACAGATCATAAGAGTTTGAAATACATCTTTACTCAATCTGATCTGAACTTGAGACAACGTCGTTGGTTAGAGTTAATTAAGGATTATGATTTGGAAGTACACTATCATCCCGGTAAGGCAAATGTGGTAGCTGATGCCCTAAGTCGAAGAAGCTATGTTAATGAAGCTCTAGTGACACAGTTACCCAAGGAGCTATGTGAAGAGTTTAAGCACCTTAACCTGGGAATAGTCGCTAACACTATGGAATTGGTAGTGCAACCAACACTTGAACAAGAGATTCGCAAAGGTCAGTTAGAAGATGAAAAGATCAAGGAGATAGCTAAGCTTATCACGATTGGCAAAGCACCTGGTTTCCGAATGGATGATCAAGGAATAGTGTGGTTTGGGAAAAGAATATGTGTGCCAGATATAAAGTCTATTCGACAGATGATTCTAAGAGAAGCTCATGATTCAGCATACTCTATTCATCCAGGTAGTACTAAGATGTATTTGGATCTCAAAGAGAAGTACTGGTGGTACGGTTTGAAAAGAGATGTGGCAGAGTATGTAGCGATATGTGACACATGCCAGCGAGTGAAAGCAGAACATCAGAGACCAGCAAGTTTACTCCAACCTATGAAGATACCCGAGTGGAAATGGGAAGAAGTTGGCATGGATTTTATTGTTGGTTTACCACGAACTCAGAGTGGTTATGACTCGATCTGGGTAATAGTAGATCGGTTGACTAAGGTTGCTCACTTCATACCGGTCAAGACTACATACGCCGGTGCAAAGTTGGCAGAATTGTACATGCAACGGATAGTGTGTCTGCATGGAGTTCCTAAGAAGATCGTGTCTGACAGAGGAACACAGTTCACATCACATTTTTGGAAGAAACTGCATGAATCTATGGATACTAAGCTGAACTTTAGCTCTGCTTATCATCCACAGACGGATGGACAGACAGAGAGGACAAATCAGATCTTAGAAGATATGTTGAGAGCTTGTGCTTTGCAGTATGGCACCAGTTGGGATAAGAGTTTGCATTATGCGGAATTCTCTTACAACAATAGCTATCAGAAGAGTCTCAAGATGGCACCGTTTGAGGCACTATATGGTAGAAAGTGTAGAACTCCGTTGTTCTGAAATCAGACGGGTGAGAGTCAAGTGTTTCGACCAAAGATCCTCAGAGATGCTGAAAAGCAAGTGCAGATTATCAGAGAAAATTTAAAAGTGGCACAGTCAAGGCAAAAGAGTTATGCTGACACTCGAAGAAGAGAGTTGGTATTTGCACCCGGAGATTATGTCTATCTCAAAGTGTCACCGATGAAAGGTATAAAGCGGTTTAATGTAAAAGGCAAGTTAGCCCCTCACTACATTGGTCCGTTCAAGATTCTCGAACGAAAAGGAGAAGTGGCTTATCAGTTGGAATTGCCAGAGAGCTTGTCTGGTGTACATGATGTTTTCCATGTGTCTCAGTTGAAGAAGTGTCTACGTGTGCCAGAGGAACAAATACCTTTGGAAGAGCTCAGTGTGAAAGAAGATCTTACATATAAAGAGTATCCCATCAAGATTTTGGAAACAACAGAAAGAGTTACTAGAAGTAAAGTGATCAAGATGTGCAAAGTTCAATGGAATAGATGTTCAGAGGATGAAGCTACATGGGAAAGAGAAGAAGATCTGAAAGCAGAGTATCCGCAACTCTTTGAGGCATCATCTTCTGAATCTCGAGGACGAGATTCATCCTAAGGGGGGTAGGTTTGTAACACCCTAAATTTTGCCTTTCTTTAAATAGGGTTAAATTGTTTTCATTATGATTTTGTGCACATTTAAAACATAGAGAAAATAATTATTGTTTTATAAATAAAATTAATCTTAGAGGTAGAAATATGTTTGTGCATTCATGCTGATGCATTTGAGTTTTTGAGCTGAGTGGTTTCGACCAAAATTCAAAATTGATTTGAAAACATTTGAAAAGTGCTTTGAAAAAGTTTTAGATAAAAGCAAAAGCTTTTCTTTAACCCTCTCCCCTCTCCTTCTGGTTTTCGGCCCAAAGGCCCAGCCCTGTTCACTCTCCTCCCCTCCCTCTCCCTCCACCCGCGCGGGCCAAGCCCCCAACTCCTGGCCCAAGTCGACGCCGAGGCCAGCAAGGCCCAGGCGGGCGCTCCCCTCTCCCTGTCCAACTGACAGGTGGTCCCGCGCTCTCGGTCACTGACAGGTGGTCTCGCCTTGTCGGTGTCATCCCCCACCTCTCGCTCGTGCCCTGCTGGGACTCTAGTCCGACCCAGGGACTCGGCGTCCATCCCCGAGCCGATTCCGCCCCGTTTCCTCGGCATGTGCCCTACGCCGAGCTTCCCTGTAAATACCACCGCTTTCTCTCCGACCCAGCTTGAGCCACCACGAACCCTAGCTTGCCCCGCCGCCACACCCGAGTTCCTGGAACCCTAGAACGCCGCCGCCGCGTGGGATTCATCCCTCTGTATCTTCATCTGCTACTAGAGTACCCTTCTGAGCTTTGCGTGTCGGTAAGGAAGCCTCCGGTAGCCTCTATGCTTTCTCTATCCCTTCCTGCTGCCCGAACGAGCTCGCCGTCGTTGCGCCGAGCAAATCCGTCCGCCAAGACTCGTCTCCCGCTGTTCTTGTTCTAACTCCGCCGCAATCAGTAACCCTATCGAGTTTCCCCCACTCTACTCTATCACCTGGTGTATTCGGTTCGCTCGATGGTGGTCTAAATCGTCGTTCCGGCGAGTTTCCGGCGAGGTCCGTCCCCTGTTGCTCATGGCGCCGCCGTGGAGAAGCTCTGCTCCGGTCGATCAGCGCCGCTCGTCTCCCTCCCCATCTAATCTCATCCATCCATCTCGCATCTGACGGCCGCAGATCGTTGATACCCCTTCGCATGGCAGTTTTCCACAAGAGCCCTTACAATTTTGTAGCCTCAACCCGCACTCCCCTCATCACTATTCACTGTGTCTTTGAAAACTTTCTTTCAGACCCCTGTGCTTTCTCCTAAACGAGGCGCAGTCCACCAGATTTCTTATTTTCGTTTTATTTATTTAAATCTGCGAAAATCAAGTTTTGTTTTATTTACAAAACTGCCACTGATTTTAAAAGCTTATACCTTCTCCGTTTTAACTCCAAATCGATCCGTTCAACTTGCGTTAGATTCGTTTCGAAAAGATCTTTCTAACCATACAACTTTCAATACTGTTTTCGGTAATTAAAATTTGAGTTAAATCTAATCTAGTAATTAGAGTTTTGAAACTTGTTTAATTCATAACTTCTCCGTTATAGCTCCGTTTTGAGTGATCTTCGCGTCTGCGTGTTCATAGTAAAGCGTAGATCAGTTTTTAAAACATTTTTATTTCTTTTTATTATGATTGGTGTACTGTTCTAATTAATCTATGTTTGCTATGCATGTATGTGTGGATGCCTGTGTGGTGTTGTCTGATCCGAGTAGATTGCCAGTTGTTTGTTGGTGCTCGAAGCATCTCCTGAAGTTCGGGATCAACGTCAGTGCTCGAGTTAAGGCAAGTATAACAAGAGGCTCCTTGTTTCCTATTCACTAAATGCAATCTCAATCATATGCATGTGTCTAATGAATCGCCTGAATTTACTTCCTTGTTTTTGTTACTCTGAATCCTTGTTACCTATGGTTATTGCATGTGGCTAGTAATGCTTAGTTCGCTCAACTATAAATAAGGATGTGAAATATTGATTAATGATATATGCAATTGATGTTTAAAAGATGCTTTTTAGCAACATGGATCTAGGGGCTAGAGCATTGGGTTATGGTGCTCTAGTTTCCTATAGGACTTGTCATTAAGCGGCAACCCAGGATTTACAGTGCATACCTTGAGAACTACATGGCTCTGGTCTGGCCAAGTATCATGAATTGTTCTAGTTTGCGAGCAGCTTGCCGAAAGGGCAAGAGGGGTGTTCCTGGTGGACTCCAGTGCAACTGAATCCTTAGCGGTTGCTACTTATTAGAACTAACTTGCGAAAGGCTACGTTGTGAACCCTGCCGTACACCTCGAAAGTGTAAAATGCGCTGGCATATGGGTATCACTGCTCAATGGGTAAAGATGTGCAACCTCTGCAGAGTGTTAAAAACTGATATATCAGCCGTGCTCCCGGTTATGAGCGACCTGGATCCTTTTTGATTTAGATGGTTCTTGGTTGGTTTGGGTTATAATGGAATCTGATGATATCTTTAATCATTTCACATATTGGGAGCCTATGCATAATCTAGCAACTGAGGTTTAATAATAAAATATGACCAACAAAAAGTGCTTACCGCAGTTCAACCGTGTCAAGCCTTTGAGCCTGCATCCCCTCTAAGTTATGCTTGCTAAGCGGTAGTAGCTTACGCTTGTTTTACTTTCTATATCTTTGGCAAAATCCCGGATGGGTACCAGATGGAGGTTCTTATGAGAAGTTTCCAAGAGGTGTTAGGCTTGTGATCAACCAGTTGACGTTTCCTGTGGAGTTGAGAGCTTCGCCAGAAGAGTAGATCTATAGTGTGTTTGGTGATGTAAGACCATGTCTTTTGTAATATATGTTTTTACGCTATGTAATAAAGGCATTGTCTTTGATATTACCCTTCATTTGTAGCTATATGTGTGAATTGTCTTCCTGGGCACACATATGGTATGTATCTGGTTTTGTTCTTAAAACCGGGTGTTACAAAGTGGTATCAAAGCTATGTCGACTGTAGGACGCAAGCCTAGTTAGAGAATGGTCGTCTTAAGGTTTACAACTTGCTATGAAATCCTTGTTTCATAAAACCTTGCTAAATTTCTCCTACCCTTGTGGTTTATCTCCTCCTTGTGGTTATTTTAAAAAAAATCTTGTTCTTACCCTCACACCTTGACTTGGTATTTCTTTTGATCTATCCCTTATCCCATTCTTGCGTAATATCAAGTTGGAGTCTTAGAGTTGAAACCATGGTATAACAAGAACGTTAGTTTCGTGAGTAAAGTTAATGAGTCCTAATGCTTGATTTGTGATCCTTTCATGTGTGAATGATTGTCTTGATGCTTATGCATGATTTGGATCTTTGTAATGATTGTTGTGACTTGTGGTGTATCCCCACATTTCACTTAGATATAAGGTTTAGACATAGGATCTAGTGCTTAGATAGTTGGGTTGGTTTTTCTCTTCTCTGTGTGTGCTGTTTTTCCGAGCAGTCTGAGATCATCAAGCTATATCTTCAAGTAAGAACGTCCAAAAATAATGAAAATTTTATGGATGAAAGTAGACTTCTGTATCTTTTGTTTGCCGCTGGAATCACCTCCATATCTGTTATGGTTTGAGAGTTGTGACCCGCACAAGTTGAAGTTTCTACGCTGCCTGGAAGTCTGAACAGTTTCGGTTGTGGTCAGTTTTCGACTGAGTTAACTTCAGAATCTGGGAAAGTGCTCTAAACAGAAGTTGTAGAGAATTTCATAATCTTTCCAACCATATAAGATCCATCTTCATATGATTTATAGATCTCGAGATATGACTGTTTTTCTAAGCTGCTGTTGTTAGTTCTCGTTCAAAAAATTTCAGATTGACTGTTAAGTTACATAAATGATTTTCGGTTCATGGTTCTCAACCAATGCATGTGTTATATGCTGCAACCAGATGGTTTCTACTAGAAGAAGTGCTGCACGTGATGCAATAAGGAATGCCACCAATGCTAACTTACCATCACCAAATCCTTCAACCATAGAGCAAGCTTTGACGATACAGACTCAACTATTGCAAGCTATGGTTCATAATATGGTGAATAACCAACATCAAGCACCACCTATTGATAAGCGTGGTGAATTTATGATGGGACATCCTCCAACCTTCTCTCATGCAAGTGATCCACTGGAAGCAGATGATTGGCTTAGAGCTGTGGAGCGACAACTTGACATAGCCCAATGTGATGATCATGAGAAAGTGCTATATGCTTCAGGACAACTTCAAGGAGCAGCCTTAGACTGGTGGGAGTCATTCGAGTATGCACATCCCAATGATGCTCCTGCTATCACTTGGCAAGAATTCAAGGAGAATTTCAGATCTTATCATGTGCCCGAAGGACTGGTAGAGCTTAAGCAAGACGTGTTTCTCAGTCTGAAGCAAGGATCTATGTCAGTATGTGAATATCGAGACAGGTTCACTCAGTTGTCACGTTATACTCCGAAGGAAGTGGATAGTGATACTAAGAAGCAGAAGCGGTTCTTAAAGGGATTGAATGATGGACTTCAATTGCAGTTGATGACCGTTGTATATGCTGACTTCCAAACTTTGTTGGATAGAGCAATTTTGATTGAGAATAAGCGTCGAGAGATGGAAGAAAAGAAGAGAAGAAGACAAAGTCAAATTGCACGTAGCAACACACGCCCTCGCTACGCTCCTCCACAAGAATACCAGCCGAGTTACCTAGAACCAGCTAGTCAGTGGAATCTCTGTCTTTCTCAACCATGTCAGCAAGAGCAACTCCATGACACCCTGACGAAGGATAATGTTCCTGATACCCCCATCACAGACAAGAACTGCTACCGTTGTGGTGAACCGGGTCACATTGCGAGCCAATGTCCAAAGAGATCAAAACTGCAACAGTCTCACAATGGGAAGCAGAAACAACATAATTATGTTCAAGGCATAGTCAATCATGTGACGATAGAATCTGCGCAAGAGGCTCCAAATGTTGTGATGAGTACGTGTCTGGTCAACTCCATCCCTGCATCAGTTTTGTTTGATTATGGAGCTTCGCATTCATTCATTGCACACCGATTTGCAAAGGAGCACAATATACTAATGTGTCCTATGAAGAAACACATGGTAGTTAATTTACCTGGTGGAGATATTGAAGCTACTCTGCAGTGCCCAAGAGTAAGAGTGGAAATAAGGGGGGTAGAATTTTTGGCAAAACTTATTGTGTTGAAGTCTTTAGGAATAGATATAATCCTTGGAAAGGATTGGCTAGTACCGCAAAAGGCTACCATTCAAAGTGAGACAGGTACAGTGCTCCTGATATCCAAAACAGGTGAAGAAGTTGTATGCAAGGCAACTCCCTCAACGACACAGGTTTGCATGGTTAATCAGTTGAAAGGTGCAATCATAGACAAGACTAAAGTGGTTAAGGAGTTCTCAGATGTTTTCCCAGATGATCTGCCTGGTATGCCTCCAGAGCGAGATATTGAATTCATTATTGAGCTTTTGCCTGGAACTGCACCTATAGCTAAGAGGCCATATCGAATGGGAGCAAACGAGTTAGAAGAACTGAAGAAGCAAATAAGAGAGTTACAGGAAAAAGGTTTCATTCGTCCTAGCTCTTCACCCTGGGGAGCACCAGTGATCTTTGTTGATAAGAAAGATGGTGGCCAGAGGATGTGTGTCGATTATCGATCACTTAATGAGGTTACTATCAAGAACAAGTACCCGTTGCCTAGAATTGATGACTTGTTTGATCAGTTGAGAGGTGCTTGTGTGTTCTCAAAGATTGATCTTCGCTCTAGTTATCACCAGTTGAGGATTCGTTCATCTGACATTCCAAAGACTGCATTTACTACTCGGTATGGATTATATGAGTATACTGTTATGTCTTTCGGTTTAACCAATGCCCCTGCATACTTCATGTACATGATGGACAAGGTATTTATGGAGTATCTTGATAAGTTTGTTGTGGTCTTCATCGATGATATCTTGGTCTTCTCCGAAACTGAAGCAGAACATGAAGAACATTTGAGATTGGTTCTACAGAAGTTGAGAGAACATCAATTGTATGCTAAGCTGAGCAAGTGTGAGTTCTGGCTGAAAGAAGTCTCTTTTCTTGGTCATGTTATCTCAAATGGTGGAGTAGCAGTGGATCCTACTAAAGTTAGTGATGTGTTGAGTTGGAATCCTCCTCAGGATGTAAGTG
Source organism: Coix lacryma-jobi var. lacryma-jobi (assembly GCA_009763385.1). NCBI lineage: Eukaryota > Viridiplantae > Streptophyta > Magnoliopsida > Poales > Poaceae > Coix > Coix lacryma-jobi. Next base: position 24,066,439 of record CM019830.1, on the reverse strand, counting down.
AAGTTCGAAGTTTCTTAGGTATGGCGGGATACTATCGAAGGTTCATTGAAGGTTTTTCGAAGATTGCCAAGCCTATGACCGCTCTACTTGAGAAGAATGCTAAGTTCATGTGGACTGATCAATGCCAAGCTAGTTTTGAAGAGTTGAAGAAGAGATTGACTACAGCTCCAGTATTGATTCTACCAGATCTGAACAAGAGTTTCTCTATCTACTGCGATGCATCTCGAATTGGTCTTGGTTGTGTTCTTATGCAAGAAGGTCGAGTAGTGGCCTATGCGTCAAGGCAACTAAGAAAGCATGAACTGAACTATCCAACGCATGATTTGGAGTTAGCAGCTGTGGTTCATGCATTGAAGATTTGGAGACATTACCTTATTGGGCATAAGTGTGACATTTATACAGATCATAAGAGTTTGAAATACATCTTTACTCAATCTGATCTGAACTTGAGACAACGTCGTTGGTTAGAGTTAATTAAGGATTATGATTTGGAAGTACACTATCATCCCGGTAAGGCAAATGTGGTAGCTGATGCCCTAAGTCGAAGAAGCTATGTTAATGAAGCTCTAGTGACACAGTTACCCAAGGAGCTATGTGAAGAGTTTAAGCACCTTAACCTGGGAATAGTCGCTAACACTATGGAATTGGTAGTGCAACCAACACTTGAACAAGAGATTCGCAAAGGTCAGTTAGAAGATGAAAAGATCAAGGAGATAGCTAAGCTTATCACGATTGGCAAAGCACCTGGTTTCCGAATGGATGATCAAGGAATAGTGTGGTTTGGGAAAAGAATATGTGTGCCAGATATAAAGTCTATTCGACAGATGATTCTAAGAGAAGCTCATGATTCAGCATACTCTATTCATCCAGGTAGTACTAAGATGTATTTGGATCTCAAAGAGAAGTACTGGTGGTACGGTTTGAAAAGAGATGTGGCAGAGTATGTAGCGATATGTGACACATGCCAGCGAGTGAAAGCAGAACATCAGAGACCAGCAAGTTTACTCCAACCTATGAAGATACCCGAGTGGAAATGGGAAGAAGTTGGCATGGATTTTATTGTTGGTTTACCACGAACTCAGAGTGGTTATGACTCGATCTGGGTAATAGTAGATCGGTTGACTAAGGTTGCTCACTTCATACCGGTCAAGACTACATACGCCGGTGCAAAGTTGGCAGAATTGTACATGCAACGGATAGTGTGTCTGCATGGAGTTCCTAAGAAGATCGTGTCTGACAGAGGAACACAGTTCACATCACATTTTTGGAAGAAACTGCATGAATCTATGGATACTAAGCTGAACTTTAGCTCTGCTTATCATCCACAGACGGATGGACAGACAGAGAGGACAAATCAGATCTTAGAAGATATGTTGAGAGCTTGTGCTTTGCAGTATGGCACCAGTTGGGATAAGAGTTTGCATTATGCGGAATTCTCTTACAACAATAGCTATCAGAAGAGTCTCAAGATGGCACCGTTTGAGGCACTATATGGTAGAAAGTGTAGAACTCCGTTGTTCTGAAATCAGACGGGTGAGAGTCAAGTGTTTCGACCAAAGATCCTCAGAGATGCTGAAAAGCAAGTGCAGATTATCAGAGAAAATTTAAAAGTGGCACAGTCAAGGCAAAAGAGTTATGCTGACACTCGAAGAAGAGAGTTGGTATTTGCACCCGGAGATTATGTCTATCTCAAAGTGTCACCGATGAAAGGTATAAAGCGGTTTAATGTAAAAGGCAAGTTAGCCCCTCACTACATTGGTCCGTTCAAGATTCTCGAACGAAAAGGAGAAGTGGCTTATCAGTTGGAATTGCCAGAGAGCTTGTCTGGTGTACATGATGTTTTCCATGTGTCTCAGTTGAAGAAGTGTCTACGTGTGCCAGAGGAACAAATACCTTTGGAAGAGCTCAGTGTGAAAGAAGATCTTACATATAAAGAGTATCCCATCAAGATTTTGGAAACAACAGAAAGAGTTACTAGAAGTAAAGTGATCAAGATGTGCAAAGTTCAATGGAATAGATGTTCAGAGGATGAAGCTACATGGGAAAGAGAAGAAGATCTGAAAGCAGAGTATCCGCAACTCTTTGAGGCATCATCTTCTGAATCTCGAGGACGAGATTCATCCTAAGGGGGGTAGGTTTGTAACACCCTAAATTTTGCCTTTCTTTAAATAGGGTTAAATTGTTTTCATTATGATTTTGTGCACATTTAAAACATAGAGAAAATAATTATTGTTTTATAAATAAAATTAATCTTAGAGGTAGAAATATGTTTGTGCATTCATGCTGATGCATTTGAGTTTTTGAGCTGAGTGGTTTCGACCAAAATTCAAAATTGATTTGAAAACATTTGAAAAGTGCTTTGAAAAAGTTTTAGATAAAAGCAAAAGCTTTTCTTTAACCCTCTCCCCTCTCCTTCTGGTTTTCGGCCCAAAGGCCCAGCCCTGTTCACTCTCCTCCCCTCCCTCTCCCTCCACCCGCGCGGGCCAAGCCCCCAACTCCTGGCCCAAGTCGACGCCGAGGCCAGCAAGGCCCAGGCGGGCGCTCCCCTCTCCCTGTCCAACTGACAGGTGGTCCCGCGCTCTCGGTCACTGACAGGTGGTCTCGCCTTGTCGGTGTCATCCCCCACCTCTCGCTCGTGCCCTGCTGGGACTCTAGTCCGACCCAGGGACTCGGCGTCCATCCCCGAGCCGATTCCGCCCCGTTTCCTCGGCATGTGCCCTACGCCGAGCTTCCCTGTAAATACCACCGCTTTCTCTCCGACCCAGCTTGAGCCACCACGAACCCTAGCTTGCCCCGCCGCCACACCCGAGTTCCTGGAACCCTAGAACGCCGCCGCCGCGTGGGATTCATCCCTCTGTATCTTCATCTGCTACTAGAGTACCCTTCTGAGCTTTGCGTGTCGGTAAGGAAGCCTCCGGTAGCCTCTATGCTTTCTCTATCCCTTCCTGCTGCCCGAACGAGCTCGCCGTCGTTGCGCCGAGCAAATCCGTCCGCCAAGACTCGTCTCCCGCTGTTCTTGTTCTAACTCCGCCGCAATCAGTAACCCTATCGAGTTTCCCCCACTCTACTCTATCACCTGGTGTATTCGGTTCGCTCGATGGTGGTCTAAATCGTCGTTCCGGCGAGTTTCCGGCGAGGTCCGTCCCCTGTTGCTCATGGCGCCGCCGTGGAGAAGCTCTGCTCCGGTCGATCAGCGCCGCTCGTCTCCCTCCCCATCTAATCTCATCCATCCATCTCGCATCTGACGGCCGCAGATCGTTGATACCCCTTCGCATGGCAGTTTTCCACAAGAGCCCTTACAATTTTGTAGCCTCAACCCGCACTCCCCTCATCACTATTCACTGTGTCTTTGAAAACTTTCTTTCAGACCCCTGTGCTTTCTCCTAAACGAGGCGCAGTCCACCAGATTTCTTATTTTCGTTTTATTTATTTAAATCTGCGAAAATCAAGTTTTGTTTTATTTACAAAACTGCCACTGATTTTAAAAGCTTATACCTTCTCCGTTTTAACTCCAAATCGATCCGTTCAACTTGCGTTAGATTCGTTTCGAAAAGATCTTTCTAACCATACAACTTTCAATACTGTTTTCGGTAATTAAAATTTGAGTTAAATCTAATCTAGTAATTAGAGTTTTGAAACTTGTTTAATTCATAACTTCTCCGTTATAGCTTCGTTTTGAGTGATCTTCGCGTCTGCGTGTTCATAGTAAAGCGTAGATCAGTTTTTAAAACATTTTTATTTCTTTTTATTATGATTGGTGTACTGTTCTAATTAATCTATGTTTGCTTTGCATGTATGTGTGGATGCCTGTGTGGTGTTGTCTGATCCGAGTAGATTGCCAGTTGTTTGTTGGTGCTCGAAGCATCTCCTGAAGTTCGGGATCAACGTCAGTGCTCGAGTTAAGGCAAGTATAACAAGAGGCTCCTTGTTTCCTATTCACTAAATGCAATCTCAATCATATGCATGTGTCCAATGAATCGCCTGAATTTACTTCCTTGTTTTTGTTACCCTGAATCCTTGTTACCTATGGTTATTGCATGTGGCTAGTAATGCTTAGTTCGCTCAACTATAAATAAGGATGTGAAATATTGATTAATGATATATGCAATTGATGTTTAAAAGATGCTTTTTAGCAACATGGATCTAGGGGCTAGAGCATTGGGTTATGGTGCTCTAGTTTCCTATAGGACTTGTCATTAAGCGGCAACCCAGGATTTACAGTGCATACCTTGAGAACTACATGGCTCTGGTCTGGCCAAGTATCATGAATTGTTCTAGTTTGCGAGCAGCTTACCGAAAGGGCAAGAGGGGTGTTCCTGGTGGACTCCAGTGCAACTGAATCCTTAGCGGTTGCTACTTATTAGAACTAACTTGCGAAAGGCTACGTTGTGAACCCTGCCGTACACCTCGGAAGTGTAAAATGCGCTGGCATATGGGTATCACTGCTCAATGGATAAAGATGTGCAACCTCTGCAGAGTGTTAAAAACTGATATATCAGCCGTGCTCCCGGTTATGAGCGACCTGGATCCTTTTTGATTTAGATGGTTCTTGGTTGGTTTGGGTTATAATGGAATCTGATGATATCTTTAATCATTTCACATATTGGGAGCCTATGCATAATCTAGCAACTGAGGTTTAATAATAAAATATGACCAACTAAAAGTGTTTACCGCAGTTCAACCGTGTCAAGCCTTTGAGCCTGCATCCCCTCTAAGTTATGCTTGCTAAGCGGTAGTAGCTTACGCTTGTTTTACTTTCTATATCTTTGGCAAAATCCCGGATGGGTACCAGATGGAGGTTCTTATGAGAAGTTTCCAAGAGGTGTTAGGCTTGTGATCAACCAGTTGACGTTTCCTGTGGAGTTGAAGGCTTCGCCAGAAGAGTAGATCTATAGTGTGTTTGGTGATGTAAGACCATGTCTTTTGTAATATATGTTTTTACGCTATGTAATAAAGACATTGTCTTTGATATTACCCTTCATTTGTAGCTATATGTGTGAATTGTCTTTCTGGGCACACATATGGTATGTATCTGGTTTTGTTCTTAAAACCGGGTGTTACAGTGGCCCGCCGTGCCGAGATCCTAGGCACGGCACGGTCCTCGTATTCGTGTCGTGCCGGCACGGCCCAAAATATTTCGTGTCGTGCCGTGCTTCGGGTCGTGCCAAAAGACCGTACCATGACCCGCCCTCAAATGGCACGGCCCAAGTCCCAGCTCTATTCTAGCACCAGGTACCAGTGCCTCAGGTCATACTACTCGGGTGTGCAATGCAACAAGTATCGGTGCCAGTTCCTCGGCGGATGGGATGGCGCTCTTATAGATTCAACAAGATGAATGATCGTCGTGGCCATGGCCATGCCGAGATAGAGGAGACTAGGAGAGGCAGGCAAGCCCATCGTGGCCATGGCAACTGCACGGACCTCAGGCTGGCCCATCGTGTAGTAGGTTGGTGGCGGCCAGCTAGCGAGCTTCATGGGCCTCTGGATATTCCTTCCCATGTCTGCTGGCGCTGGTCCCACGCGACATGTCAGTGGTGCGTACTGGAAGGGTCCCGTTCGGTTCGGGACGATCTGGAGGGTTCGACTTGCTTCGGTGTGGAATGTTGTCTCAGTTCCGCGAGAATAATAGACGCGCTATTCGTCCTAAAACAAGTGTCAGCACTTTGGTGAAGGAAACAAAGGTTACTGTGAAATTATAATATATCTCTATAAAGATATAACCATTATATTTTGGAAAGATTAAAAATAGAAAACAATAGTTAGAGTTGAGTTGTCTTATACCTAAATATATACGTAAAAATTTCAAACTCTAAACATTAGTATAAAATTGGTCAAAGCTTTAAAAGGTTGACTTTTTGATAAGAGAATGATATCTATTTGGAGACAAGGGTAGTAAGTTTTTGATGTACGTGTCGAACTCAAGCGAAAACAAATAACTAATGGGCTTTTAGTTTTACTAAAAGGAAGTAATAATAGTGTATACACCATCCTAAATTATAAGTCATTTAAAAAAATGAAAAATAAATGCCTTTGAAGTTTAATCAAATTTTATATAGTAAGATAATAACATTTATGATATTAATTAAATATTATTAGATTATTTATTAGTTATATTTTTGTAGTATACCTATTTGATGTTGTAAATCTTTGTGTCTCTCTTTATAATTTTACTCAAATAGGATGGTTAGAGTGAATTATAATTTAAAACAGGGTGAGTAATAAATATCATTTAGTTCCATTATTGATATAATGTGGAGATAGCTTAGTTGGGACAGTGTTAGATTGAAGGTTGTGTGTTCGATTCATATACTCATTGTGTTTTTCTTCTCTTTTTAAATTTTTTAATAAAAACATTTTCCCTATATATGTAGCAATTATCATTTAAAAAAAATTCTTGAGTTTTTTTGTTTTTTATTTTCCTGATGAGTTTTTACTTGTTAAATTTTTTCCTGATTTTTTTATTTTTTCATATCTCTTTTCTTTTTAATAAAAAATTTTGCACAAAGTTTTTTCCTTTTTCATGTATATGCAGCAAATGTCTTTTAATAAAATCCTGATTTTTTTTCGTTTTCCTGATGAGTTTTTTCTTTTTAGAATTTTTCACTGAGTTTTTCCTCTATTTTTCCTGTATATGCAGCAACGTGTTTTTTGTTTGCTCTTTTTCTTCATTTTTTTCTTTTTTTGTATTTTTTTCTTTCTCTATTTTTCTTCATCTTTATATGCAGCAATATGTTTTTTTGTGCTCTTTTCTTTTTTTTTCTTTCTCCCTATGAGCAGCAGTATGCTTTTTTCATCTATATATGCAACAGTTTGTGGATGTGTTTTGCCGTTTTTTTAATCAGAGCTTCATTCATTCATTAGAAAATATGAGAGTTACACTCTTCAGCCAGTAGGCCAACCACACAAGCCGGAGCAGTCTGCCACTCATCCAGCCTGGTGTCGCCTGTGACCTGCTTTGCTAGTATATGGGCAATACAATTACAAGAACGACTAGCACACAACAAGACAAAATCATTAAATCCTGAACTAATCTCGAAATTTCTTTCGGGATTGACGCCAAAGGAGAATGGTGAAAGTCTCAACTTGCCCACTGGCCAACCAATTCCTGACTATCTGTCTCCTGTTGAAGCTTGTTCACTGTCTTCTCCTTAGCAAACAATATGACATCCCGACAGGTCATCGCTTCCATCATTAAGGCATCCAAGCCATGCTTGTACCACCGTGCTTGGCCCCCTAGGAAAAGACCAGCTAAATTCCTCAGAACAATTCCGATCGATCCCTGACCAACTCCTGACCAGAAGGCTGCATCAGAGTTGCATTTAGTCCATCCATCAGGAGGTGGTCGCCAAACTGGCCTCTCAGCATTCGTGATCAACTTCTTCACCGGTTTGTAAATCTCCCACAAGTCGTGTGCTTTTTTAGATAAAGGATAGTATTTCATACCCGGCTTCATCTACCAACAGGTAGAATCAGGCCAAATTATTACAACACAGAAAACTAAAATAAAAGAAACTAACGGAGGAGAAAAAAAATATCCCAACAAGGAACTCTAGAAGTCCTAAGCGACAAATGACTTGCTCCGTGATGTCGACTCCACAAGAGTATGACCACCAACGTCCAGACAATGTCGCCACACACGTCTGTCAGACCTAATAAGGGTACTGAAAGATCGTTGGACACCGACCACCTTGAAGACACTGGATGTTGTATTCTGGCAACAACACGAAACACCTGGTGGATATGCAAAGGAGTCATCATCTCGTTGCCGGCACCAAAGCCAACAACCTAAGGAATCTTCCAAGAGCGACGCCTCCAACGAGAAAATGACATCTGCAAATGCCATCATCGCCCCACCGAAGAACTGGACATGGGTTTTCACCCGGGAAGATCCGTATGAAAGACGACGCCTCCAGCAAGAAAAGTGGCGCCCACAGGCATCACCGCCGTCGAAACATGATATTACCGCCATTGTCCACCAATTGTTGAACTGTTACGCCATTGATTGTCGCCTCCGTCTTAATCTGGTCGTCGCCGTACACGCCTAGGCCGGTTGCCACAGTTACACGAGTCATGTGCTAGGTCGATAGTCCAGCGTACTGCCATTTTGACGTTGGTCCGGTCTTGGCCGTGTCGTCTATTATTCCTCTGCATCCAAAGAGAGTACATTCCAATGATAAAAATACATCTTTCACTATCAGAGCAGAAGCCTTCTGAAAGGATATCCCTTGCCCAAGAATTGGCATTCAACTTAGAAATTTTGGCCCCAGTAACAGATTTGATCTCTCGCCAGAACATTCTTGCTATTGTACACTCATACAACACATGCCAAATCGATTCACTATCAGCACCAGAGGTCTCAAAAAAGGTTGTTGGCTCAATATGTCGTCGGTTCAGCTCTGATTTTGTTGGAAGGAACTCATGGAGAACTCTCCACCAGAAAAATTTCACTTTCGGAGGAACATTAAGTTTTCATGTCTTCTTCCAAATTTCATCACCTGAGGATTCCGGTGTTACACGGATTTGATGGTGTACTGACGCTAGCTTTCGGTATGTCGTCTTAACAGAAAACACACCATGCTTCTCTGGCTCTCAGGCCCACCAGTCATCCTCTGTCTGCGCTCTTAGGGGAATGCAACAGTGTGTGTATGTGTTTTGCCATTGTTTCATCTGTTTTCTTTACTTCTAAATATGTATATGCAACAATGGTTTTTTTCTTCCTCTGTATAACAATGTGTTTTTTTTTTGCCTTTTTCTCTTCCTCTGTATATGCAGCAATGTATTTTTTCCCCTCTTCCACTGTATATGGAGCAATGTGTTTTTCCCCTCTTCCTTTATATTTGTAGCAATGCAAAACAATAGTACCTGTACTATACAGAAGGATATATCATTTCTAGTAACAATGATACCATACCTATTACCTGTTTATACACAGAAGAATGCAACGCTAGCATGTTGGAGACTAGGGCTCTATTCGCTTGATCTAGAAAGTCGGCTTTAATCCAAAAAATCAACTTTGAAACAATGTATTTCTCTCACAATAAATCAGTCATGAAAAACCAGAAATAGAAAATAAGAATGTGTACAGATAAAGATCTAGCTGAAGTGGAGAAAAAATCACCAAAAACTTTATTCATAATTCATGTCAACATGGAAGGGTATAAATTTAGAGTTGCTTTTAGAACGTAAATATGCATATTTGTTGTGTGACATGAAAAATGGAAAAGAAAAGGAAGCTTATTGAGAACAAAAGTAAAAAATATCCCTATGCAGGATCGAATATGCAGGATCGAAGGACAAACACTGCATAAATATGGTGGCAATAAAAAAAGGACAAACCTTTCAAATCTGCATAAATATGATGGCAATAAAAAGAAAAAGGAAGTTTTTGCATAAATATGATGGCAATAAAAAAGGGGTGAATTAGGTGTATGGTCCTGGAAATAACTCAGTTTAGGTATTTAGCCTTTTTTATTTTGAATTTGGTTCTACGGCCTCAGATCAAATTTTATTTCGGTGTATGGCCTTCCGTCCATTCTGGCATGTAACGGTGTTAACTCGGGTGGTAAAAAGACCATAGTACCCCTGATAGAAAAAACTGAGTTTTATTTGTTTATTGTATATTTTTTGTACATTGATATATCCATATTTATATATATGTGGTTATTTGAAAATTAATTATATGTGGTACTACGACAATTTGACATATATAAATATGGATATATCAATATACAAAAAGTATACAATAAACAAATAAAACTCTGGTTTTTTCTGTCAAGGGTAATATGGTCTTTTTACCATCCGAGTTAACGCTGTTACATGCCAGAATGGACGAAAGACCATACACCTAAATAAAATTTGATCTGAGGCCATAGAACCAAATTCAAAATAAAAAAGGCCAAATACCTAAACTGAGTTATCTCCAGGGCCATAAAAAAAGGACAAATCTTTCAAATCTGCATAAATATAATGGCAATAAAAGGAGAAAAGGAAGTTCTCAAAGTTGAAAAACTTGCCCCCATGCAGGATCGAACTACAGACTTTCAGTTTACAAGACTGACGCTCTACCACTGAGCTATAGGGGCTGTGTGAGTTCACCTTTTCAAAGGTCTAATACGTTTGTGTATACTATGGGTGCGTTTGGGAGAGCTCCACGGAGCTGATTCTCAGGGAGAATCACTCCCTGACTGCCAAACGTATTTTTCAGTGTGAAGTGATTCTTTGTTGATTCTGTGAAGTGATTCTCTGAAATGAACTAGGAGGCTGAGAGCTGAAAAAAGTAGCTTCACCTGATTATGTGAAGTGATTGTCTATCCTGATTTTGAGAGTTTAGGTTAAAGAATCAAAGAGAATCTACTTTCAGCCACAGAATCACTTCACCAGAGAATTTGGGAGCACAGCTGGAGAATTAGGGAGCACAGCTCTCCCAAACAGCCCTATAAGTGACGATGACAATGATATTCATTGGCAAAGATTCACGCTTTAACGGCATGTAAGTTTCACATGTCCCAGGCACTAAGAACGGCAAAGATGTCGCTGTCTTTGAGTTTAGATGGTGGTGTAGATCCTGGGTCTTTTATGTGTTCTTAATGTTAGCTTCGGATCCCTTGTATTGTATTCCCCTGAAAACAAATTCTTTTGCAATATGGTTTTGTGTTCAGTTTTTTTTTTGTTGAGTGATCAAGTCCAGGAATCATAGAGCTCGATTTCTACCCTAACCAATTGCTTGTATTGTGCATCAATCACGATCCTTTGTAGGTATTGATTTTTATTTTTCATCCGGTTGTCTAGTACTCGAAAATTGAAGCTCGGCAAATTTAATCCATATGACAAATTACCTCTTATATTTGTTAAATAATCCAATGCGTACCAATGATATACTTCTCTTCCTATGCAGATTTTTTTGTTTTTTGTTTTCTCAGACTAGCAGCAGCTTGTTCTACCCAACTTAATTTCTTTCAGCACCTCCTCTGTATCTTGGTATGCCTTATTGGTGCTTATAATTCCGCTCGGTGTGGTATACTAGTATGAACGGCACGTTTCACAGCGCCCGGATATCATAATTTCTTTCAGTACGTAGATAATAAATAAATAGTAAAATACACCAACGGTTACTAAAGTTATCATAGACCTCAAACTTCTAAAAACGTATTTCTGTGTTACTATAAAGTTGTCAGTAGGTGTCACATAGGTCTCAAAGTCCTAAAAATGTATTTGTGGGTCCCTGAAGTTAGCTCGGGTGTCGTCTAGGTCGTAACAGACGTTTACTCGACCCATTAGCTGAGCTGGCAGACTGAGTCAACACTTATATAGACCTAACAGGTGCGACCCACACATCAGCAATACACTTAATTATTTTTTAAAAAACATATTTTTTACATACGATCTCTGATGAAGATGAATTATATATGAAAATTGTAGCCCTCGATGAGATCTACAACTTTTAGTTTTAATACTTTTAATTTAAGATTGTTAAGATGGTCAAAATAATAATATAAAGTTTGAACAACATATTACTCCAGTAATATGTTGGTGAAATTTTATATTACTCTTTTAACCATCTTAACAATCTCAAATGAAAAATATTAAAACTAAAAAGTTATAGATCTCATCGAGAGCTATAATTTTTATATATAATTCATCTTCATCCGAGATCGTATGCAAAAGATATGATTTTTTTAAAAAATAATTAAGTGTATCGCTGATATGTGAGTCCTACCTATCAGGTCCATATAAACATTGAATTAGTCTGCCACGTCAGCTAACGGGTCGAGTAATTGCCCATTGGACCGAGATAACACCCAAACTAACTTCAGAGACCTAAAAAATATTTTTTTAGAACTTTGAGACATATATGACACCTATTGATAATTTTGGAAACCTAAAAATACATTTTTAGAAGTTTGAGATCTATATGATATATGTTGATAATTTCAGGGACCACTGATATATTTTACTCTGAATAAATAATGGTAAAGATCTGAGCTTGCCTTGGATAATAAATTAATAACGAAAAACAGACATGCATTGAACAATAAAAACTTATCGTCAGCAATTTGACTGAGCCACGTGTCAAATCGTCGTTGGAGATCAAATTGGAGATGGCTCTCCTAGCGCCGAATCTCCCGCGGTTATAGTTTTAGTATATATATATATGACAGGTTGCAGCAATCGTGTTCTACCAGGTTAATTTGATCTTTCTATAGTTTGATGATTCTTTAGTTCCATTCAGGTAAGCCGTGACACAAAATATATTCCAACTCCCAACTGGATCACTGTATATAAGCAGGAAACTTATGCCCCCGCGTCGCTCTCTCCCGAGGGTGACACGGGCGGCGGCGCCGTCGCCCCGTCCCCGGGCTCCTCCCCCGTGCCCCTCCCGTTCTGGTCGCTGCCCGAGCTCGCCGCCGGGATTCCGGTGGAGGGCAAGGACGGCAGCGGCCGGGCGTCCTCCTCCCTCTCCATGTCCCGGTTGTTCTCTCCTCCTCCACCCTCTCCTTCGGTGCCGGTGACCGCCGGGCGGCGTGGGGGTCAATCCGGCTCCTCCGTGGCCGGATCCGGCATCCCCATGGCCGGATCGGGCTTCCCCCTGGTGGGGGCGGCCGGATCGGCAAGCAGCGGACCAACCTAGGGTTGGTGCGGCCATTCGTCCGGCGGTGCTGCGAGGTGGCGGCCTACTCGACGGTGGCAGTCGATTTGGCTCGCCCCAAGGTGGGCTCGGCGTCGCGGACGGCGGCATTGAAAGGACCTAAGGTGTCGCCTAGAGGGGGGTGAATAGGCTTTTCTGAAAATTTACAACTTATAATGCGGAAGCAATTAGTATGTGAAACTCCCAATCGGAGTAAAACAACCCCTTAAGAGACAAACACAAAGTATATGACTTATATTTAATACACCTAGAAGCTATCACCCTGCACCACAAAGATTAGCTCAAGGATTAAACAATTTGGGCGCAGTCAGTAAATACCGGACATGTCCGGTATCAATACCGGACAAGTCCGGTATGCACGGGTTGTGTGGGACTGCTCCTTTTCTTCTCCAATTTCTCACACAACCTGCAATCACTATGTATGATGTATATATAGAACTGATTGCTTGCAAAACAACTAGCACAACGAAGAATAACAAATAGCCGAAAGTAAAGCACAAAGGAATGACACGGTATTTGTTTCACCGAAGTTCGGCACCCCCTCGGGTCCTACTCTCCGTTGAGCCGGCTGCGAGCTACCACAAAGGTGGGCTCTAGAGGACACCACGGGTCACTCTATCCGCAGTCTATTTCACCCGCAATGCTCCTTCCACTAGTTGATCTCTTTTGAGGAGAGATCGAACCTTCACAAACTTTCCGAGGCACTCCACAAAGCTCTTGGGTGATCAACGGCGACGCCTAGCCGTCTAGGACCGTAGAGTCCAAGAGTAATGAATGCGCACAACAAGATCGACGATTTGCACAAGTGCTCAAGATGTGGCTTGCTCTCTAATTTTGAATCTCTCTCAACCCACAAATGGATTTGGCAATTAGAGGACAATCACTCACTAAGAGAGGATTGGAAAGTGTTTTGAAAGGCTTAGAATGAGTGTGGGAACCAGTAGAATCAGCAGCCTCCAAAGGTGGAGGCTTGGGGGTATTTATAAGCCCACATTCGAAACTAGCCATTTTCTAGCCGTTGGCTGAGTCAGCTCATACCGGACAGTATGACTTTGCAACGAGAGAAACACGCTGAACAGGCCAACTTTCAAACTTCCCGAATGAGCCCGGTAGTACTGACCATAAGGTCGGTAGTACCGCTAGTTACCAATGGGTTTTCGCAACCTCTCTGAGTTGGATCAATTTTGGCCTACCGGTAGTATCGCTATAACTTCGGTAGTACCGGTCGGTAGTACCGACCCAAGGGGCGGTAGTACCGCCCATCACAAAGATACTGTTAGCCACCAAACCGCAAATACCGGACAAGTCCGGTATGACTTCACTGCGCGAGAAATACTCTTAACCAACCATCTTTTCAAGCCCCTAAAAGGATCTCGGTAGTACCGACCACCAGGTCGGTAGTACCGACAGTTAAGTGGGGGTTTTGCAACCTCTCTGTGTTGGGCCAAATTTGGCCTACCGGTAGTACCGCTATAACTCCGGTAGTACCTGTCGGTAGTACCGACGCAAGAGTCGGTAGCACCGCCCGTACACAGGCTGCGAGACAGAAATCCGCACATACCGGACATGTCCGGTATGGACTCCATGCGCCAGAGCTAACTGCTAGACTACGGTAGAGCCGCACCACTGAAGGTTCATACCGGACATGTCCGGTATGCATACCGTCCGGTATGGACTCCCTGCACTAGGTCTGCCAGCAGGCCAGAAGAACGGCCGCACTGCTGAGGGCTCATACCGGACATGTCCGGTATGCATACGACATGGACAGACAGTGCAGCAAAAACCTGAAAGTTAGTTCTAGCTCTCTCATGTCTCACTTAGGTTGGTTTGAGCACTTATGAAGAATCATCTACTATATGTTGCATCCCTCTTAATAGTACGACTTTCCTATTTACTCAAGATAAATTGAAATACGAATTTTAAACCTCTTGAGTTGATCCCCATTTGAACCAAAGCCGCTTGACTTCATTTTCCATATTGAGAGGAATGGTTGTCATGTTTAGAAGTAGATATTCCTTGAGCATAGCCATCTTGAACATGTGACTTGACTCCATGCAAGTGATATAATGAAGTTCCAAATGTGCCAAGTCACTCCAATCAATATTGTTGCTAGGAATGTTGATTCTCCACTAGATGCGATCTTCAAGCTTGATTGATCCTTCGACTAAATGCAAGTACTTTCTTCTTCACTCTAGCTAGGTTCTTCGGCCGCCAAGCCGTCGCTTGCCCTTCACCCTTGCTTAGTACCTCAAAGACTCTTTCCTTGCTATCTTCACCATTTCAAGCCATTCAACCATGCTTCATTTTGAATTCTTTCTTAGCAATCATAAATGAACTATGATTATCCCACAATACGATAACCCTTTATATCAATATCATTCTCATTGTTGTTTTGTGATTGTGACATGATTCACTTCATACAACAATCCATCATTTTGGCTTTGCATTACATTTCAAGTACATAGTGAGATAATCATTCTCCTGTGTCACACTTAGCAAACATATTAGATCTTTAATCAACATTGTCATCAAATCATCCAAAATCACACTTAAGTGCAACATGCACTTTCAGGCATCATTCATCGGCGGCCGGCGTACCCGCACCGGTGAAGGGGTCTGGTGGCGGCGGGCGCATCTGGGTATCTCAGGCCTGGATCCGCCGGCTGCTGCCCCGTGGTGCTCCGACGATGCGGACTCGGGCGGGCGTTGTCTCGGGTCGGGGACACTTTCCCCAACGGCGGCCAGGAGGTCAATTTGGACTCCCGGGCACCGGATGGGGATGGCGGTGTTGGCACCGGCCATCTACAAGCCGTCCAACCCGCCCTCCCACGAGGTCGAGGCCTCGATCAATCCTGCACCAGGCACTCGGCTCGAGACCACATCGCTCTCAGGCGACCCGCAAATCGACTCCGACATCCACATCAAAGGACACTGTCGCCCCCTACTTTTTTTGCTGCCTCGCTGCATTTGGTGAAGACTCTGCCGACCATCTCCGGCATCTCGTCGTTTGGAGGTTTGGCTTGGATGTGCCTTTGCAGGATTTTGGAATACGGGTGAAAACCCTGCCTGGAGGTGCTGGGCAGGCGGCGATGACGCAATTAACGTCATATTCCCCCTTGGAGGCGTCACTGTAATTTCCTCTTTCTTTCGTTGATGATGGCGCCTGCGGACGTCATTTACCTTCTTGAAGGCATCAACATAAGCACACATGCTCCTAGCCATACCCTGCACTGCGGCATTTGAGACCCAACTGCGGCGTCGAGAGCAAGCCAAGGACGCCCTCTCATTGATCAAATAGAGGGTCGAAGCATTTATCGTTTGTTGTAATGTCCTGGTCTATGTATAAGACTATGACTTTTCTCTTTTTTATTTTTTTCTGTCTCTTTTTGTAATAATTGGTTGTGTACATTTCTGGATGTAGAGGCCGAATTTAATTATCCTTTATCGAAAAAAATTCAGGTAAGCCGTAAGCAGTACAGGCGCAGTGAGGTTTCAGTCTACAAGTATGTATAGTGTCACTGCTCCCCTTCATGCTACAGCTAGCACTTGAGTAATATTCCAAAGCAAATGTTCGGAATACTGAATCTATTGTTCTATTTCTAGTATAGGATTCTAATTAATTGGGTATCGAGAGTTTTACTTGTGTGCCATTATGAAAAATTCGAGCGGTCATATATGTCATCGTGCATGTCACTTTCGTCAGATTTGGTTCTAACGGTGTTAAACAGCCCGTGTAAAAAGTCGAAAATATCCTCAGATGTAAATATGTTATTAATTCTTTTTGAGTATCTCAACGATTTCAAATGAAAAAACTCAGAACTTGAAAGTTGTAGACCTCTTTGAGATCTACTGTTTACATATAAAAATTAATTTTATTTATTTTCATACAAAAATATTAAGGTTTAATATGATTAATATGTCTTAGAAAAAATTCTTTTTATATGAAATCCAGCCTTCTTCCACGTATATATCCCAACCGTTCACCACTTTGACTCGTTCCCGTTCTCCTTAGCACATCCGTCTCGTCCGTACGCCGCCGCCGCCTGGGTCGCACCGCCGACGGCGTCTCGGCCCAGATCGAGTCTCCCCCTTACCAAATCGGGTTCTAATTGGGCTCCCGCCACAGACACCGCCCTACACCAGGTGCCGTGGCCTTCGCCGACCTCTTCGCCGGCGAAGAGCGCCCAGCAGGTATTCCCACTCTCTCTTCCCTGTTTGCTGTGCGAAACCGAGTTCCCAAACTACCTCAAGCTATTTGGCTACTCGATGTTCCTCCACTAGATCCGCCCCTGTTCTGTCTCGACCTTGACGCTGGCAATCTGCTTGCATTTAATTGCAGAGATGAACGTGGCTGTGCCACCACAACCTCCACATCTTCGCCTATATGAATTTGCCAAGAGTGCCCTCGTCAAAATTTTTGCCTTTCCTTATGCTACGGTCTGCTATATGCTCCTCTCTTTCACGATCTTCAGACTTCAGTTCATTCTAAATTAGCGAGAAATTCCGCAGCAGAATCCCGAAAGTAATTTTACATTTATTGGTTGTTGCAAAATGCCTAAGGTATGTGACCTGTATTGCGATGGTGGAGTGGATACAGACAAGTGGTGTGATGCCCAGGTTGGCCACTACATAGGCATTGGTAGGCTGCTTCTCAGTTCTCACTAGCCTCAGCCCTCCATGGTTACACTCTCAACAAGTTAATTTGATCATCATACCATTTTCTATAACAGATGCCTCTGCATCGGGTGTCAACGATGCCCGTGAGCTTTGGGAGAACAAGAGGAAACCTTTCACTGCTGAATTCATCGAGTTGGATCCTTCTGATGTAGACTCTCCCTCTATGCCTTCCAACACAAACAAATGTGCTAAGGCGCTGGCACAAACTCTTTAGAGCTGACAATTAGTTTGGGTTACAATTGCATGACAGGACGGTTTTGAAGCTCAAGTGCAGGAAAAGGGCATCCAAGCTGATATGGTTTGCTGTATGCAGCACTTGCAGGCGAGTTGGTTGTTCCGAGAACTGTGGAATATGATATACTTGTGAGCTTTGCTAATCTTTATATTTTATACTTTTTGAAAGATAGTTATGCTTTGAGAGTGAAGAACGGGCAAAGAAGCTTCTGAACAATGTCTCATCACTTCTCAAACCTGGAGGCTACTTTTTTGGCATGACTCCAGATTCATCTACAATATGGTATATTCACCACAATACCACATGAATTTTGTTCTTATGTCCTAATGTATTTTCTTTTTTTCCCCCTCTTTATCTTCTAAGCTTTGGTGGTCATCCGCCAACCAAGTAAATTATATAGGCGCATTTATGCTTCACTGCAAGTAAACTTTAACTTCTCCAGTACAAATTTAGTGTGCAATGTGCTTGACCAAACTCTGTTCTTTATTGTCTTTCTAAGTTGTTTTTTTTTTATTCTTTAGGACAAAATATCAAAAGAATGTTGAGGCTTCACATAATAAAGGTCTGAAGACTGTTCCAAATAGTATTCGCTCAGAGAACTATACCATTACCTTTGAAGTCGAGGAAGAAAAGTATGAGCTGAAATTGTATACTAAATATACCTGGAACTTTTGCTACACTGACTTCCTGAGTGGGTATTGTGTGATATATGGTGCAGGTTTCCCTTTTTTGGAAAGAAGTACCAATTCAAATTTGCGAGTGACACAGTGTTTGAGAATCAGTGCCTAGTCCACTTTCCCACCCTTATGAGGTTATCCTTCTCTCATTCATTGTCTACATTTTGTCGTGTAGCCCTGCTATCATTATAACCTAGAATCTCTGTAAATTCAAGCAAGTTGGGTGATTAGAGTTTTCACGATGCTAGGTTGTGTTGAAACAGATTGGCAAGGGAAGCTGGACTTGAATATGTGGAGATTCAGAATTTAACCGAGTTTTATGATGATAACAGGTAGTATGTTATTTTCATGCAATCAATTTCCTGTTGGTTCTCTGTTTTTTTTTTCTTTTTGTGTTGTAATTCATTTGCATTCATCAATTTGCTCTGTTCATCGCCTACTGTCCCAATTAATGCAACATGGTTACCACCAAATGATGGATGTCTGAAACCGTATTTGACTCTTGGTTCTGCCTGAACCAGAACACAATTTGCTCCAATGCTTGGTGGTTACGGTGCGAGTTTTTTGGATGCTCGTGGGAAGCTTGTTGCTCGTTCCCACGACATTTTAGGTGGTGTAGAATTCTTCCTTTTGCTTGCATTGGATTGTAAGGTCCCAGTTTACTCAATGTTTCAGCTGGTTTATGCAGGCTTGTACTCGGCATTTGTATTCCAGAAGCCTGATCCAGATGCAATACCACCGATTGTAACTCCCGACTTGCATGATTCTGATAATGCGCATGAAGAGGTCTGTTTCTTCTGTGCCTGGTAGCCAGTTGTAGGTTTTTATTTTCTGTTTCATTGGAATGTTGTTGGTCTAACACTTTGACTGAACAGCAGGAATGGCTCCAGCCACAGCAGCCAGCAGTGGAAGATGTGAGGCGCTCGCATGCGGATGTGCTTCCCATAGACCCTGAGAAAGGCATCCTGGGTCCTGGACCTGCAGACATGAGGCTTTAGTTGCTGGAAATTCAAATGCAGCTGAATCTGGGTAGTGATGGTTTTTATGTGTTGTGTTGTGTTTCCACTAAGGACATTCTCCCATATCTCCACGAAAATGTCAAACAACATTACAAGGCTCATGAATCTTGGCACAGACGCATGGGTTTTCTTGTACTGCCTCCAGTAAAAAATGCTTGACAATTAGTATGACACTATGACCTTGTACGATCTTTGTGTATATTTGACTACCAATGTCTTCTAGATGTGTTACTTATGAGATCTACTAGAACTAGCAACTCACTTGGAAATTCTTTGAAACTGGGTTTATTACAGACGTGATCACGCAACAGGCCACACTAATACACAACGCTACTAGAACTAGCAACTCACTTGGAAATTCTTTGAAACTGGGTTTATTACAGACGCGATCACTCAACAGGCCACACTAATACACAACGCACGAGACTTCAATCTCGTTCGAAACACAGCGGCCACGACACACGCTACTCCATGATACCAGCACAGTGACAAGTGTATTGCACGGACGCGAGCATTCTATGGACCCGACATGTGAAGAACTAGCCGATCGATCGACACAGACGAAGACGGCAGCATCGGTTATTTTGAGCATATATAAAGCGCCCAGGCTCCTCTAGCCGGAAATCTGGATCGACTTGACGTCAGCCTTCTTGGCTGCCTCCTTAGGCACGGTGACGGTGAGCACGCCGTTCTCCATGGACGCCATGATCTGCTCTGTCTTGGCGTTCTCCGGCAGGCGGAACCTGCGCAGGAACTTGCCGCTGCTGCGCTCCACGCGGTGCCAGGTGTCCGTCTTCTCCTCCTGCTCCCTGTTGCGCTCCCCGCTGATCTGGAGCACGTTGCCGTCCTCGACCTCCACCTTCACCTCCTCCTTCTTCAGCCCCGGCACGTCGGCCTTGAACACGTGCGCCTCCGACGTCTCCTTCCAGTCGATGCGGGCACCGGCGAAGGCGGCCGTCTCCGAGCTGGTGCCTCCGACTCCAAACGAGGGGAAGAGGCTGCTACGGCTGCTGCTTCCAGAGCCAAAGGGAAAGCCCTGGAAGGGGTCCCAGAGGTCGAGGGAGAAGGGGTCGAATGCGCTTCCACGGTGAATCATCGACATTGTTGGTGGTGGGTCGTTTGTTGCTTCGGGTTTTGAGGAGATTGGGAATGGGATTGTGTTTGCTATACTATGGCGATTCTTGTGTTTCTTGTATTCTTGTGTTTCTTGTCTTGCCTGTTCTGACTTGTGATGAGGAGCGTCTGACGCGGGGACGGCTCAATTTATAGCAAGCAACGGGAGGGCCTGGCTGTGGGCTTCCGGAGTTTTCTCGTGTGTCCCCGCGCGGGCTGTTACTAGAATCTCACGATTGGGCCAGAATTCACTCAGACTTCATATGGACTGTACTATCCTCCTACGTAATGGACTTGACCTGCTAGATTGATCTGGAATCTTCGACAATCTCTTGGCCCAACCTTTTCCATTGCGGCCCAGTTCTCCAAATCTAGTTGCAACCAGTAGGATTACGTTCTCGCAGGATCCAGAAGTCCACGTCCACGGCCGTCCGTGCGTCGCTATAATAAATTCTTGCCGCCCCGCCGCATCAGAATTCAGAACCGACAAGCAGCACAACGATACACTGTGAGACACCAGCCCCAATCTTCGATCCAAAACAATCGACGATTCGAAAATCACAACAAACCCATCCAAACCATGTCGCTGATCCGCGACCGCCGCAGCAACGTGTTCGACCCCTTCTCCCTCGACCTATGGGACCCCTTCGACTTCGACTTCGGCTCCAGCAGCCGTCTCGTCGTCCCCTCGTTCCCGCGCGCCGGCTCGGAGACCGCGGCTTTCGCCGGCACGCGGATCGACTGGAAAGAGACACCCGAAGCGCACGTGTTCAAGGCCGACGTCCCGGGGCTGAGGAAGGAGGAGGTCAAGGTGGAGGTTGAGGACGGCAACGTCCTCCAGATCAGCGGCGAGCGCCGCAAGGAGCACGGAGAGAAGAACGACAGGTGGCACCGGGTGGAGCGCAGCAGCGGCAAGTTCCTTCGCAGGTTCAGACTGCCCGAGAACGCCAAGACGGAGCAGATCAAGGCGTCCATGGAGAATGGCGTGCTCACCGTCACCGTGCCCAAGGAGGAGGTCAAGAAGGCCGACATCAAGAACGTCCAGATCGTCGGCTAGGAAGAAAGCACGCGGCGCCGTGGAGCTTCAAGCTCGGAGCCTCCAAAAGTACCTGACCTAAAAGGAACGAGCGTCCGTTGTGTAATTGTGTGTGTGTGGTACTGTGGTGCTTTCAGTTTATGCTCCGTGTGTTTTTGTAAACCTGTTTGTTTTAGAGTTCTGGGTGTTCAGCGTGCCACTGTTGCGCGTGGAGGTGGAGACGAAGTACTTTTGTTGTATGGTATGCTTATGCTACTTCATAAATGAGAACGTAATACGGTCTGTTCTGTCTATTTCGTCAAAATTTATGCGAGAATTCAAAGATTGATTTGTATAATTATATCCTCGGGTGCGGCGTTGCCGCGCCATCTTTAATTAAGCTAGCCATTGGAAATTCTCTGTGGAATCCAAGCGCTCAAAAATTTGGTGAAGAAACAATATTTACGTTTAGTCGTGTGATGGCTACAAATGAGACTGCTCTCATTAGTTGGAAAGAAGTGCGGTAGTGTTTATCATGGGAGGTCAATTCTTTAGATCTTATTAACATACTAGGTAGCGTGCCCGTGCGTTGCTATAGGACAACTAAATTTTTATACTAAAAACACATAAATCACACGATAAAATGACAATACTATAAAATTATATTGACATCTAAGTGACATCTAATCAAAAAGCAAGTTTGTGAAATTAAAGTGACAGTCATAGAGAGCGCGACATCACAAACTCATAAACTCTATTGTATAGAACTTTACGTGATGTGGCTAAGATAATATTTTATATTAGCAGAAAAAATTTATATAGAGATAAGCATAGGGATTACTATAAATATATATGGTCTGACTCTAAACAATATAGATAATAACATGACATATTTAGGATCAATGGATGCATGTCAAAAATCAGTCACATGTCAATAAAATGGCAGGAACTGAATTCACTACTAATCCCAACAGAGAAACATGTCACTTAAGTATTGACACCCTTACAGAAGAAACTGAATCAGAAATAAATAATGTTGCAAAATTCACCATACCACTTCTATTTTTTATATTACAGTGACAAAGTCATGAAAATCATTGTCAATATAAATATATAGTTGTAACCAATCAACTATTTTCTACTGCAATTTAATGGCAGACAGCATAGATTTGTGACATACTGAAAATATAGTAATCAAAACCTCTTCTGATCACAACATATCAAAATGGGAATTGGGTCAAACAAATTTAATTAAGAGTATACATGTATATGCATATGCGGACCAAACTAACCATTTTCAAAATCACAGATTCGGCATATAAATAGTTTATATAAGAGATATATAGATAGTGCACCATTTCATTTTAAATGATTTATCAACATGTCAGTTCGTTTGTTCTAATATGAAAGATCACAAAAAAACAACCTATGAAAACGCACCGGTTACACAGGTAGGCTATTCATCAGTACTCTAGGAAGAAAAAAATAAAAATGCAGTTCTCTTCTTAATATAATGATCATTCTTTCGCTTTTACAGCAACAAAGACAACTAATGTAATGAATCAATGTCTTGTCGCATTCAACATCTTGCAGTTCACCATCGTCATAGCCAAAGGAAAAGTTGCCACTTATAGTAAATAAACATTTGCAATAATATCCAGTTTCATTTCTACTTATACCATTTCACCAGCCACCATCGTCATCATCCACCTGCAACCTAGCCTCGAAGAATAGAACAGTTATATTGTTCGTGCAAGCAATGGCGAAGCTAGACCATCAAGGACCCGAGTGCACACTTCATAAGTATAATGATAATCTCTGCAAATACATGGACTCATACGGTCACGGTGGTGCACATGTTTGGACCAAGGTGGTGCACAAGAGGTAAAATTTAGTACCTGATCACTAATTTCTTTATTTTACCCTGGTGCATGTGCACTCGAGTGAATCAACGTGGCTTCGCCACTGCGTGCAAGAGAAACGGAAGCCATTAGGCAAGCCATTTTTTTATTAAGTTAAGCACTAATAATATACCAACAAAATTATGTCCCGTTGGACGTCCGTGCTCCACGATCTGCTTGAAACACATATCTCTTGAAATATATGCACCAACAGTCACCAATTTGGTCAACTTGAAACATACAAACCAGAGGACAATCGAATGTAGTGAAAAGGACACAGAAGTAAACAAAACTGATAGTGACAGACAACATATAAGTGGTTCAGGCTTATAAATTGTCATGTTAGATTGCTCCTTTTTCGCAAGCCAAAATAACTTTTTTTAATAGAAACTGAGGGGTAAATAACCTCAGCGGCTTTTAATTAAAAGAGACAGTATAGGGAGAAGAACTTACAGCAGAAAACAAAGAGTTAGTCTCAAAGTGAGAAAGGTAAAAAAAGGAAAGAGAAAAAACAAACCAAAATAACTTGGCCCTGAAATACAATTCAAAACAGAAGATACACATGGTGAAATAAGTTCTCGAGCTTTAAGTGGGCTGTGAAGTCCATGCTTCAGGCATTTAAATAAACTCTCTACAAATGGCTATTAAAAGGGGAAAAAATAGAAAAGGCACCACACATGTTGCCTCGTGAACCATCGTATGGTTCCATTTCCATGGTACTCATTTCTTGACTCAGGAAGAGAACATAAGCATTAATTTTGAAGACCAAAAACCACAAACAAAGTCCTTACCATAATTCTACATTTCTGGGGGCTGGAACCTAAAACCTCTTGCGGCTGTCGCAAACGAGGGCATATGCAGCCACCTGCAAATCACCCCAACAATCAGTAGCATGCCCAAGTAAACTTATCATCCACACCTTATGCAGAAGTAGTAAGTAGTAACCACACACACGGCTCTCACGACTCCTGTAACACCTCAGGTGTTTACATGAATAAAATATTTTCATGCCATCATAAGCATTCCATTCCATGGCATCTTATGCTAGCTCACTGGAGATGCATTCACTAAAATGAGTTTAATTCTTAATGTGTGAGCATTTTGTTATTGCTTGTGAGGTAGCTCAAAACCCTAATTTGGAATGTCATTATGAAGTAACTTGTGTTTATTCCTATTTGACTAAGTCATGTAAAGGCATGAAACCAAGTTCAACATTTCAAAAGAATACAAAATTCATCTAGGTTAAGAAGGGGAAAATCATTTAAATTTCTATATAAGTTAATTAGCCCTTTCTAGTAACTCAAAATTTGTGCATATTTAGGGGTTGACCCTAAAAGCTTTTTGGTAGATCTTGAAGAGAAGTACAACTTTGGTATTTAAAGTTTTCAAAGTTTCTGTACAAAATTCTAAGTAATTTTGAATCTATTCAAACCCTGGAAATGGTCCCCTTTTGATTCTAAACTTACATTTCAAAAATTATTTGAAATCTGAGTTTGAGGTTTACATAAAAGTTGTAGAGAATTTCAAAAGGAACATTTTATACATTGACCATTTTTCAAGTATTATTGCAAAATCAAAAGTAATTTTGCTTCTAATACAAAACCCTAAATCTGTCCCCTTTTCAAATTTCCAATTTGAATTGGATTTGAACTGTTTTGATCAGTTTGACTTATTTCCATTTGAAATTAGCCATAGGGTGTTAAAGCAAAGTTGTACAACTTTTCAAACTCTACATTTCATATGTTGGCAAAACTTGAAGTGCAGTTTAAATTTCAAAAGTAATTTTGAAATTTCAGAAGAGGGGGAGTGAGCAAGGCACAGTGCAAAGGGGGGAAACATCCAGAGCTCGCCAGCGAGCTGCTCCGCCCGGACCGTGCTCGCGCTGGGGCGCATGCGTCGCGCCAGCGAGCTGCTTGGCAGCTGCGTGCGCAAGTTCTTCACGCCGCCGCCCTCTCCTTCGTCCTTTTTATCCCACGGAAAGCTCCGTGTTTCGCTTTCTCCTCTGCTCGCTCGTCGTCGCCGTCGTTTCTCTGCTTAGCTACGCCGGCCACCTGAGCGCTCGTTCGTCCCGTTCAACCGCGTCACCGTGTTCGCCTCGTCGTTGCGGAGCCGTAGAGCTAGGTCGCAGCCTCGCTCGCCCCCGCAGCCGCCCGGCGTGGTCGTCGTCTTCGTCTCCGGTCCCGAACACCTCCATCGACGCCGCCACCGTGGTCAGCAAGCTCGGAGCCCTATCATCCTCACCTGAGCCCCGTTTTCTCTTCCTTATCTGTTGCTGCTGCTCTAGCACCAGGTCGTTGACCTTGTCTCTCTCTGTCTCAGCCGGAACAGGTCGTCGCCGTCGAGCCGCACCGCTGAGATCCGCCGTCGTCGTCGTCATCACCGTTCGGAGCCACGTCAGCCTCGGAGACCTAGCTCACTAGAGTCGTGGTGAGCCTCTGGTGCTGATGCGCTTGTTCGTTGGCTCGTTAGAGCTCCCAGTTGGCCGGCGTGCCGCCGCCGTGCCGCCGCGTCCGCATGTGTCATCGTCGGGGTAGAGAGAGAGGTCGAGGGAGGGAGTTTGAGGGTTCAACGAGACCGTGAGGTGAAGGGGAAGGCGTTAAGCTAGTTGGTTTGGTCGGAGAAGGTCGCGTTGCTCTGGCGTGCACAAGCCGAAGCTCGCCGCCGTCGGCTGTGGAGTCGGGGATGTGTCGACGAGAATTCGACTAAACCCGAGGGCTTAAGTGCAAAACCCTAGACTCAGAGGAATAGTGCCTAATAGTGTCAAGGGTTTGGTTATAGATTTGGTAAAGCCAGAGGGCTTTTCTGCAAAGCTGGCAGTGCAGGCGCGGGCAAGCCACGTTGGGCCGGCCTTGAGCGCGGGTTGGGCCGATCGGGCCAGTTTTGGCCCATTAAGGGTTTTGTGTTTTCAAACGTTTTAATCTTTTTCCTGTTATGTGCATGCTAATGCTAGTTTTGTTTTTTTGTATGAATTAATTTGTTGAGCCAAAAATTATGAAAATTTTTGTGCATGTTCTATGAAATGTGTAATTTTTATGAAAAATATAATATGTACATGTTTCTGTATTTTGTTTTACAGTAAAAATTATGCCTCTTAATTCTTAAGTAAGCCTTCAATGATTTTTATAAAATCAAGTTTAACTCCAAAAATGCTGAAATTTATTTTGTGCACTTTTTGAATCATAACCAATCTGTGTACCAAGTTTGAACTAATTTGAACATAGTTAGCTGCACAACTTATTTTCGGCTAATTAAAATTGCTTTCTTTATGGTTAAATAATGTTATAAAACATAAAACCCAAGTTCTTTTGAGTAGTTTTAAAAGGTTAAGATAAGTGAATTATCTTGATCTGCTGGGTAGTGTAGGTAAGAGTCACTCTTTGTAACCATGTATGTTTATAAGTTAGTTTTGTTGGTTTGCAACTTTACCGTGGAGGCAAGTTGTTGCAAGTCAAGTGTAAATTTCCATCCTTACCATGATCATGTCATGAGCATTCCATTAAGCATGCACTCTATTATCGTGTAGCTTCCGAAGTGATCGAGTGTCCAGACGAGGTTGATCCCGAAAGTTCAGAGTGTCTAGTTGACCCAAGTTATCAGGAGTTCCAGACTCTCCCGATCAACGAAGGCAAGCCCCGGTTCATTTAACCATTTCCTTGGATTTACAATTACACTTACTTTCGATAACCTGATGCATTAAATGTTTATCAAATAAATGCTTTAAACCTGTTGATGCATGATCAACCTTGTTATCGATATATCATTCCTTGATACCTGCTTTATGCAAAGGATAGAAATGCTCAGCCTTGCTTTCTCACGCTCCCGATAAATGTTTTGATACTTATCGTTTTGGAATGATAACGAGAAAGAATGATGGTTAAGACCAGATGGGCACATACATCGAACCTCGGGTCGGTGTAGGGTGACCCGGATGTGTCGGATTAGGGTTAACCGTTGTTGGCCTGCTAGATTGAGAAACTGTGAAGTACCGATCATATGCTACGGTAAGCCCTGCCTTGGTGGTTCTTAAATGAGAACGGCTAATCGCGCACTGGGAGTGGAGAGATGGCGGGAGTACTAGCTACCCTCGTGGGTCGAAGTCCCGGATTGGAGGTGTACAAGTACTCTCGGGTGGCGCAGACCCGGTCTTGTTTAGAGGATCCGAGGCTGGGGTTGGTATATGTGTGATCTAGGGTCTACATATATCGTATGATCGTGGAAAACTCCCAGATCTGGTTGAATCGATTCGAATCGTCGTGCTCCTCGGTTAAGGAGACTCAATCTTTCGACCCGCACCGTAGAATGAAAATGGAACTGGTTTAAGAAAGAATGATGATGATCTCTCACTTATGATTTACTTTCAGTTCTTATCAAGTATTTAATTGATTAAGTAAAATTTGGATCTAGAACTACTTTAGTAAGCTTTTATGCAAATGAAAAATACTGTTGAGCCTACCCAAGCCAGCATACCTGTTCTTCTCTTCTCTTGTCGGGTCAGTCTTGTTGAGTACCTTTGTACTCAGGATTTGTTAATCCACTGTTGCAGGTGACGTTCACGAGCAGCCTTGTTTCGAGGCTTGTTGCGTGACCGTCGTTGAGGAGGATGTGTCCGGGGAGGAGTAATGCAACCCTTAGGCGGGGTTGTTTGTGTGAAATACAGTTTTATTAATGCTACTTCCACTACCTAGGGTAAAGTTTAAAACTATGGTTTGTAATAGTGACGTGAGTTTGAACAACTGGTTTGTAAAACTTATGGTGTAATACTTCCGCACTTTTATTCTCTGATGTATATTATTTGTGAAATGTTGTAATACTGCAATGACTCTTGCAATGATCCTGGGAGAGTAAGAAAAAGCGGATGAGTCGGGTTACCCGATGACACGTGGTGGGTCTTTTGGGTTATTAGGCACCGTGTATGGCTGTCCGAGGTCTGTAGGACAAGGACAGGTACACGTGGGCCTTATTAATCCAGGAGGTTCCGTCACAACTCCCCGAACAACCCTGACAAGAACAAAACAATATTGCCACCACGCGGTGTCACGGTACACACTGCCTATCAATGTGACCCCCTAATTTGCAAGCAGGTCACCAGGATATGCACGCAAGAGGGCCTGCGGCGGCCAGGAAAAATATCAAAGCATAATACTCAATTTAGCGTTGGCTTGGCGTGAAAAAATCAATAATCACATACACTGAATATCAAAGCATTGGCTTGGTTGAAGCCTACATATGTGAAAAATATTATCAAACATAAACCAATTCAGCAAAATATAGATGGACATATTATTTATATTTGAGTTTGTTAGTGTTGTTAGTTTTGCTATAACAAATTATTTTTCTAGAATCAATCAGGGTATGAAGATATCTGACTTACAAAGTGGTCAAATATGAAATAGTACCAATAGAAGAATCTGCAAATAAAGTCTCTGTAGTTCAAGTACCACTGGCTTGTTCAGCCGGTTCATTCATCACCCTTTGCAGCACAAGAAAATGCACGATCGGAAGTGACATGAAAATTGGTAATCACAACTTCTAAGCAGACATAAAACATACTTGGAAGTAAGCCTCTAATTTCTGCAAACTATGACCACGAGTAAATAATACAACTGAAGTGGAGATCAAATTGCAATGGGAGTTAAACAAGTAATCAATATCCCCAAAAAAATAGTTTTGCTGGGGAAAATATCAACATGCCACGAATCTTATAAACCAAAGAAAATGCAGAACATCTACTCCAAAATGAATGAAATAACATAGAAGTGAAGCCCTCAAACCAGATCACAAGAATGCACATAAAGAAAGCATCACTTACCCTTTCTTTATAGATACTTTAATTTAGATCAACAAGATAAGGATCTTATCTGATAACAAACAAAAGGTAAAACAAGCATTAGTTCAGAAAACCGCAAGGTGGACATCCATCCCTTACTACTTACCAAGTTCTCGGATTCAAAACGACGATGGCTAAGGGATTCTGCGGGGCGAGCTTGAAGCCTCTGTATGTGTATCTCCCAACAAACTGAGCTACGAATGCTAGCTTATCAGTTTATCTTTATTGTAAGCAGATGAAAAGTCCAGGTTGTGTCAGCAAGAAGAGACCTATAATTTGGCATTTCCAGGATGTCAAGTCATGGGTAGAAAAAGAAAATGTTAAGAGAAATAAATGCAAACGTTAAAAAACAGAGCATAAATCAATTCTTGAAATCATAATTCCTTGTATCTGCTATATGTATATGTAGTTATTACATTGCTGTATCAAGCTAATCACTCAATCACTAAAAAAAAGTTCTAAGTCCATAAATCATGGAAGGACAATTGCTTAGAAATCAAAATTACTTTTTTTCCCATTCTGGACCCTAGTGACGATGCAAAGGAACCATAGATAGCATATGTAGCAGTGTGTTGTTCTGTTTAACCTTGTTGTGCTACTACTATACACGGAGGAACCATAAGTATTATTAGTATATTTTCATGGGTTAATAGGAAGCTGGCAAGGTAAAAGGCACAGGTACTACTATATATACAGATACAGATGAACTATATGTATTAGTGTGTTTTCGTGAATAGTGATTTAAACTTGTACGAGTAGGAGAGTTTTGAAGTCTATCTGATAATAAGGAACGTATAATAGGAAAGTGTGCCCACTATCATATATACATGTACATAGGATCCGCACATATAAGTTATGGTCAAGGAATCTATTCAAAACAATGAGCACACGACAATATTATGTCTGATGCAGTTGATAAATGAGATAGAAGTAAAATAAACATGTGAACTCAGAACCAATAGAATTTGAACAAAAGAATCACTTTTTGTAAAAATAAAGCAGCAGTAAAAGTCGACCTAATCAATTAATCACTCGTAGAATTTTTAGATCAGGAAGAATTGTAGAATGGATTCGACAATGAGAAACTGGAATTTACCAGGGTTCAAAGCATCACAAGTAGAGTGCGCGATGTGTCCTCGTTGTGGTGGCTGCACGGTGTGGCGCCCTGTCTACGCCGGACGTCGCGACTGAGGATTCTGGTGCCAATCGTCGGGTCACGGGTTAGATGCGGATCAATACCACCGTGTTGATCGATGTGGCGCATGAGCTCATTGATGTGGCGTCGAGGAGATCGCCCACCCCGTTCCACCGGTGTCCCATGGCCGTCTTGGCGCGTGCCAGCTGCCCGTAAACGGCGGCGCCGACTGCCGCCACCTCCTTAGGCACCCCCTCGCGCCGCGTGGGGGCCAGGTAGTCAAAGATCTCCGTGGCGGCGCCGAGGGACTCGAGCCCGTCGCTGAGGCTGCCGTCGTGGCGCCAGCGAGGCGGAGCGCGCGCGCGACAGGGAGCAACCACCCGCTGTGGGACGCCTGCAGGCGGCGCGAGCGCCTTGAGGGCGAGGCCGAGGCCGAGGCCGAGGGAGACTCTCGACCTCGGCAGTGGGCAGCTAGGCGGAGTGGTCTGGGGAGGTACGTGGTGGCGGCCGTGCGGGTGTGGCCGGCGAGGTCGTGGGCGGAAGGCGGCGCGGCAGGCGAGGGCGAGCGTGGCCCGGCGGCGCGGCAGGGCGGGCTAGCGGGGAAATTTAACTTTTTAACGATTATAACGGTCGGCTCCTCTTCAGTTCTCACCTTAACGAAAGACGATACACTTTTACACGCAACGTTACGATTTTGATACATTTTTACCATAATTGCTGACGTGGCAGCCAGAAGCCGTTGTCCACGCTGTTTGGGAGTTAGTGGGGGGTGGGAAAAGACTCTCCTGCCCTCCCTCTCGGTTGGCAAATTAAGCCGCGCGATCCCTGGTCTTGCTCGCCGCGAGGACTGTCGGCATCCGGTACATCGGACCCACCCTGGGCGTCGAGGCCAACGGCGACGATGGCATGCTCTTGTCCGCGCTCCTCGAGGGCCGCGCGCGCTGGTGGTTCCTGCTGCCCGCCGTCGCCTACCTCGTCGCGGACGACGTGGCGAACGTGGTCGTCGGCATTGCCATCCAGGATTCCAGGTAGCCACGGCCTGCGCCGCCGTGGCCTCGTGCTCATCGGCCGCCTCCATCGAGGGCGGCGGCCCCGGCCGCACGACGCCGACGCTGACGCTGGCCTCCTTGCTGGGGAAGGTGAGGCGAAACCTCCACGGGTCCATGGCGACGGCCGTGTTCGCCAGGGTCGTGGGGTGGGCCTCCGTCGTCGCGTGGATCCTGGTGCTGTTTGCCGCGCTAGCTGGGGCCGCCGCCTACGTGGACCCAATCCTCGGTGAACTCGTGTACTTGCCTCTCCGCCTCATAGCGACCCCTCTCGTCTTCATCTACTACTGCGTCCCGCGCGAGGTAGCCCTCGTCGTGTCGGTGGCGGAGCCTGGCCTGCGTGCCGCCGACGCGCTGCGGCGCGCGCGCCGGCTCACGCGAGGCGGGAGGAAGGCGGCGCAGGCCTCGGCGCCTCGCTGCACGCGATGCTCTAGTGGGCGCTAAACAGAGCGGTCTGGAAGATGTACGAGGTCGCCATGGCGCAGCTGCCGCCTAGCATAGCGACCGCAACTTTCTTCCGCCTTGACGCCGTCGTTGTCTACATGCTGGTCGGCGCCGTCGAGGTTTTGTACATGGCCACCGTGTCACGGCATACTACTTCGATTGCAAGAGGACTGAGGAGGAGAAGGCAGGCCATGTCCACGTGGAGTAGAGGATCCATCGTCATATCCATGCATGCATGGCACGGATGCAAAATAATTTTAATTCTGTTGGAAACAGCGTGGACAACGGCGTGGGCAGGAGAGTCTTTTCCTACCCCCCACTAACGCCCAAACAGCGTGGACAACGACGTCTAGCTGCCACGTCAGCAATTGTGGTAAAAATGTATCAAAATCGTAACGTTGCGTGCAAAAGTGTATCGTCTTTTGTTAATGTGAGAACTGAGGAGGAGTCTGCCGTTATAATGGTAAAAAGTTAAATTTCCCGAGCAAGCGCCGTTCGGTGGCGCGTCAGGGCAGGGGCGGGCGGCGGTTGCCGGGTCAGCAAACGTGGGGCGCGAGGTGGAGAACCTGGAGTCGCGTGAAGTGAGAGCATCGCGAGTTGGGAGCCGGACGGTCCGATTTCTTGTCCGGTGCGGTGACGATAACATCCGGATCTTTTTAGCTGTAGAGATTTGATGAAGTATTTTTCGAGATTTTTTTTGTTTCTCCTTGTTTGTTGAGATCGTCATTCGTTGTCCATTCATTTACGTAACATTGTTCTTTAGTGTTAGCTAAAGATAAACGGAAGTGCTAGCGCTCGGACGTCCGATGGGTATCAAATCCATCGGACGACCCCTCGCGTGCCTTTTACACGTCTGCTTCGCTTCAAACCAGCACCTGTGTCTAAAAATAGTGGCCCCACGATCGTCTTACATCTCGTATGGTAGAACTGTATCCCACATCCATCCAACGTCTGCATGGTGGAACCATCTCCCGCGCTCGCACGATGGAATCAGGACCCACGCCCACTTGCCCCACCTGCAGATGTGCGCCGCGGTCTACAGGCCTTTGACGTCGGCACCTAGACCACGACAGCGTAATAACAACAGCATGTGGACAGTGGCATGCAACATCCGATCTACTTTTGAAACATTCAAATGAAACATTTGCAACATAAATCTAAAAACAGATGAAACACTTGAAACATTCGTTTGAAACATGTTTGTGGTGCCGTTACAACTTGTGCAACACTAAGATATACTTTTGAAAACATCCCGTTAAAACATTTGCAACATAAACCTAAAATAGATGAAACACTTGAAACATACAATGCAACACCAAGATTTAGTTTTGAAACATCCCCGTGAAACAAACGTCTGAAACACCTGAAACACTTGAAACATAGCCTTGCAACAAGCGTATATTGTCCTTGCAACATATGCAATTTCACAGATAACTTTTGCAACATCCAGACGAAACACTTAAAACATAAGTCTACAACGCCCGAAACACTTGAAAACACAACATTGCCTACGCAGCCACGGCCTACCTGGTGGATAACTGCGCTAGTGCAGGCCTCTCCATCCTTCCTGCCGACAACATGAGCTGGATGGAGGCGCAGGTGCGGGCGTAGGCCTCCCCAGGCGTAGATGCAGGCCTCCCCTTCCGTGACGAGCAAGGTGGATAGGGTCGCTGCGCCAGCGCATAAAGCGGCACAGGGAGAGGCCGGATACCTCGCGGGAAGAGACCGGCCACGCAAGAGAGACGTTGGAGCATGTGCTTCATGCTGGGGAGGGAGTAGCAGGAAGACTCAGGCGAGAAGAGAGTATCCTACTGCCGTGCTGCGGGAGGGTGTCTGGAGTGAAATAGGAAGGACGTGACGGAGGGTGTCTGGAGTGGATAGGAAGGACCTGACGAGAGGATAAGGCCAGACAATAGATTTTTTTTAAAGAACTCTTGTGGAGATAGGAAAGGGTAGTTGGGCTAGCGTCGCGGCCCACCAAGAAGCGTCCGTCCGCCCGGACGCGGCCCGCACTACAGCATTT
This sequence comes from Coix lacryma-jobi var. lacryma-jobi, assembly GCA_009763385.1. Lineage (NCBI taxonomy): Eukaryota > Viridiplantae > Streptophyta > Magnoliopsida > Poales > Poaceae > Coix > Coix lacryma-jobi. The sequence continues at coordinate 24,032,681 of CM019830.1, read as the reverse complement.
CCGAAAGATAAAAGTAACTGAGATCAATTATGAAAGTTCAAAATTGGGAAACCAGATATTACTAAGAAATGCTTTCATGCAAGCGATGGTTATAGGGAAGAACATAATCTTGAGACGATTTCAGTATGAAAGCACGAACATTATTCAGACTGTTGAGATGATTTCAGAATGAAAGCACGAACATTATTCAGGCTCTCGTAATTTTGCTTTCATTTTAGGTGAGCTATAGCTTTCTCCTTATTTTAATTTTATCGGGCCCTGGACGGATCACATAGGAATAGTATACTCCCTCCATACCCATATTAGTTGACGTTTTAGAAAAGATTAGAGTCAAACATTGAGAATATAAATCATCAATAACTATTAAGTTTCTAAGTTTACAAATATAAAAATTATATAAATAGATTTGTCTTGAAGAATACTTTCATAAAAGTATACATATATCACTTTTCTATAAATATTTTTATAAAAATAAGAGATCAAAGTTGTGTTTTGAAGACCGTGTCGCTGTCCTAAACGTCATAATATGGTTACAGAGGAGTACTCACAAGTTCGTCGCCAATAACGGAACAAATCAATAAATTATTCGGCATGCATATACACACGCACACGCGCGCTACAAAAGCAACCGCATCACGATTCACGCATGTATGGCCGCGGCCTTCTCGAACACGACGACATGAGCCCGGTCGGTCCGCGTGGTGCCGAGCCACGCGCGGCGGTCCCCGTCGTCCCTGAACACGGCCAGGTCCTGGCACGGCGACGGCGTGCTGCCGGCGGCCCCGCACCACACCAGCTTGTACCCACCGCGGCCGTGCCTCTCGACGCGGAACGCCTTCTCCCGCCCGTTCGGGCTCGGGGACCGGACCGGGCCGGTGAGCACGAGCCGGCGGCCCGACGACAGCTGCGGGGCGTCGCCGGAGACGTGCCACTCGGTGGTCTGCACGCACGTCGTCGCGGCGGCGAAGTGGACGCCGACGTCGGAGCCGACGCGCACGGTGCGGTCCTGGTCCTGCTGCTGCGGCGGCGGCGTGAAGCGCACGGGGACGCCTTTGCGGAGCGGGTCGGTCTCCTGCGCGACGAAGAGCGGGCACCGGCGGCCGTTGGGGGCCATGGTGAGCCCGCCGCCGCCGCCGCCGCTCCCGAGCGGCGCCGGGAGGACGTAGTAGTCCGCGTCGGCGCGCAGCTCGTGCCCTTCCGTGTCGTACACCGGCTGCGCTGCCGCCGCGGCGCCGCACGAGAGGGAGATGGCGGCTAGGACGGAGAGGAGCGCGAGGAGGCGCGCGGCGCGCGGGATGCTCATGGCTGAAACTGAAACTGGAAACTGTGGGCAGCTTTGCGTCGACTCGCGTACGACTGTACGAGTATGTAGGACGAGGAGAGTAGTGTCGTCCAAAGTCCGGAGTGGAGTCGCCAGCTTTCCTTCCTCCTGGATTTGTACGTGACGTACTGACGTGAAGTCACTTTCTTGTCGTCACGTATGGTCAGCTGGTCAAGTACGTACGTACTCACAAGTCATACCGGGCAGGCAGTACGCACAGTGCCGATCTGTGTCCCGCTATCCGCGACTGGAGCATGCATTCCTTGATAGTACGCGCTTGCATCGTCGCATTTGTGGAGTGTGGAGCGTCCACGGTGTTGATACCAAGATGCGCCGGTACACGAGTAGTCACCTGCAACAACAACAAAAAAAAAAAACACGCGTTGCAGCACTTTTGCGAAGACCAGATGCTCAAATCAAGTTTTAGTAAATTGAGAAAAATCCGATTTTCCTTGATAGTACGCGCTTGCAGTTGTATCATCTTGATTCGCTTCCCAACCAACCTATTCTGGCTCCTGCGGCCCAAGTAGACGACGCTGCCAGAGAGGTTCTGGTCGATCAGCAAACGGATCGGCGCCTACGCCGCCCGCGTGGTACAGTACAGGGAAACGCTAGCTTTGCTGGGATCACCTTTTGTTTCCAGCTCTCTCTTGTTTCTTTTCTGCCTCCTCCTTGTGCAACTAGTTGGCCCGGTTAAACAACCTATCCGTTTGAGGCTTTCGATTCAGACCCAGCCCACAAAAAAAAAAAGCCGTTCCATGCTGCCCAGCCGATGCTATTGGGCTGGCTTGATGAAAGATTCAAACTCACAGGTTACCAACTACAGATACGGTTCTGGGCCTCTTTTCGGAACTGCTGTCCTCCACTTTTTTTTCGCTCCTAGCTTCACTAGCCAAACGGGGTTTCGCAGAGCTCTAAAAAAACAGCTAATACGGTGGAAAATCTATGAAACTTTCCCACATTTATAAGAAGTTGTTTTATTTCTTGGTCCTTTATTCCTTCACTAAACCTGACCACAAAAACTGTTAGTACCAAGAATTGAAGACAAATTTTAAATCTTGTACCACAAAAGCTGGTAGTAAAAAATATATTTGCATTATGTACACCCGCAGTTCTTAAAAAATATAAATCTCGTTTCCTGAGTAGTTAAATAATATCAGGTTGAACTAAATATATACGGATCTTTATGACATGCAACAAGTATCATTAGACTAAACATAAACTGTAGTTTTATACTAAACATGTTTCAAAATATAAATATTTATATTTTTCTATAAATTTGACTAAACTTGAGATTATTTGACTTCTCACGAAAAAAAAAAGAGTTCTAACGCTTACCAGTAGATGAAATAAACTATCAGAAACATACTGAACTGCTCCATTCAACAAGATGCACACAAATGGTTAATTTTTCGGTTCATATACTACTATTACAAAGCAACCACTTTGGAACAACAGGGACGTTGGTCCAAAATCGTACGTGGAAGGAACACAATTGCACCGATCTGAAATTAGATAGGGCAATCCTAGCTACGGCTACTTCGCGACAAAAGATGGCGAAGCAAGCCCATAACATCCTGTCTTCACATCGTGCCGACCGGGCAGCAGCTAGCCACCGGACCTCCTCGATCATATCAACCTGGCAGGCTGCAGGCCGGCCGGCCGGCGGCGCAGTCGTCATTGTTGCAGCTGCAGCTCGGAGACGGCCTGCTGCATGTACTTGCAGGACCGCTGGTAGCTAACGAAGCCCATGAACCAGAACTCGAAGCCGTCGACGGTGGCGACGTGGATGTACTTCTCGTCGGGCCGGTCGACGTTCTCGCTGGGCCGCACCTCGGCGATCCTCCGGAGCGGGACGGCCACCTTGTAGGTGACCCGCGCCGTGTCGCCGGTCGTCGGGGAGGTGACGGTGATGGGGCGGTCGCTGCGGAAGGCGAGCTTCTTGGTGGAGACGAAGAGCATCCCGGCGATGGGCCCGCCCGTGGTGTAGAGGTAGCACTGCAGCGCCTTCACCAGGCGCTCGCCCTTGTCGGCGGAGAAGGCCTGCCGGAAGACGCGGTCGACGCCGCCGGCCTGCAGGATCCGCGCGCCCAGGCTCAGCTTCCCCTTCACCGTCTCCGACAGCTTCGGCCCCAAGGTCACTGCGCACCGTTCGTGTGATCACATCACACGCGTATTAGGATTTTGATTTGTGTGACTAGCTAGTTCATCACGTGATCTTAGGAGTAATCACGGAGCGCTAACTCACCATGCTCTCTGAAGCCTTGCGCCCTTCTGCCCAGCTTGCTGACCCAGTGGATCACCTGACCCTTGCTGCCTGCAGAAGCACATACCACAGCCCGCACGCACGTCGATCAGGAAACTTTCAAGTGCCTTGTTATTAGCATGAGTAGAACGCATGTTCTCGATCAAGCTATGGGTCACGACCAAGGCAGAAACACTTACTGTGCTTGTAGCCGAAAGACGCATACGGGCTGGGGTGCGTCAACGAGACAGCAAGGTGATCGCCGTCGCCCTTCCTAAAGGACGCGTCCCTGGACGACACCTCCTCTATCCCGAACGCCTTGGCAGTGACCGGGACCCCGATGACATGGCCGCCGCTCGACTTCCTCATAGCTGCTGGTGCTAGCTAGCGGACGACTTCCACGATCAGATCAGCAGCGGACGAGCAGGGCAGAGACCAGAGAGAGCTGAGCTAGCTAAGGCTGGCTGATCGATCTCGTTGGCTGCTGGCGCCGATGGTGCGTGCGTGCCTATGCCTTACTGCCTTAGCGTGTAAGGAATCGCGGATTGGTACCGGAGTGCAGCTGCCGAGGGCGGCATTTATAGGGGGCGCGCCGCGCGGTGGTGGAACACGAACATCATATCCTTTTGGTTGGGCCGCCGGCTTTGGCAAAGGCAGTGGATTTGCGGAGTCAGCAGCCGGGCCGGCCGAGTCACCAGCGGCTCAGAAAGGCGCAGTCCACGTTCGCCTAAAGCAGGCGTAGACCCACCCCTCTCTGGGCTCTGGCCCTCCCTTCCTTCCGTTCCGCCTACTCCTACTACCGGTTGCAGCAGCGGACTACCTAAAAACTGCTCGAGCGCCCACTGCGGCGGGCCATGTGGAGGCCAGGTGCGGCATATTCATCGCGCCAGGGCAAATGATTCTGGATTTCTCTATGGGATCCGGAGCCCGGCCTACCGGTGGGGCTCGCCGTCGCCGCCGCTTTCCGAGAAGCGCCCCATGTGCCTGCACATTCTCGCTCGCTCGCGCCGGGGCTACGCGAAAGAAAAAGGGGAGCCGGAGCCGGAGCCGGAGGCGTGGTGTCGGGGGGAGCAAGGGCCCCGATGCGCCGAGCGGCCGAGGACTTCACGGGACCACTGGTGTTTTGTTTAGAGCAGCGATCGATCGTTCAGGCATTGCACCGGGACGATATTAGGCGTAAGGTAAGGTAACATGCGCTGCTCTGCTGCCTGCCTATCGAATCGAGCGTGATACTGATGTCTACACACACAGACACAGGGACACAAGGGATGGGGAGGGCCACAAACACTGTTCTCATTCCCCAACGTCGCGTCCCCAAGCGAAGCGATCGGCAGCCGACCGGCGGGCAGGAGGACGGGGGGACCCACCCCGCCTGTGACTGTGTGATGTGGACGGAGCTAGCAGGGGCCAGCCAGCCCAACGTGTAAAACGGCCACAGCTTTTTCCAGAGGAACAAAATATAGGACCGATTCCGGCAAGGCAGCCAACAAACCAACCAGCTTCCCCCGTCCCCCGTCCCCGTCGAAGTCACCACCCACGCGCGCCTGCCTGCTCCCCGGTCACCTCCCCTCCCACGCGGCGCCGAGTCGGACGAACCGCGACCGGGCCTCACCTACCGACGTACTGTAGCAATCGCGTAACCGTCCGGGGGCTGCTGGCATGGGCGGCGCATGGCACCGCGCCGTCCGTGTCCTTGTACGCCGCACCGCAATAGACCCGGCAGCCGGAAGGGCCGTTGCGACGGCAGGCCGGCAGATTTGCCGCTCCTGGTCCTGGCCGCGGAGGGATGGCGCGTGTCCCCCCGTGGCTCTCCGGTGCCTCACTCCTCAGTGCACAGTGCGCTGCTGCGTCAGATGATGGATGTAGGAAAGAAAAGCCTCGCTCTCGCTCTCGCTCTGAAATGAGAGTATCTCAAGCGGATTTGGGATCCTCTCCTCTCGTTGCTGCGTCGCCATCGGCGTGTCCCCGCCGTGCGATACGTGTCGATGCAGAGACGGGAGATGTTGCCGACTCGCCCCCGGCTGGAACCAAATCGTTTTCGTGGCCGACCATGCCGTCCTTCCAAGAAGGGAGGACTGACGCTAGCGCGATGCCCACGGTTCTGTACTTCTGTTTTTTTTTTCAAAAAAATAAAGAGAGGTGCTGTTCGATCCTCAGTGTTACAAGCAGTAGTATTACCCAACAGTAACCTGACATCTCTGCTGCATGTGTGCCTCAACTGGTTCAAATTTTCAGTGTATGCTGCAGTATGCACAGCACGACTAAGAAATGGGCACGACCATACCAGCTACTACAAAAAGTGTAGCACGATTCCTGGAGAAAACTAACGCGATATTCCAACTTTCAATTATTCGGTTCCAAAATGCAAATATATATATATATATACTCCAACGATGAAGGACCTGAAGCATAAAAGTACGTTTATTTATTACCAAATGATACAGCAACTAACTACCAGTAGTATTTCAGATTCCAAAAGTAGAGAACACGAACTGGCACGCACCAACCGAATTCCAAAATAGGATGAAAACGAACCGGACGGAAATGATCCCACAAACAAAGGCTTACGTATTATGCGAAGTGGCATCATCGCATTTCTTTTACGCCCCACACGCCAATATAACGTAGCTGGTGCTTCGCTGTTAAGGCCTGGCATTGCGTTGTCGATGCGTTATTTGATTAGGTTCTCTCAGCTTCACTTTCTACTAGCGATCGAGAGCCCCGCTTAAAATTAGTACAGCAAAAGGAAAACAAAAGCACCAGTGTTTATGCTTCTCGTCGAATCATAGATTGCAATCTAATCATTCTGCTAAAAGATATTCTGGTAATGTCTCATGAACGAAACTTGATCATAAGACTGTTCAGTGTTGCAAGTTACACCTGCAAGATCGCCGTGGTTTATATGGGACAGCGCGCCGCCTGCAGCCTGCATTATTTGATCTTCCATCAATGAATGAATATGTACTGTTGTCAAAAAAAAAATATGAATGAATATGTTCTGTTTATCTCTTTACTAGTATATGATGTTTTTTTTTTCATACTTTCAGTTCTCCAAAATACTGATAAACATCGTCATGTTAGTTTTAAATTTGTAGCCTATAATAATAATATATTGATTGTAATTTCGTAGGGGAAAAAACAAACCTAGAAGAAATGTTCTTTATATGCTTTTTCATGTTTCACTGTTTTATTAGCATGTGTGTCTATGGAATGGATGAGTTGCTAAGCTTTTGGGCAACATATGAGGTCGATCATTGCATTTTGGGGGCAAACAAACACAAATAAATAAACGAAATGGATCGTTAAAATTGAAATTTATTATAATAATCATAATTTAAACACAGACCAATTAAGTTAACATGATCGCATACAGAACGTAGTTGTTGGCCACATGGGGAGGTACTTATGTGCTGCACTTGTTGCGGCTGTGGGTGAGTGAGCTGAAGAATATAGTATAAGTTGCAAAGTAGAAATATAGTATATGGATTTATAGATGAGGTCTATTTCTATTTCTCACCACATGAATCTAATCTAAGATAGGCTTATATCTAAACCTTAGAAACTTTTTTAATGCCAAACAAAATAAATTAAACCATATATAAGAATAGATTCCAATTCCTTCAAAGCAAAAGGATCCAAACAAGCTGTAAGCTGATATTGAAGTTTTTCCTATGAGTTACTAGAACCTCACTCGTAATAGCTGTCCACGGCACGAGTGTTTCATTTTATTGTTACCGTAGGTTTAACTAGCTAGTCAGGGGTACGGTGACAAATAGGAATTACCATTTGACACGCAAAAAAGCAGCAATCGGACAATTAGAATCAGTACGACTGCCACAAAGTAAAGGATTGGATCAGAATTCAGCTCACAATCTATTAGGTGTAGCACAAACATTTTCTGTTTTTTCATTCCATAATATGTAAACCTCATGTGAGCCACTTCTGCCGTGGCGCCGTAGCAGATTTACACAACATCACCAATTACGTGATAATCTAATAAAATTTCTCCTATATGATCGGTATACCGGACTTGCTCCAATGCCAAAAACGCCAAGCAATCCCTTCTTTCAAGAAAAAAAACTGAAACCCTACTGCATATGCACACAGACGAAGCCGCAGCAGACCACAAGCACACAACGACGCCCGGCCGGCCGGACGTTCGTTCGCGCCAGGTCATTGCGACTGCGACTGCGACTGCGCGATGGCCTTCTCCAGCTCGTGCAGGGACACCTGGTACCTGACGAAGCCCATGAACCAGAACTCGAAGCCGTCGTCGGTGACGACCTGCACGTACTTCTGCTCGGGCCGGTCCTTGTTCTCGCTCGGCCTGGCCGTCTTGACCCTCCGCAGCGGGATGGACACCTTGTACGGCACCCGCACCGTCATCGCGTCGCCCTTGGGGGAAGTCACAGTCAGCGCCAGCGAGCGGTCGCTCCGGAACGCGACCCGCTCCGTGGACACGAACAGCAAGCCGGCGATCGGCCCGGCCGTGGTCGACAGGTAGCACTGCGAGGCCCTGAGGAGCCTCTCGCCCTTGTCGTCGGCGGCGGGGAACCACCGGCGGAACACCTTCTCCACGCCGCCGGCCTGCAGGATCCTTGCCCCCAGCGACAGCTTGCCCTTCACGGTCTCGTACAGCTTTGGGCCCAGAGTCACTGCAGATACAATCGAGCCAAGATCACGTTCATCAGTTTCAGTCACAGACAGCTGAATTCATCATCATGGTCATGTGCAGGAAAGATGATTTGGTTGGATCGGAGCAGGAAGGAACTTACCATGTTCTTTCAGGCCTTGAGCGACCCTGTCTCCGCCGGTCCGGCCGCCGAACTTCGCCGCAGCCCGTCCCGCGGCGGTTGCGTTGTTCTTGGCGGCGCCTCTGCTGGTGGGGAAATCCGGCTCCTCAATGCCGAACGCCCTGTTGTTCACCGGGATGCCGATCACATGCTCCTGTCCTGCCTTGTCCATCTCTTCTTGTTGGATCTTGATTCTTGACCGAGGCGGCGGCGACGAACCCCTAGACTTCTCCTTGTTGCTTGCCGAATTCGCGGCTGAGCTTCCGGCCGGCCTCTGTGCGATCGAGATCGAGGGGGTGGTTGCTAGCTGGAGAACGGTGTGTGTGTGTGTGTGTGTGGCTTGTTGATGTGCGTGGTGTGGTGGGTGTGGGTTGTTGATGCTCGAGCTCCGTGCTCCAAATGGGAAGAGGAGAGTGTCTTTTATAAGCTCTGAACCTGTCAATAGTGTGTGTGATTTTTTTTTCTTTGGTTGCCGGTCACAACGATCAAAAGCTGGGTGCCTGCCTATCCAGTACCCGGTCGCTTTTGAATGGAACAGTCATCATCCCAAGGTGCAGTTGGACCCCTACCTAATGCCGTCCTCCTGCATGTGCAAGGGGGCCCCTCTGCTGCTCTGTGTTCATGTGCCGATGCCATGGACCATGAGTGGCATCCACGCATGCAGACCGTGGGTATGTATTCATATATATCCACCCCAATCCGTTACGTGCACATGTGCATGCATGCAGTCCGGGGCCCGAAATATCTATGCCCTTGTTTGGATCCAGGGCTAGAGCTAGTTTGAGCTATTTGGAGCTCAACTAGCCCTAAAGTATCCAAACATGAGGGCTAGTTTGAGCTAGTTGCATCTAACTCATCCAAAAAAAAACTATCCCCACCAAGAGGTGATTATTTGGGCTACTTCTAGTTGGGACCCCTACAAAAGTGATTTCTCTCTCTATCTTCATCCTACCAAATGATTGAAAAAGTACATTTATTGTCAATCTAACCCTTTTATCCAAATACCACAAGAGCTAGAGTTAGTTCAGGGTTAGTTTAGAGTTAGAAAATAGCTCTAGCTCTAGCTGAGTTAGAGGATCCAAACAGGGCCTATGGCATGATTTGAATGAACCGAAAAAAAACCATCAATATAAAGCATCGATGGGAATTGACAAAAGGAAAATTTCAAGCCCCTACTCGTACCTTAACAATTTCGTGACAAAAGTGAACTGTTCAAGGTAAAGAAAAGCCAGGAAGAAAGATATGAAATCCACCGTGCACACATAAATTTTTGCACGTAGTACGTTGTAAGAGCTCATTTGACGCCGGGAATGACGTGGAAACAGATAGAAGGATCCGTGGAGCTAGCGGCAGAGCCCCCACTACGTTCTGGATGACCTCGAAGAAGGTTCTTCCGCTTCCGCGTGTATGGAACACACCGTCACACGTTCGGTCACTTGCTAGAGGCGTCGGGGGGTCGTCGTGCTCGTGCAGTGGACAGTGGTGGTACCTTTGCTTTTTTCCCCTTTGGCTGGCGCCCCTGCTTTTTCTCGGCGCCCACAGCGGCTCCGAGTCAGCGTCGCGTCCGACTCGGCGCCGAGTCATATCCGCCGCGACCGCGCGCGAAAATCCACCCCGCCCGCCGGTCGCCAGATTGACAGCACCGATTCCATTCCATTGCATCGTGGGTTGGCTGGCCGCCGGACGCCGGTGCGCGGGCGCGATCGAGCCAGCCGCCGCCAGCGGCTGCCGGGCCAGGCAGAGCCGAACAGCTCGATCGATTTCTCGCCCTGCTGGCTGCTGTGCCCCTGTCATTTTCTATCAAAAAATCGCGAGCTCAGTCACAGGTAATATACCGCACGCGGGTCGCTCCATTCCATTCCGTGCGCTGGATCTGGGCTGATCCGAAGAAGCTCCTCGTGCGTGTTCGAGACGTGTTGTTCTTTTGACAAGTTGAGAGAGGCTTTTAGTTGCTTGCGTTGTCAGCGGTGATGCGATCCTGCGTGTACGCCAGCTGGGTCGTCTGGTTTGGATTGTTTATGTTTCGCTTTTGCGACTGTGCGTGTCGAGGCCGATCGGAATTCGTGGTGGTTGGGGGTTTCAGAAGGTCAGAGTGTGGATATCTTCGCCCTTCGATTTGGCCCTGCGTTCAATTTCAACCCCACCCAAGCTAAAGCTGTTGCGGCGAAAGGTCGTGGCGCCAGGAAAAGGGCGCGAAAATGGGGGATATGGACTCGAGCGCCCGTCGAATGGAGTATCTTTTTTTTTGCTGCCGTTGAATACCTGAATGTATGAATGGATAAGGATTTGGGTATAGGGAAAACGTGGGTGCACATAGTGTCATAGTGTTAGTATACTTTATTAGTGTCGGGGCCGAAAGGATCGTAAGTATTTCGTGAGTGTATGCTGCCAAATTGGTCCATGCATGCATGCCGCGCGTCTCAGATGAGCACAGACCGACATTAGATACAGCGGTCATCTGTGTAGCTGGAAGATAGTGGGTTAGTGGGTGCTAAATTTCAACAGCGTATCTGAAAAGAAAACACACCCAAAAAAAGGAAAGATGATCCAAATAAGCCACACCTCAGCTTTTTTTGGCTACATTTTTCATCTTTGGGTTAAATTATTTGATGAATCGTTTATAAGATTCTATATATCAATCTAGCTAGTTCGATGCACATAATTAAGTCAGTGGCTTTGTCAATCTAGCTATGCCACCTTAAGATTTGATCAGGTCAAGGTTACTCAAGAATTTATTATTGTCTTGCTATTTGGTCAACAAAAGGAGACTTCGCGTTAATTCTCAAGGCCTAGAACTTACCATATTAATCGGAGAAAAAAAATCACAATGTCCATAAATATATAAAAATTTACCCACCACTGACATTCTCAAGATCATCCTTAATTGATACTCACTCCATATAGAAAATAGATGACGTTTTGGACATAGTTTCGGTCAAACATTGAGAATATAAATCATGAATAACTTTTAAATTGTTGAGTTTGAAAATATAAAAACCATATGAATGGATTTGTCTTCAAAAATAATTTCATAAAAATATGTATATAACACTTTTTGATAAATATTTTTTATATAAAGAGAATCAAATTATACTTTGGAGACCGTGTTGATGTCCAAAACGTCATCTATATTTTTCTGATACGAACGGAGTAGATTCTTTCTCCAAGCCAGTGGATACAGGTGAGGAGCAAAGTCCATTTTTTTTTGAAACGGAACCGGCAGGAGAGCTGCCTGTTGTATTAAAAAGAAGTGGCTTAAAAGGCACTGTACAACGATAAACGAAAAATACAACAGAGACACATCTCCAAAGGTACGTTTTAGGAGCGACTCACATCAAAAACTATACAAAAGAAAGGTTGGAAATGTGTTTTGCTCCAGGAGCAAAATCCATTGGTGCTTTTCCATTTAGCCACGAAGATCAACAATTTAATTTTTTTATCTACTCTTCCAATATGTACCCTAGTGCTCTTTATTCTTGTCACAAGGTTGTTGTGTGCCAACCCATGGTCGATCAAGTTCGGTCCATTATAGCCAGAGCAATCTGAGTCAGAGTGCTCGACCAAACTGTTTAAAAACCGAAATTCCCAAGTCCCTTAGGTGCTTTGGCTTCATCACATTTTGCCATTTAACGAGGCAGTGCCCTCTGCTTGCCTTCTATAAGAAAGATCTTCTAATCTTGTCAATTTTCTCAACACCTATTTCTTCAGTGCAAAGACGGTTAACAAAAGAATCAGCATGGAGGATAGCACCGAATTGATTAACAATAGACTTCTTGATTTTTCCAGGAACTTAGCTTTCCAGCTTGGCATTTTTACTGAGCTAGACTTTATCAAACACTGGTTGTATATCGGCCCTAACCTAAGGTGTAATGGCAGGCCCAAGTACTTGCATGAGAATTGCAAGATTGGGCACCGAACGTCTGCTGGAACTCACCACAATCAAATGGTTAAAAGGCACTCTTGTTGAATTTGAGATCAGGCCAGAGGCTTCCCCGAAATTCTTGAGGAAATGTAAGGATATGTCTACTTCTTCTCTGATCTGATTTGGGAAAATCGCTGAACCATTAGCGCACATACTCACTCTAAGTTTGGGTGATCTATGATGAACAATGCTAAGCGAACCTTGCTGAGTTGCTAGATCAAAAAGTTTTTGCAAAGGATCAATTGCAATTACAAAGAGTAATAGAGATGAAATAGGGTCTCATTGATGCAATCCTCTCCCATGTTTGAACCATTTGCTTCTAGCTCCATCTACCCAAAAAAACCGAGGAGGTGGCTGAAGAGAGAAGAGCCATGACTTGAGATGTCCATCTGTGCCTAAATCCAAGCTGTTGTAGTAGTTCCAGGAGATAAATCCCAACGCACCAAATCGGATGCCTTTGAAATATCAAACTTCAGAAACAGTGTTGGTCACTTGGTCTTGTTAAGTTCCTTTACGATGTTCTGTGTGTAGAGGAAATTATCATGGATGCTCCTCTTCTTACCAAGATACTCTAGCTTCGCGAGCACTAGATAATTAAGATGATCTGCCATCCTTTTGGAGAGAATTTCTAAAAAAAAAAAAGAAGCTTAGCCACACTATGCGTCAATAAGCTGATTGGTCGGCGTCTGCCTTTTGGTATAATAATCAAGTGAGCCGTGTTGATGGCCATGCAATGCTGCCCATGTTGATGATAGAAATAATTTACCGCCGCCATGATATCCTAAAGTGAAGTTCGACGAAGTGTGGCAATGTACGTAAGGGATGGATAAGCTCCTTCACTGTTACCATGACTCATCCGATCATCAATATGGCTGCACACACGAAATGCATTCAGCTTGTACGTTGGACAGTGCGAGTGCTCCTCATTCTCTTTTTTTTTTTTTTGTGAAGTGTGCATAAATAAAATCCGAGTCTCCGATCCGAGCAAGGCCCCACTAGTAGTGATCCCGCGATGTGGTGGAGCTCGACGTAATGGACTTGCATGTGGAGTTGACAATGAGACGACACACACGGTCGATTTTCTTCGTTACCGTTTCAAACATTGAAGAGCTCTCTCGCTGTTCGTTTCCTAATCAGCGAGCTGCTCAAGTAGGAGGCTCGAGAGCAATCCAGCGAAAACCACTGCATTTTTTTCAATCTCCTGCTTTTGAACATCGTCACGTCTTGTCTTTTGCTAGCTTCTCGAGGTGGGGGGTAATATAAGAACGAAAAAGGGGCAGTGTGAAGTAATAAAAGGGCAATTGGGTTCCTCGATCAGATCGCAAATTTACAATCAGAAAGCAATGGAACAGTGTATATGTTAGATTAAGACATGACCGCAATCAAAGGATGGGCCTCCACCATGCATGTGGCAGATGATCAGGACCGGCAACTGCACACATCATGCAGCAACTTAAAAGGCGTGCACGCATTACGAGCGCATGAAGCTTTTTGTTTAAGAAATGGCTTTGTGTTAGGTTGTGTCATTTGTGTTTGCTTCCTAATCCAAAGCTTAGCTGCATGCAGCGGCCTGTTGATGGCCTAGCCTCAAACAAATCAGATCAAGGCCGGCGAGAGGGTGTTGTGCGTAGCCGACAGGGCCTGGTGATCGATTTAGGTCTCGCGCGCCTTGTTTGAATTCCTGTTGCAGTTTGTGTCACTGATGAATCAGCTAACTAATTCCTTTCGTCTGTCTGCTGTTGGCTTCTCACATCGGTAGCCCGTGGGATCTCCTGTGGAGGACGACAGGACCATCGATCATGCGCGTGCGTGCAAACGTTCGTGAAGTATGCCATTTTTTTCGGAAGACAGTTATAGTTTTTTTTTTCAAAGGGAATGTGACTATATTAAAACTATGCATAGCACATCCTGAATTAAAAATGTGAAATAAAAATAAATAATATTCTATCGAGATCCTTTCATCGTCTTTCCAATGACTTTCTTTAAACGCCGGAGCTAAAATGTAATCTTTATGTCGAATCCAACACCAATTCCAAAATATTGGTTTGCCGCAAGATCCAAATGCTTCGGAATTAGTTCAAAGCACATCTGAATCGATGAAAGAATATTGATAGTTGCATCATCAGATACAACATAGGATGCAAATTTATCACCTTAAATATGATTTTCTCTACATGGCCATCAACGCCCTCAAGCACCCCCTTGCAATAAAAGCCACAAATTTGCCACCTACCAATAAAATCAATACCTGCAATAACAATCTTGTCGTGACAATCAACAAAACCATCCTAAAAAACATGGTCCCGATCAAAAATCTTTTGATTCCACTGAAAGAAATATTTGGACTAAACCCTAAGAAACTAGATATAAAACTGCGGAAAAAGGATGGGTCATCTCCCCTTCTTTTCCTTGATAAACGTGTCAAAGAGGAAGAAGGGCAGGGGCCCTAGGCACGGGGGCGATAGCGAGAGAAGAATTGTGGCAGGCCACGTCTACTAGCCTATATAGTATATGTAAGCACGGGTGGAGCTTGATAGAAAAACAAGAGAAGCCATCAACACTAATTTTATACTTAATATGCATATTTATTATTTTTAATTGTTAGTTTAACAATAATTTATTTAATAGAGTTTTCAATTAGTAAAGAGGGGCCATGACCCCCTTTGGTCTACATGTAGCTCCATGGTGTATGTAAACACACTCAACCTATAAACAACAAACACATATTTTTCTCTACAACCACCTTTGAAAGACTGAGCTACCTTAGATTTCTCGTACTGACTCGTGGTTTATTTATCACTGAAAAAATATCACCGATAAATCACAAAATAAATTTTAAAAATATGAGCAACTATGGTGGACATGTTCCATCACAATGCAGCTGAAATTCAGCGCATGCAATTTTATTTTGGTTTATATATTTTTGTGTATGTGGGGGTGTTTCATGTGATGTAATGCGGAATTGTATTTGAAGTGTAAACATACTCTATCTGTAAATATTATGCACCATAAATTTTAATAAACTCTGGTATAAATATGAGCATACTTAAATTTTATAGGTACCAGTCCAATGTATTTGGTACTAATTCTGCATGTTGATATTTTTTGGTACTTTTAAGTACTTATTCCCTAGTACTTCTTATTTTTTGTACCATCTAATCTGATTAATGGACGGTCCACATTTGTTCCCATCACTGTAAAACTTGTATAAATATTAATAAACTTTGGTACATGACTTATTAGTAATTAAGGAGGTGAGAATGACACTCTCTATGCGATGAAGTTAGTACTTGTTTGTCCATACTTCATTTCTTATGTTAAGTGCAAGTTCCGAGTTTACTCAAAAACAGGAAAAACCAACTAAAAGTTAATGGAAAAGGGTTAACTAATTCATTTAGTTGTTTGGGGGCATTTTCAGAGCGAGCTACTCCATAAAGCTAGCACACATGTAAGGGCACTCCCAATGCTAGAAACCACCATAGTTTCTATAGTGTCAAGACTCCATCACTAGAAACCATCACTCCCAATGCATAGTTCGTATGAGTAGTTTCTATGGAGAAAGACATTTAATAAACATTATATGCAACATAAACAAACAAGGATTAACTGTGCCGAGCATCATGTAGCCTTTCTCAATACTGCCATCTCCATCCATTCAGTGTGCAGCAGTAGCAGATAGAGGGCAATTGCATGCGTTGATCAGTTTCATAAATTAAATAGTTTCAATTTTAGAAATTAAATAGATATTTTCAGTTTCAGCAATTAAACAGACAATTTCTGTTTCAGAAACTTCGAACTTTCTCAAGCTGCTACTGCACTACCAAGAAAATCAGAGAAGGATTATCGATGCCGTAATGCGGCTTGCTAATAAATATTCATCATCACTAACATATTTTTTGCAGATGTACGTAGGTATATTCAGATATGTTTCTTCATCAACGTATCTACAAATGTACGTATGTATTCAGATATCCTGACGACTTACCCTTCACTTGGAGGTGATTTTGGCGACTATCCACCCAAGCATCGATTGCAGGAGCATGGCTACCATGAATAGCAGCAGCTGCGGTTGCAGCACTACAGCCAGCAGGAAGATGACGCCGGCGTGCAGGAGCTCTGAAGAGAGCACGTGGGAGGAGATGGGGCCGCAACATCAAAGCGCGAGCACGAGCAGGTCTGAATCAGAGGTTGCGCGAGCACGAGCACGCGAGAGGAGATGAGGCTGCAACATCAGACCGTCTGATCTGCACGCAAGCAGGTTGCGGGAGCTCGCAGAATGGGGTCTGAGCAGCCGGGAGGGCGCACGGGATCAGAGGGGATGGGATAGAAACGATGGATCCGTCCCCAACGCTTTTTCTCTCCTCGATGCTCACGAAGACTTCGTTTCTAAACAAGAAACGGTTTCTACGAATTTTCATCTCTCTTTTCAATAATTCTATTGTCACATCAGCAAAATGCTAAATTAATAGGACAATAAATACACATAGAAACTACTATAGTTTCTGCATTGGGAATGCCCTAAGGAGATACCTTGGAGAGTATCACAATCGCAAGACGCAACAGTTTCTCTCTGCTTTTATCTCCTTTTCTTTTCTGGGATGGTATGGGCGAAGATTACTGATAAAGACCTGACCAGCGAGACAGCAAGATTCCAACAAGAAAATAAAGGCCCTTCCCCACACTTTGGATGACATACTACAAAAGAAAAGGAATCGATAAATAAACAAAAAAAAAAAAGAGGCCAATCAGTCCGCCGAGGTGTCACGACGACTACGATGCTCACTCCAAATCCATAAAAGCCACGAATCCGTGCACCGACTTGACTGACCACCAAGCGTAGTAGTACGTGTGAACCAAAGCTAATAATAATGGCGATCAGAAAACTCCCAACTAATACGCCGTGTCCCGGCTTAATTTTAATTTTGTTCTGGCCGGCCGGGCCGGCTGGCGCGTTCATGGCACTCGCGGACGCGGTGCACTGGCATGGCGACACTTGTGGCGCCCTCCGGGCTTCCAGCACAGAAATGGGAGTAGGTCCAGTAGGACGAGGAAAAAGATGGATCACGGGATCGGTGGTACAGTGATGTTGATCGGGAAAATCCTCCGCTCCATTTGAAGGAATCTGCCGAGATGGTTCTAAGCTCGATCACAGTTAGCTGAATCCTATTGTCGCGGGAGAATATGAGTGGATGTTTTTATTTTATTTTGGCTGATTTGCTTTTTTTTTGGGTTGGTTCTTTCCTTGGATTCAGATTGCAGTGTTTACATTCCAGATCTTTAGTAAAGAAGCCTCAAACCCGACTATTACAAATTTGTGCCTAACAAAAACGTTTAAAAGCATCGTAAGGAACCGCATGGCCTTCGAGTCTAGGAGCTTTCCATGAGTTCACCAAACTCTTTCGGTCATCAATACACCGCAACAAAGCTGATGACCGAAGCCAATGCATTGCCCTAAAACAAACTTACAGATGAAGTTTTTGATTGATTGTTCTTAAATACCCAGCAAATGTTAGCAACTTTTATCAGTACTAACAAAATGTTTGGCCCTAACTCCGTAGCTTAGGGCTTGTTTGGGACTGCTACACTTCACGTTTTTTTTTACCTCCGCTTCATGTTTTTTAGCCATGAAGTTGCTCCACGGTGGAATTTGTGGAACAGAGTTCGTGAAGCAGTTCTAAAGAGGTCCACTATCTCGTTTTCTCCTCTTTCTGGCTTGTTTGCCTTTCGAACTGTGGCCGTGACTCTGTCGTTGGTGTGGTTTATCTCTTGATTCTTCTTCTCCCGAACGGTCGGCAGAATCTTGGTCACCCTAAAGTCGTTAGCGGTATTCTTGGAGAAACATGCCCTTTATCTGCCTAGGCCAATGTGTTAGGAAAAGGAGTCATTTAAGTATGTATTCCAAAATTTATGTCATTTTAGTTTTGTCTTAAGTATACTCTAACTTTTGTTAAGTTCGTGGAAATATAAACATCCACAATGCATGGTCAATATTTGATAAAACTAATATGATGCTATGGTAATTGTTACATTTTTCTAAAAACTTTGTTAAAGTCGGAGAAGTGTGGCTTATATGACTTAATACTAAAAGGTCTATGTTTTGGAAAGAAGAATCTAATTGTTGCATGTTTCAATCTGTTGAGATTGGTTTAAAAATTATTAATGGGTTTTGAAATATGTTGAATAGATTGTTAAGAACTATTGAATTATCTATGCAATTTCTAAGACGTTTTAGGAAATTGTCGTGTGGTTTTCAAAAAGCTCAAATATAGTTGGAGTTGGAAGTTGCAACAAAAGAAAAAGAAAATCGGGGTTCCACAAAAAAAGGAAGGTCGGAGGGATCCAGCCCATGTGCGAATCGGCTGACAATACTCTCTATTGGGCCTAAGGACAATATCCCATCCGAGTTATCCAATGGGCTAGCGCACCAGCCAGATGCTGCTGGCCCGTGGAGTTAGCAATCAACACAGAAACGCAATAAGAAAAATGTTTTAAAATAAACTCGGCATCACGGGGATGTAGCTCAAATGGTAGAGCGCTCGCTTTGCATGCGAGAGGCACGGGGTTCGATCCCCCGCATCTCCAATTCTAACATTTTTTCATCTTTTGTTTCTGATTGACAGGCGAATGTGTACTAGTACTAGTAGTAGTAATTTGCGTTTTTTTATCCTTCTGGCCGTAACTATGCCAGAGATTGGCCGCCGCATCATGCATTCAGCACAATAGAATTGTTTTTCTGTAGGACGGACTCAGATTCAACTCCTATTTCCTAATGATGCGCTTCGAAGAAAAAAAAGAAGATCCATTTAATAATGGTTGTCTCTGGTTGAGAAACGAGAATAGTCGTTTCAAATAAAGAGGTGAGCATAGAGCATTCGTGGTAGTAGTAATTTTAATTTGATTGAACAGGACGCCATGACGGTTAACTGAAATCAGAAGGATAGTTTCAAATAAAGAGGTGAGCATAGAGCATTCGTGTTAGTAGTAATTTTAATTTGATTGAACAGGACGCCATGACGGTTAACTGAAATCAGAAGGATAGTAAAAAGGAACACACTATCGGGAACCTTGTCTGCATGCCTTTTCTGACGCGAATGTGAGTGACTAGGAAGAAAACGACGCCGTTTTTCATACCATTGAGTGAGTTCATCGAGCGGTAAAACAGGAGTGAAACCTGTTTATCCTCGAATAACAGAGCTTTTGTTCTTCTCTCGGCGCGCCTCTCTTTCCGGCGAACAGAAGGTGTTGCAAAAGGAGTAAAAAAAAAAAGAGAGGATGAAAGTAAAAAAGAAAATACAGAGGAATGTGGGACAGGGACAGTGAGAGGAGGGCTTTTTTCTTTTTGTGTGATCGCATCTGAGCTTTGCCCACGCCCCGAAGAGATCAGGCAGGATTCGCGCGCGTCGGGGTCGTCACCTTTGACTCCGGTGCGAACGCATGAGCTCATACGAAGATGGGCGAATTCGCTACGCCGTTCTGGCTGCTGGGAATTTGCTGCTGGCTGCTAGTAGCTGCTAGCTGAACTCTGAAACATTTCCGAGGACGGGCGATAGCCGATAGCTTGAGGCTGCGGTCAGAGAGACCATACTTCCACTGTTCAGGAGTCAAAGACCGCCATGTAGCAGTACCTCAAGACCACGTTGTCATAATCCGGTTTTCTTTGTACGAGTACGAGACGATAGGCAGCCTGAAAATGGGCAAATCACAGTATGGAGCTCTCGCGTGTCCTCTGGCTAGTCTCGTACAGTACTCTCATATGCATCTTGGGGCATCTTGCCATGAAACAGTGCATTGGCAAACAAGACCTGACGAGGCATATAACCGCAAGAACACAACAGATGCAACAGAGGCATCTTTCGCTAATTAATCTGCCTATACTAGGAAATTCAGTCCCGGTCGCGGGAGTAGCACAATCGGATTACAACTGAAGGAATCGCCGCCGGTACGTCGGTCGGTCACCGTACGAAGTCGGCGGAGGCGCGGCCGTCGTCGAAGTTGAGCGCGTAGCTGAGGGCGTCGTAGTGGAAGCTGCACCTGCCTCCGCCGCCGGTGCCCCTGCGCCACCTGCCCGCCCGCTCCGACTGCAGCCTCCGGAGACCCGCGCGCAGCCTCCAGTAGAGGCTCCTCATCACCAGGTACGACGACGACTTGCTCCTGCAGGCGGCGCCGCTCGGCACCGCGGCGGCCTCGACGGCCACCACCACGGCAGCCAGGATGGCTGGCTAGCTCCTGATCCTGAACTCAACGAGGCCGCGGCGGAGACACCGTGACCGGAGGAGGGCACAGCGCAGTCCAGTGTCCAGATGACGATGCCCCCCAAGAGCATGCAAACGGTGCGCAGCTAGCTAGCTCTGCGCGCCCTGCCTGCCCCTCTTTTTGCTCGCTGGTGGCTGGTGCTGGTGCTGCCTGCCCCTCTTTTGCTCGCTGGTGCTGGTGCAGACTGCAGACTGCCATGCGAGAAGATTGCAGAGAGCGGCGGTGGCAGACTGATATATAAGAGCAGCTACAATAATTGGCTTATAGCAAGTAAATGCTGATCTGGAGGAGAGAGAGGAGAGCTTGGCTCCCATACAAACACCAAGCTAGGCACGAAAACATAGATAGTAGTGGGTCTTAATAGAGATGTATGTGAGGAGGAATAGAAAAGAGAAATGATTTATAGCCAAGTAAAAGACTAACTATTGTATAGCTTGACTCTAAAAGCACTTAGCTCTATTATTGACCATGCCCTAATGGTTGGTTGTCTTCAGCAAGACATTGGTCACGTTCATTTCTCAATTTTTTTAAAAATTTTCTTGTCACGTCAAATCTTTAGACACATATATGAAATATTTAGTGTAAGTTAAAAAATAACTAATTATACTTTTAGTCTGTAAATATTGAAATAAACCTTTTAAATCTAGTTAGTTAATGTTTGGACAAAAAAAAATATCAACATAACAACGAAAGTGCTACAGTAGCAAAACCTAAATTTTTAGGCGAACTAGGAACACGTTCAGTTTCAAGATTCGCCGTGACATCAAATCTTTAGAAACATAAGTAAAATAATAATAAATTGTACTTTTAGTCTGTAAATATCGAGACGAATCTTTTTAGCCTAGTTAGCCTATATTTGAACAAAGTTTGTCAAATAAGATTGAAAGTGCTATGGTAGAAAACCCCAAAAAAAATTCACGATCTAAAAGTCCGGGTGGTAAACTGAAATTGTTGAAAGCCTTGTTCAGTACTCCATGCATGTGTCGAACGAATGAGCCGAAACGGCTTATATATATATATGAGCGGAACTGAGCCTAGATTTAAAAATGCAAATGTATATGCTTTCTTTTAAAAATGTAATTAAACTTTTAAGTGGTTTGATTGACTCAGCCAGATTTCAAGGCAGCTAGGAACATGATCTACAAGTGCTGGGAGGAACCGGTGCCAAAGATCCCACCACGTCGGAGAATGGGAGAATGGAGATCGCTTCCTTCGTTTTAAAAAAACTAGATTTGAAAATGCAAATATATATGCTATCTTTTTAAAATGTAATTAAACTTTTAAGTCGTTTGATTGACTCAACAGCGAGATTTTCTGCAAGTTCATAGGCGTGCGTGTCAGCAGAAAGCAGTCCTTCATCGTGGTACATGTCAGCTCACGTTGTAGCCTTTTGGATTCGGGTATCTGTGATTGTTCGACACCCACAGCTCCCTGCCTCTGCGATGCCATGTCGCATCACATAGATCGCCCCGTCGCCTAGTAGCTTTGATCCTTTGATTCTTTCCGGTACACGGTGCAGGACGGCGCGCTGCCTTCGTTATCGCGCCTTGTTTAGATAACTGTTTTGCAACTTTGCTAGTGTGAGAAAATTGGATATTTACAGTGGCGGATCTAGAATTTTAGGTCAGAGTATGCCGTCCAAATTTTTTTTTCATATACAATTCAGTAATTTTACCAATTCAGTGATAATTGTCAAATTGACAACATAATTCGGTATAGGAAAAAGTCTAGATAACCCCCTAACCTATTGTATCAGTCTACATCACCACCCTAACCTTTCAAACGGTCTAAATAAACCCCTCACCTTTCCAAAACCGGTCAAATAACCCCTA
This sequence comes from Coix lacryma-jobi var. lacryma-jobi, assembly GCA_009763385.1. Taxonomy (NCBI): domain Eukaryota; kingdom Viridiplantae; phylum Streptophyta; class Magnoliopsida; order Poales; family Poaceae; genus Coix; species Coix lacryma-jobi. The sequence continues at coordinate 24,010,315 of CM019830.1, read as the reverse complement.
GGTGGTTTTGGGCAGTGGTATTGCTACAGTAACGAGTAGTGTTTGCTATAGTAACAGACGGGTTTATCTTTTTCCTTATTTATTAATTTCGACTGAATCTTTAAAAATCATAGTAAATCACAGAAAAATCACAAAATAGAAAATCCAATTTTGTTAGACTCCACATGAGCAGATCTATACAATGAACATATAGTATAATATTTTTTAGTACAAAGTTTTGCTATGAATATTTTATCTTTTTCTTATTTATTTATTATAGTACATATAGTATAATAAGCTTTAGTCCAACAAAATAATTGTAGAAGTTGCAACTATGAATTATTTCAATTAATTACAGAAAAACATAGATCTAAAGCTACATGAAAAACTTTGCATTAAATCATATCATATTATATGTTCACTGTGTAGATCTACTCATGTGGAGTCCAATAAAATTAGATTTTCTATTTTATGATTTTTGTTTGATTTACTATGATTTTTCAAATATTTAGCCGAAATAAATAAATAAGAAAAAGATAAAACATTCATAGCAAAAGTTTGTCCTAAAACATATTATATTATATATATATATATATATTCATTGTTTAGATCTACTCACGTCGAGACTAACAAAAAATTGGATTTTCTATTTTATGATTTTTCTATGATTTACTATAATTTTCAAAGATTCAGCCGAAATAAATAAATAAGAAAAAGATAAACCAACATGTTACTGTAGCAAACACGGCCCGTTACTGTAGCAACAGCACAGTCCAAAACCACCTAAGGGGTTATTTGACCGGTTTTGGAAAGATGAGGGGGTTATTTAGACCGTTTGAAAGGTTAGGGGGTGATGTAGACAGGATATAATAGGTTAGGGGGTTATGTAGAATTTTTCCATTCGGTATATATGCACTAAGTAACATAATTAGACTTAAATTCATAAATTAAGTTGAAACCATTTGTCGAGGGAACGCCAAACGGGTACCCTCAATCAACGCAAAACAAATAGGTTAGACTTAGAACACCAATTAATAAACCCAGCTAGACTAACCTTCCAAGAAACCAACCCCTCGGAGCCTGCAACGCTGGCCCACCGCCAGGGAGCTTAGACTTGCCAAAACCTTACCGACCGCCTCCTGGTAGCCTACCCCTCGAACCCGCTACAGCTGTGCACCGCTCCTCGAGACCCCGCGCGGGGACCTCGAGCCCCTCCAGCACGATAGCCTATCCCTCGAGGCTCGTCACACCCTAGGCCTCGAGCTGGAGCTCAACCTCCGCTCACCCGAGCCCTCCGCGTTCGGCCTCGAGCTAGCGCTCCACTACCCTTCGAAGCCCTCCATGAAGAGAAAGCTTCCTGCTCCCCAGCCCCAATGACCGTACCAATCCCATACCGCACATTTAATGCGTCCACCTACTCCAGTCACGTCCTCTGCAACCCGACGTGTACCACAGTGAACCAGGGCAGAGTCAAGTCTCGTTTTCACCACAAGCATGGGCAAAAAGGCGCCAGTACGGCATTGTTAACCCATACCCTACACTGTTGCACGTCCAAGCCACGTCTCGAGGCCCGGATACCCGCTGCTCAATCGGGTTTCCCGGGACTTGCCCATAACTGCGGGGACTCGAGCCCCCGTAGGCGCCACCTCGAGGCCGGCTCTGAGCCCCTCGAGCCCTGGCTACTTTCACGCTATTGGAGGACAGGTACCCCAAGACCCGGAGGGACCCCGCCGTGTCCTGTACGTGCCGGGATGGGTGTTGTACGGCTTCCACATCGCCACGCCTCCACGTCCGCGCCCGAGATGGAGGCCACGCATCAAGGACGCCTCAACAGCAATAACCACGTTGGCTACAGTGATTTCGACAAAACAGAGTTCCTACCCTTCGCCATATCGAGCGCTGTACATGTCAATCCTGTGTAAACTCTGGCCTCCTCTTGTTCTATAAAAGGGGACGCCAGGGCCCTTCGCGCGCAAGAGACAACGCGCGAGTCCACGGTTACGCATACGCTTTCGCACACAAGTCCACACACACATACACGAGTCCGGACTCCGGTCCATGCTCACTGAGCTTGTATTCGCCCCTGTACAAGCACTTAGGTGCAAGTAATACAAGAACCTCCTCCCCCGCTGGACGTAGGGTCTTCTTTGCCCGAACCAGGATAAATCCTTGTGTCATCTTGCATAACCATCCAGGAAGAGAGCACGCGATCATATTACTAGTTGGTGTCATACCCCCGGGGTAGAAACACCGACAGTTGGCGCGCCAGGTAGGGGAGCTTCGCGTGTCCGAGTCGATTTCTCGTTGTTTCCTGGATGGCTTCTTCCACTCCTTCGTTCTCCGCTGGTGCCGTCATCTGGTTCGGGAGCCTCGAGTTCCTGGCCACCGGCAGCGGCAATGAGCGGACCCTGCTCTCCACGGAGAGCCCGAGCGGAGGGCGTGTCACGCCACCCCGCGCGGGGGGCGTGGCGCGTCGCCCGCATCACCACGCGTCGCCACCTCTGTGAGCGGACGCCGTCGTCATCATCGCCGCAAGGCACAGGCGGTTGCCCGCGGCGTACACCCAACTTCCCCGCGACCGGCGGCAGAGCCCCCGAGGGGAAACCTGCCCGGCACGCGGCCGGAGACTTCCAGGGCGCACGGGCACTCCCCCAGCGAGTTCGCGTTCGTCATGCGCACGGACCGGGAGCCTGGCCAGAGGCCCCCGAGCCGTGCTCCTCGACGCCATCTGGCCTCCTCCTCGCACGGGGTGTACCGCTCTCGACGCCAGCGGACCCTCGTTCGGCCTCAACAACTCCGCAGCTGCTTACGCCCACCACCTCGACGAGCATCATCAGGGCCGGGCGGCGGCAGAGCGGGAGGAACGTCCAGGCATGCTCCTGCGAGCCACCTACCAACCTGGAGGTCGTCTAACCCCGCGCACGTCGACCGCGGCTTCTCACGAGTCGTCGAGCCAACCCCGGCCAGACACCATCGGAGAGTGGTACCGCGAGCTGCCAGTCCCAGCATGAGCCAGGGCAGCGCGACGTCAACAGCTCCGACTCCGACGAGTACGACTACCACGACCCTGACCTCTGGGATCCCTCCAGGGAGTGCTTCCAGCTCGAGGGGGTCGTAAGCGATACCGAGGACCACGGCGACGACAACAGGCCGGCGCTCAACCTCGAAGAGCCCGGAGACGCGGCTGCGGCAGGCGGATCACGCGTTCAGGGGAGGAACGAACCCCCCGGCACCGGCTTGCACCGTCTCGGCACAGCGACGACCGGGCGGCGCAGCTCGCACAACTGCGGAGGCCATCGCCAAGGCTGAGGAGGACAACGCCTGCTGCAGCTCGAGAAAACCCTAGTGCAGGAACCAGCTCAGCCTCGAGGCGCCGGTGTTCGTGGCCGCGCTCGAGGGTCCACCGGCAGATCCTCGAGACGGGGCACCAGCACGCCCCGAGGTGCGTTTCCCGCGAGCCGGACAGAACGTGGTGGCGCCGCAATGCTGCTTCGCGATCTACCCGCCGTCTCCAATCCTGACGCCAGGCGCATGCTCGGGGAAATGAAGAACCTCCTCAAGACAGCCGCTGTGCAGCAGGCCGAGAGCTCGGCCTCGCGACGGCGCGGGGCGCCTCGGGGAAGCCAGCAGACGCGCCCCGCGACGAGCAGGAGATGTCCGTCCACCAGCCGGACGCCCCTCGAGCCAGGCCAGTCCGGGAACGGATCGTCGACGACAGGCCACCTCGAGATGCCAATGACGCCCGCAACGGAATCAACCGACGGCGCAAGGACAAAGGAGCCGAGGAGCGTGGCTATAACGCCCATTGAGGAGGGCGTTACGACAGCGATGAGGACCGGCAAACCCTCGAGCCCCCAGGCCCCAGGGGCTTCAGCCGGGCCATCCGCAGCTCAACCCTCCGCGACCGCTTCCGACCACCGACCAACATCGTGAAGTATGACGGGGAGGTCGAGCCCAAGCTCTGGCTCTCCGACTTCCGCCTAGGCTGCCAACTGGGCGGAGCAAAGAGCGACGACCGCGTGATCATACGCCAGCTCCCACTCTACCTCTCGGACACCGCCCGCCGGTGGCTCGAGGGGCTCCCGCCGGATTGGATCCATGACTGGGCCGACCTAGTCAGGGTCTTCGACGGGAATTTCAAGGGGACTTGCGTACGCCAAGGCAACCCCTGGGATCTACGACATTGCAGGCAGGCAGCAGATGAGCCCCTCCGTGACTTCACTCGGCGGTTCTCGAAGCAGCGCCTCGAGCTCCCCCACGTGCCTGATGAGGATGTCATCTCAGCGTTCCTCGCGGGCACGACATGCCAAGAGCTAGTTCACGAGCTAGGGCGCTACCGTCCTAGGACGGTCGAGGACCTGATGGATCGTGTCACCAGCTTTGCCTCAGGCGATGAGGCAGTGGGGGCCTTCTTTGGCCGCCCCACGGGCAAAGGCAAGGCGGCGGCCACGCCGGAGGGCTCGAGCAAGGGCAACGACGTCAAGAACCGCAACAACAACAAAAAGAGAAAGAACAAAAGCAAGGGTCAAAAGGCGAAGCGCGACGCCGACGATGACGACGATGAAGAAGTGCTCATGGGCGCCCTTGACCATAAGAAACCTCGAGGCCCCCCTGACGGGGCGTTTTTCGACGACCAGATGCTCGAGGACCCCTGCCCTTATCACAAGGGCCCCGTGAATCACAAGTTAAAGAACTGCCGACTGCTGAAGGGCTTCTACGCCAAGCTCGGCGACAAGAAGGAAGACGCGCCTAAGGGCAAGGACAACAAACGACGCGACGACGGGGGACGCGGGTTTCCCCCGGTGCATGACTGCTTCATGATCTACGGGGCCCAACCGTCGGGCTCTCAGCTCGGGAGAGGAAGAAGGAACGCCGGGAGGTCTTCGCACTCCGCCACGACGCTCCCCAGTACCTCGACTGGTCTGACGCGCCGATCACGTTCGACCGTGACGACCATCCGGATCATGTCGTAAACCCGGGAGCATACCCTCTTGTCGTCGACCCCGTCATCGTCGATGTACGGTTCTCCAAGGTGTTGATGGATGGGGGCTCGAGCCTCAACATCATATACCTCGAGACCCTCGACCTCCTGGGGATCTCGAGGGACCAGCTCCGACCCAGCGTCGGGGGGTTCCACGGAGTCGTACCAGGAAGAAGGCCCACCCCTCGGGCGCATCGACCTACCTGTCTGCTTTGGCACGCCGGCCAATTCCGCCGGAAGACGCTCACCTTCGAGGGTCAGATTCCGAGGAACCAACCACGCCATCATCGGTAGGCCCGGCTACGCCAAGTTCATGGCGGTCCCCAATACACGTACTTGAAGCCTCAAGATGCCGGGGCCGAAAGGGTCATCACCATCGACACCTCCTACGAGCACGCGTACCACTGCGATGTGGAGTGCGTCGAGCGTGGGGAGGCCAACGTCCACCTCGATTCGCTCGAGGCCCTAACAGCCCTGGCCACCGAGGAGGCTCCTGAAGCAAAGCGCCACGCAGGCACCTTCGAGCCGGCGGAGCACACCAAGCAGATACACGTCGACCCGACCTCGACCGATGGCAAGACGCTGGCCCTCAGCACCAGCCTTGAGCCTAAATAGGAAGCAGTGCTCGTCGACTTTCTCCGCGCAAACATCGACATGTTTACGTGGGGACCCTCGGACATGCCAGGCATACCGAGGGAAGTCGCCGAGCACGCCTTGGAGATCCAGGCCGGGTCCAGACCGGTGAAGCAACGCCTGCGCCGCTTCGACGAGGAAAAGCGCAGGATCATCGGCGAGGAGGTGCACAAGCTTTTGGCGGCTGGATTCATCAAGGAGGTATTTCACCCAGAGTGACTAGCTAACCCTGTACTAGTTAGGAAAAAGAATGGAAAAATGCGGAGTGTGTAGACTACACTGGTCTGAATAAAGCATGTCCAAAAGTTCCATTTCCTTTACCTAGAATTGATCAGATTGTCGATTCCACTGCGGGGTGTGAAGTTACTTTCGTTCCTCGATGCGTATTCCGGCTACCACCAGATTAAGATGAAAGAATCCGACGAACTCACTACCTCTTTTGTTACGCCTTTTGGTATGTATTGCTATGTTACAATGCCCTTCGGCCTTCGAAACGCCGGGGCAACGTATCAGCATTGCATGCAGCATATCTTTGGCGAACACATAGGCAAAACCGTCGAGGCCTACGTCGATGACATCGTGGTCAAGACCAAGAAAGTCGGGGGCCTCATTAGCGATCTCGAGACCACGTTCGAGTGCCTCCGGGCCAAGAATGTGAAACTCAACCCCGAGAAATATGTCTTTGGTGTGCCTCGGGCATGCTACTTGGCTACATTGTCTCACAATGGGGATCGAGGCCAACCCCAAAAAGATCTCAGCAGTCACGAGGATGGGCCCGATCTGAAGACCTCAAGGGCGTACAGAAAGTGACGGGCTGCCTAGCCGCTCTCAGCAGGTTCATCTCGAGGCTAGGGGAAAAGGCGCTACCCCTCTACCGCCTGCTGAAGAAAACAGAGCGCTTTGCCTGGACCGTCGAAGCAGAGGAGGCCCTGACCAAACTGAAGGGGTTGCTGACTTCCGCGCCAATTCTCGTGCCACCACGACCGGCCCAGGGTGACGGTCCCCCCGAGCCTCTCCTCCTTTACGTGGCCGCAACCACTCTGGTGGTCAGCGCGGTCATAGTCGTCGAGAGGCACGAGGGAGGGTCATGCGTTGCCCGTCCAACGGCCGTGTAACTTCACCAGTGAGGTGCTCTCCGAGGCCAAGGTCCGGTATCCACACATCCAGAAGCTGCTCTACGACATCATCATCATGAGGCGCAAGCTCCAGCACTACTTCCTCGCTCATCCCGTAACGGTGGTGTCATCCTTCCCCCTTTGAGAGATCATCAACAATCGGGAGGCCACGGGGCGCATGACCAAGTGGTCCGCTGAGCTAATGGGGGAGGCCATCACCTACGCTCCGCGAAAAGCCATCAAGTCACAAGCGCTGGCGGACTTCGTCGCTGAGTGGACCGACACCCAGCTCCCGCCGGCACAAATTCAAGCCGAGCTCTGGACTATGTACTTCAATGGATCCCTCATGAAGACGGGGGCAGGCGCAGGACTGCTCTTCATCTCGCCCCTCGGAGTCCACATGCGCTACCTGCTGCGTCTGCACTTTCCCGCCTCCAACAACGTCGCTGAGTACGAGGCTCTCGTCAACAGGTTGCGTATCGCCCTCGAGCTTGGGGTCCGACGCCTCAACGTTCGAGGGGATTCACAGCTCGTCGTCAAGCAGGTCATGAAGGCCTCGAGCTGCATCGACCCCAAGATGGAAGCATACTGCGGAGAAGTGCGCAAGCTAGAAGACAAGTTCCACGGCCTCGAGCTCAACCACATCGCTCAAAAATACAACGAGGCTGCGGACGAGCTGGCCAAGTTAGCATCCACGCGCGGCCCCGTCCCACCAGACGTCTTCTCGAGAGACATCTTCGAGCCATCCGTCAAAATCGACCCGGGGGCTGGCCCCTCGACGCCACCCCTCGAGCCAGACACGGGGGCTCGGCCCTCAACACCATCCCTCGAGAACGATCCCTCGACATCCGCTGAGGCGATGCAAATCGACACACGCGCCTCTGCTCCACCACGACCCCTCGACTAGCGGACGCCCTTCCTCGACTACCTGACGCAAGGCGTGCTACCAGAAGATAAGACGGAGGCCCGACGCATCGCTCGAAGGGCCAAGACCTACGTCATCTACGGCGATGAACGAGAGCTGTACCGTCGAAGCCCATCAGGAATCCTTCAACGCTGCATCCCCCTCGAGGAGGGACGCAGGCTCCTCGACGACATGCACTCGGGGGCTTGCGGCCATCATGCAGCGCCAAGGACCCTTGTAGGGAACGCCTTCCGACAAGGCTTCTACTGGCCCACCGCCATCGAGCCGCCAAGCGCCTGTCCAAGCTTGCCAAGGGTGTCAGTTCTACACCAAGCAAACGCACCAGCCCGCGCACGCCCTGCAGATGATCCCCATCTTTTGCCATTTGCTGTCTGGGGGCTCGACCTCGTGGGTCCCCTCAAGATGACAACTGGAAAGTACACGCATGTGCTCGTGGCCATTGACAAATTCACCAAGTGGATCGAGGCCAAGTCCATAGGCGACCCCCCCTCCGAGAAGGCCGTCGAGTTCATCGCCGATGTCATGTACCGGTTTGGGGTGCCTAACGTCATCATCACCGACAATGACACCCAATTCACGGGCAAAAAGTTCACCAACTTCTGTGACGGCAACAACATTCGCGTGACCTGGGCCTCGGTCGCGTACCCTCAATGCAACAGGCAGGTCGAGCGCGCCAACGGCCTGATACTCCCCGGGCTAAAGCCGAGGCTCTTCAAGACCCTCAAGAATTTCGGAAAGGGGTGGGCTGCAGAGCTCCCTCGGCTCGTGCTGTGGGCCTCAGGACTACGCCGAGTGGAGCCACCGGGTTCACTCCGTTCTTCCTAACCTACGGCGCCGAGGCTTTCTTGCCTATGGACCTCGAGTATGGCTCCCCTCGACTTCGAGCCTACAACAAGCAAACCAACGACGAAAAGCTTGCCAACGCCAAGGACTAGCTCGAGGAGGCTCGAGACGTAGCGCTCATCAACTCCGCGCGCTACCAGCAAACACTTCGACGCTACCACGACAAGCACGTGCGCAAGAGGGACCTGGCGGTGGGGGACCTCGTGCTTCGACGGCTGCAGGATAATCGAGGGCGCCACAAGCTCACCCCTCCATGGGAGGGCCCATACCCCTAGCTATGGGTGCTCAAGCAGGAACATACAAGCTCTGCGACGAGCAAGGCAGGATCCTGACGAACGCATGGAACATATCTCAGCTACGTTGCTTCTACCCTTAAAGGCCTCGAGGCCTTGTTCATTTTGTTGTTTTGTACAAACATGTTAAATATGAATGAGCAAACTCGTGCACTGTCTTTCATATTACTTAGCAACTTAAGGTAGCCTCGACCCTGCCTTGCCCAGGGTCGAGCCTCCCTCGGGGGCTGACAGGGGGGACTCCCCCCCAGACTCCGGAAAAAATGTGTTTTTCTTTTCAAAAATTCGACCCTCATCTTGACTCGTACCTCGAGCGAACTAGCAACGTTTAAGTCCGAAAATACCTCGAGCTTCCAAGAGTCGGGAGGCATCGACGTAGACGGCCACCTACGCCCCCGGGCTACGGTACCCTACCTACACTTCACCTCGAGGAACTCGTGACGCGTATCGAAGGAACACAGACCAAGCCTGCAGAAACTCGAGCTAACGATAAAGAGAAACGATCAAATAAATTTGAAAAGAAAAACGGCTTCGTTAAACAAACAAGTCATATATACACATGTTGGCCTCGATAGGCCACAAGTCATGACATAATCTCTTACAAGGGCCTCGACGCCCAAATTTGGCACGCAGGCCTTATTCCTCGTCGGTCTGGTACTCCTCCCCGAGATCTTCCGCAGCGGGCTCAACCTCGACGTCCAGGCCAGGAGGAGGAGGGCCTTCAACACCGCTACCTGCGTCAGGAGGCAACACATCTTCCTCAAAGATCTTCGCGAACGCCGCCCCCGGTTTGTCCACCTTCTTGAGGATCTTCTCGACACGGCGGTCGTTCCATTCTTCGTCCTTCCCCTCGATTTCGATGAAGCCCTTGGCGACGACATTGACCGGGAAGCGGAAGCTGGAGCGGACGGCCGTGAGCGCCTGCTTGACGCCATGGTGGAGAGCGTGCCGAACGTGGTCCCGCGCGGCCACGTCAAAGTAGCACAAGGCGTCCACCAGGGCGTCGCCCCGAGCCACCGTGCCCTCTGCAGCGGCCACCGGAGGGGCACCCCACATGGAGCCGAGCCTGTCGAGGGTAACGCATGCCCGCTCCGCCACCATGGTTTCATCTTGAAGTTCATCCACGAGGGCCCTGTTCGTCTCACGAAGCTCTTCAGCGGTCTTCCCGCTCACGCAAAGTCTCCTTCGCGGTCTTTCTCGACCTCTGTGCAACAAACAAGAAAGAGTGAGACCGCGACATGACAAAAACCTCGAAATCAAGGCAAAGACAAGGCATGAAAATTACCATCGCAGTGCGCACCCAGAGCGGCGAGGTCGCTGGCGAGGCCCTCGACGCGCTGCTCGAGCCTACGCTTCTCGGATAGCACGTCGAGCTTTTCGGCCCTGAGGCCTTCAACCAGCTTGCCCGTATCGGCAAGGGCCAGATCCTTCCGGATCACCTCTTGCCGCGCCGCCTCTGCTGCAGCCTGGGCGGGTGGCGACACCATGTTTGGCCTCCTCGGCCTCCTCTTCGCCGCCTCCGCGCGCGGATCGGGCGATGGAGGCTTCGCCTTGGCCTTCTCGGCCTCCTCTTCGCCGCTTCCGCCGCAGATCGGGCGGTGGGTAGGGCCTCACTCGAGCGTCGGCAGCATCCTTCTTCGACGCCTCCGCCTCGGACAGCGCGGTGGTGGCCTCCTCCTTGCCTGAGCGAGCGGCCTGTCCCGAGCCGACCGAGCCTCCGCCTGTGCGGCGTTGAGCCGGCTCGCCATCTGGGCGTTCCGGTCCAGCTCGGCACGAGCTCTTGGAGTTGCGCCTGCGCCTTCGCGAGGGCAGCCGCCGCCTGCGCGGACCTCTCCGCTTCCTCCGAGAAGGACTGCTCCGCCTCCGCCACGAGCGCGGCCAGCTCCCTGAAGATCAACCCGCCTCCCGCGGGAGTCCCTGCTGAGCCGATCGCTCCTGGGGATCATGGCACGGGAGGAGCTCGGCGCGTCGGGATATGGCCACACGGTCGATCAAGCTCGACGAGGGGCGGGCCCTCGACCTCCGGCTCAAGCAGCGCCAGCTGCAACCACCAACCGGCGGCGCCGGCTGTGGCTCTCCCGCGCACCTCCGCCGTCTCCTCCTGCTGCTTCGTCCGAGGCGATGGCATGGCCTCCGGTAGCGGGTCGCTCGAAGGGTGGCTCGTTGCCAGCCTCTCCCCCCTTGTCGGGTCCTCCGGCGTCTTGTCGCCCCCAGCCGGCGCCTCAACCGCCTCCACCAGGGTTGAGACCTCGACGGGGGACGGCTCCTGCTCCAACTCGCCCAGGAGCTCCAACACCGGTTGCACCCTCTCCACTGATGCCTCTCCCTCCTCCGCGAGCTGGCTCGCGTCAATTGAGGCCTCGAGGGCCGCTATCCTTCAGGCCCCGGATCTAACGAAGTCGCGCCTACCTCCGCTGCTCCCCCCAAAATGATCGTCGTGATGGGAGGGAGGGGAAGCAGTCCTCTGGGGATGGCGAAGCCGAAGGAGGAGGAGGGGGTAGGGCGGAGGACCAGGGTGGTGGCGGCAAGCTCGGCGCCAGGAGCCGTGGTCCCTGTTGTTGAAAAAGGGAACAACATCGTCAGAACCAAGAAAAAGCCTCGACCCTCGCGTGTGACGGCGACGGCCTCACCAAGATCCGCGGTGGCCATCTGACTCCCCCGAGCCAGGGCTGCTCGGGCCTTCACCAGCCAGGCGGCCTCTCCAGCAGAAGAAGGAGCCATACCTCGAGGCGCCTGCTCCTCAGCAGAGCTCGAGGTTTTGGCCCGCTTGGACGCCGCCGGGTCCGCCTCCTGCCGGAGCGCTTCTCCCTGGATAACCGGAAATGGCCATGTTGTCAAAGGAAAAAGACGGAGCTTCACAACCAACGGAGTCAAGGAGCGTCGCTTACCCAAAGTGATGACGGGGCTTCTTCCCCGAGCCGCCGGATTCACTCGGGGGCCTCGAGCACAACCCATGGCTCGAGCCATGCCCTCGAGCCGTCTCTGTGTGGCTCGGATGGGGGGAAGGCTCTCGGGGCTTCCCGTGGCTCGACCCCGGCGGGGAGCTCTCCTTCTGCCTTTTGTCCGGGGGGGGACCGCGTCCCCCTCAAGCGGTCCTCGTGGCCCCTCTCTTTGCGCGGGCTCCGGGACCGCTCCGGCGCTCGTGTCGGGCGGTCGCGTCCCCCCGAGTCGGTCTCCTTCTCCCGACGATGGTGCGGTGAGGAGCTCCGGAGCGCTTCACGACTCCCCACCTGACGGTCATGATGGCGGGGGCCGACGCCCCCTCATGTTGCCCGCTTCTCCGCGGGCTCGATGCCGCCCTCGGCGACTTTGCGGTGATCGGACCCAGAGCCCCTCTCGACGTGTGGCCGCTTCTCGAGGACAGGCCCTTCTCGAGACCCCCGCCTGGGCGGACGTGGCCGTGGCTCCTTCTGTGCGCGGCGACGGCGCCCCGGGTCCGAGGCTTCTTTGCGTCCGGGGCACGTCCGACACGGAGCTCGACGGGCCTTGAGCCCCCGATGAGGAGGCAGGGCTCGGCGCGCCTTCCGCGGCTGCGTCCCGCGCGATCCCTTCGCCCGAGGGACCTCCAAGACATCCTCCTGCACAGAGGAACAGTCAGCCGAACGTCGACGACCCCCGCGCGCCTCAGACGCGCATCCATCCCCTCGTCGTCACTCCTCCTCATCATCACTCTCCTCTACGAGCTCGAGGAGCTGAGCTCGGGGGACCCATCTCCAGGCTGCCGGTTACGACGAGCCTTCGCCAGCCTCTGCACCCGAGCCGAGCGGCGCAAGTTTTTGTCTTTCTATTTCTTCTTTCTGGCATCCTTGCTTCCTTATCTTTCTGAGCAAAGAGGGCGCCTCACCTGGGTATCCGCGGGTCCTCCCTCACCGGGGGCCTCGACGCACGACAAGTAAACGTCCCCTGCGAAGAAGAAGAAGCATGATGAGAAAAACCACAAGAAGAATGTACAAGGTTCGGAGAAAGAGAAAGGGGGAGGAGGCTCGGACAGCTTAGCTCGAGGGGGCTTACCAGGTCGACACACCCCTTGTCGGGTGCCATGGCGATCAGGTTGGTGTCCTCGGGGACGAACGACCCTGGATCGTGATCGACACCCGGGAGACGCCCTCGTTCGAGGCAGCCTCTCCTCGGCCATCCTCAATCGATTTAGCGCCTCGAGCTGGGCCTTCGGCCCCCATCTCGTGCATAAGAAGGGGGCGGTCCGCCAGCAGAAGAACCCTTCGCTGATGGAATGCCAGATGACCGCCTGAAACGGTCAGATTCTTCTCGTCCACCAGCATCTTCATCATCTTCATAACGAGGGTACCAGGTGGCGTTGCCTGTCCGCCGCGACACCCAGGTCCACTTCTCGGGCGCTGAGTGAGGACACTGCCGGTGTACTGCGGAAGGAGACCACCTCATTCCACAGGTAGAACCAGTGGTCGTCCCACCAGGCCTGGTTTGGGAAAGCTTGTAGCGGAGGTATTCACGGGGGGACATTGGCGACGGGTCCCAATCCTCGCGGTGACGGTGAGGAGCCCATGCGCACGAGCCGCCTCCCGCTGGGCTTCAAGGCCTTGATGAAGAGCTCGCCCTGGAAGAGGTGGACGAACATCTCCCAGGGCGGCTCGATCTTCAGATACCCCTCGCACACCGCGACGAAGATGACGGCGTGCAAAATTGAGTTGGGGGAGAGAAGTGTTGCAGCTCCACCTCGTAGTGGGTGGGTCAACGTCCGCATGCAGCGGCTCGGCGGAACACGAGCCCCATGCGGTGGTGGTAGCGCGTGAAGCTCACCACGTACCCCTCGGCGGGTGCGGCTCCGGTGATCCGCCGACGGGATAGCCCACCACGCGGGTCCCTCCTCTGGGTGGGACGGAGAAGCCCCTGGGCCACCAACGAGTCCATCTCGTGCTGCGTCACCTTCGTCGGGCTCCAGTCTTCGGTCGGCAGCGCTTGTGTATGGGGCAGCCATGGCGGTGACGGCGCGGACCCGAGCAGCGGACGGACGGCCGGGAAAATTCCCATCGACTAACTCGAAGGAAGAAGGCGCGTGAAGGCTACGGCGGGCGGTGAAGGCAAAGGCAAAGTAAAGGGTTCCCTCCCCTCTTTCGATATTTATAAGAGAAAACCCCAACAGGCGGGGCCTCCACGACGGAAAAAAGGTAACCGCATGCATTAATGCGCCCACCTAACCGAATCTTGAGCCCGTCGACAGGTACACGCGGTAGCCCCGCATTTCGCTCCGTTACCTAGGCCCACCGCGACCGCCGCTTCAACTTCGCATCCGTCGCCCTGGCGCCACGATATCTGCTCCCCGACTGTTTCCGCCTAAAAAGGCGCGCCCAACAGGCAGGAGGATTCCAAACGGCGGAGGCTTCTTGACGAAGGTAAAAATGGGCCCCGACCCCTCCAAGCCTCGAAGCAGTAAAGGCTGGCCCTCGAAGAGGGTTCGACAGCCGGCTTCGAGCAACCGAGTCAGGGACACTAAGGGCGCCACTCGCAGCATCGCTCGAGGGCCAAGCCCTTGAGGCCCCTCACGTGTATCCAAGGCAGGGCGCACGACATGCAGAGAGATCCCCTCGAAAGGAGGCATCGAGTCACCAGGTCCTATCGAATGGACCCGACACTCCTGCAGACCGAGCGCCATGCTTTATGAGATCGCCTCCGGGCTACAGTCGACACTATCGAAGGGGCACGAGGTCTCACTTGGATCCCCCGTTACCAGCTCACCGGGAACCTCGATACTCGCCCGCTCGTGGTAGTACGAGGCATCCCCCTCGCATCCGACCGAAAGGACTCGCGGCCAGGGCAACCGGCGTGCCGGACAGCTCGAAGAGCCGGGTGGTCGGTTCAGCCTGGCACCCCTCGACGGAAGAGGGTCTAAAAACTCGGGGGCTCGACACTCCCGGACCTAAAAGACGTAACTAACACTCACACACGTGAAAAAGTCCACGAGGGAGTCCTAACTACTCCCTCGTGGCCTCGGGGGCTACCCGCGGGTGTCGCTCGCGCAACACCCACGAAATATAGAGTTTAACCAAACCCTCGAGGTCCAGTTAGCTAATCCTGGGGATCCCGGATATGAGCCCCTACTCGAGTGCCAGCACTCGAACAAGGACTCGGGGGCTACTGTCGGGGGAACGCCAAAGGGGTACCCCAATCAACGCAAAACAAATAGGTTAGACCTAGAACACCAATTAATAAACCCAGCTAGGCTAACCTTTCAAGAAACCAAACCCTCGGAGCCTGCAACTGCTGGCCACCGTCAGGGAGCTTAGACTTGCCAAAACCTTACCGACCGCCTCCTGGTAGCCTACCCCTCGAACCCGTTACAGCTGTGCACCGCTCCTCGGGACCCCGCGCGGGGACCTCGAGCCCCTCCAGCACGATAGCCTATCCCTCGAGGCTCGTCACACCCTAGGCCTCGAGCTGGAGCTCAACCTCCGCTCACCCGAGCCCCCGAGCCCTCCGCGCCCGGCCTCGAGCGAGCGCTCCACTACCCTTCGAAGCCCTCCACGAAGAGGAAGCTTCCTGCTCCCCAGCCCCCGATGACCGTACCAATCTCATACCGCGCATTTAATGCGTCCACCTACTCCAGTCACGTCCTCTGCAACCCGACGTGTACCACAGTGAACCAGGGCAGAGTCAAGTCTCGTTTTCACCACAAGCATGGGCAAAAAGGCGCCAGTACGGCACTGTTAACCCATACCCTACACTGTTGCACGTCCAAGCCACGTCTCGAGGCCGGATACCCGCTGCTCAATCGGGTTTCCGGGACTTGCCCATAACGCGGGGGACTCGAGCCCCCGTGGCGCCACCTCGAGGCCGGCTCTGAGCCCCTCGAGCCCTGGCTAACTTCACGCTATTGGAGGACAGGTACCTGTAAGGTCCAAATTGGCTAGAGGGGGGGGGGGTGAATAGCCTAATTAAAAATCTACACAATTTTCTTAGGCAAACACTATTAGTAAGACAAACGGCGAAGCTTTTTGCGCTAGCCTAATAGTGTGTTGCAAGCCACCTATCCAATAGTTCTACCTAATATTTCTATGGCACACAATCAACTAGAGCTAGTAACAAATGCGGAATAAAAATACTATAGCTCTTGCACAAGAATGATGTACAATGAGTATACAAGACAAGTGTGTACAAGGAACTAGGTGAGCTAACTGCCACTACCTACACAAGATATATGACTAAAGATGTGCAACAAGAAATGATATCAAACAAGAGATATAGATCAATATAAATACACAAGGTAAATGAACTAGATAAGGAGGATTCACCGAGCCTTGAGGATCGCCCAAGTAGAGAGCCAATCACCGGTGAAAACCACTTGTGATGCCAATCACCAAGAATATGAAGATGTAGACCAATCACCAAGAATGGGACACAACCACAAATAGCACTCGGGAGACAAAGATTTATCCCGAGGTTCACGTGCTTGCCGGCACGCTACTCCCCGTTGTGTCGACCAACACTAGGTGATCCGGCGGCTAATCGGCGCTAAGCCAAGCTCACGAAGAGCGCCACAAGAATCTACCACTAGTGAGGTAGCTCAATGACACGAGCAATCCACTAAGGATGCCTCTTGCCGCTCCGGCGAGGTGAGGCTCCAAAACCTCTCACAATCTCAATCGGTGGTGGCCAAGAACAATCTCCACTCTTGCCAATCAACCACCTCAACGCCTCCAAGCCGTCTAGGCACCGGCAAATGCCAAGAGTAACAAGATTACCCAATGCCGATGCGAAGAACTAGTGCCACTAGATTGAACTTTATCAAGAACGCGCACTAGATACTAGATCACTCAATCTCACTTGGCTTGATCAATTCAACTTGGGAGATGAGTGGGGAGGCTTGTCAATGCTCACTAGAAGGCTTAGGAATCAAAATGTGCAAGAGAGCCCACTAGCAAGCCGGCCAACTCATATTTATAAGCCCTAAACAAATAGAGCCGTTACCTGTTCACTGCGCGAAAATCGCGACGACCGGACGCACGGTCAAGTGATCACCGGACGCTCCCACTGCGTCCGGTCGCTGGATGACAGCCACGTGTCCACGCGAATTCAACGGCTGACGAGGACAAAGCCCACGCGTCCCACGCGAATGACAACGATCGTTCGTCGTTCGTTTGATCGTCCAACGGCTACTGCTCAAAAAAGCTCCAAACGAGAGCACCGGACGCTCCGATCACCAACCGGACGCGTCCGGTCATCCAACGTTTTAATTTGGACGAAAAACTTCGTTGATCACCGGACTCTACGTCATTAGCACCGGACGCGTCCGGTCAAGAAATTCGCTCAGCGCTCCGGTCAGAACCAGAAAGGTTCCAGAGAGTTTTTTATCGACGGACAGCGTCCGGTCACCAGTGACCGGACTCACTCAGCCGTCCGATCAAACTGTTTGAACCTGATGCCTCTCGTGAACAGTGGTACAGGCCGAGTCCGGTCGTCTTTTCTTCACAACTGACCGGACGCGTCCGATCGCAGCGTCCGGGTCGCTGTTCAGTGTCCGGTCAAGCCTGAAAACCAACATAGTTTTCAACACGGTTTCTTCTCCTTTTCAAATGTGCCAACACCACCAAGTGTATACCATCTTGTGCAAGTGTGTTAGCTTTTTCAAAACATTTTTCAAAGGATTTATTAGACACTCACTAGGTCTATAGCATGATATGTTAGAGAACACCTAGTGGCACTTGAACACCGCATAAGCCGTGAATAATCTCCTCTTAATAGTACGGCTATCTATCCTAAATGTGATCACACTCGCTAAGTGTCTTGATCACCAAAACAAAGAGCCCTATATGTTATACCTTTGCCTTCGGGCCTCTTTGCTCCATCTCTTCTCTTCTTCTTGCATTCACAAAAGGTGGAGCACTGATCTCTTGAGTGCTTGCGGCCAACACCATACTCCATGGTTGCCATCTTGCTAGCTCCACCACTTGGCTTGGTCATAATCCTTTCTTATAAGCTACACACATGCTTAGCAATAGGATTAGACCAAATAGGTTTCATCAATTAACCAAAACCAAACTAGGGCTTTCAATCTCCCCCTTTTGGTAATTGATGACAACCTCTACAAAGATATGTGATTTAAAATTGAGTAACCATATTGATAGTATTAGCTCCCCCTACATATGTGCTATAGAGTTTGGTACTAGATTTGGCACATATGTATGGATATGAAATGTGGGTGAGCAATACTATCAATGATGATGCTAAGTCATAAGAATGGACCTTTGAAGCGTGATACCAATCGGAGTGCACATATTAAACCATCCTTAGCATCATTTCGTCACTAGACATACATCAAAACTCAAGAACCCCGTGAGATCAACATTATAGTAAGGTTCTTGAACCACTTGAAAAATAAGTATGTCTAGTTGCTATTATGTACATGCTAGTTAATCAATTCATCAAACATAATCTATCACTCACTAGCATTCACCACATAAGCATGGATATCAAATTAAAAAGCTTATGCATTGCTAACAATCATATGAATATGCACATTTCAAATGCAACAATCATGTTTATGAGCTTGCTCCCCCTATTTGTATGTTCCAATCCCATTTGAACTTAATTTGAGCTTAGCAACATAGCATGTCTTTTTATCTTTGTTGCATTATTTTCTCCCCTTTGTCAACAATTATCATAAAGGTGGGCAATTGTGGGAAACAAATCAAACCAAGTTGTGGCTTAATCTAGCTTATGAGCATAGGATGTTTAACACGGTTTGCTCTAGAGTAAGCTTCTTCACACATCTTTCAATGGTTATCTTACTCACGTTGGTTAAACACCTAATGTTCACTTACTAGATCAAACACTAGAGTTACAAGCTCACAAACAAGTTATATGCTACCACTAGGTTAAGTCAACATAGAAGCAATAGTGGTACCATATATACTTCAAATTCATTTGATTTACCATGAATGATCCTAAATATGCAAAGTGATGGCTATAAGAACTAGATCACAACCTAATAAGAATGAATGCACATGCCAAACAATTTTACCTTTGCTTTGGAGGAGAGGCATGTCATAAGTGGGGGTGCATTCAACTCATATTGGAGAAGTCTAGGATATTCAATTCATTCCTTAGCTTGCAAAACCTTCTTTCATCTAGTGGCTTGGTGAAGATATCGGCAAGTTGATCATCGGTGCCCACACTCTCAATAGATATGTCTTTCTTTGCTTGATGATCTCTAATGAAGTGATGCCTTATGTCAATGTGCTTTGTTCTTGAATGTTGAACCGGGTGGTGGCTATTTTGACGGCGCTCTCATTATCACATAGCAAAGGGACTTGTCCAAACTTGACTCCATAATCTTGCAATGTTGCTTTCATCCATAGCAATTGTGCGCAACAACTACCCGCGGATATGTATTCGGCTTCGGCGGTAGAGAGTGCAACACTATTTTGCTTCTTTGATGACCATGAGACAAGTGATCTTCCAAGCAATTGACAAGTGCCCGAAGTGCTCTTCCTATCCACCTTGCATCCCGCGTAATCGGAATCCGAGTATCCAATAATTCAAATTGAGAGCCCTTGGGATACCATAGTCCAACATTTGGAGTGTGTTTCAAATATCTCAATACTCTTTGGTTGCCTTCAAATGACTTTCTCTTGGTGAAGCTTGGAACCTTGCACACATGCACACACTAAACATGACATCCGGTCTTGATGCGGTCACATAGAGTAAACTCCCAATCATTGACCGATATAACTTTTGATCCACCATGTCACCACTAGAGTCACTATCCAAATGTCCATTTGTGCCCATTGGAGTGGTTATTGCTTTTGCTTCTTCTAATCCAAACTTCTTGAGCATGTCCTTGATGTACTTGCCTTGACTAACAAATGTGCCTTTCTTCATTTGCTTGATTTGTAGACCAAGGAAGTAACTAAGCTCTCCAATCATAGACATCTCAAACTCTTAGCCATCATTTCTCCAAACTCTTCACAAAAGTCTTGGTTGGTTGATCCAAATATGATGTCATCCACATAAATTTGCAACACAAACAAGTCACTTCCAATCTTCTTGGTGAAGAGAGTGGTGTCAACCTTCCCCATCTTGAAACCCTTTGATAGCAAGAAATCCCTCAATCTTTCATACCATGCTCTAGGTGCTTGCTTCAACCCATATAATGCTTTCTTGAGCTTGTACACATGGTTGGGCTTCTTCAACTATTTTTGTTGTGTTGTTCCACACTCTATATGCTTTGCTTGTAGTGGAGTAACCAAGTAGGAACCCTTCATCACACTTCTTCTCAAATTTGCCAAGTCTTGTGCCCTTCTTCAATATGTAGCATTTGCACCCAAAGACCCGGAAATATGCAATGTTGGCTTTCTATCATTGAGGAGCTCATATGGTGTCTTCTTCAATAGAGGGTGACAATAGAGCCGGTTGCTATAATAGCATGCCGTGTGATGATTGCTTCGGCCCAAAAAGAATCACTCACATTGTATTCACTAAGCATGGATCTTGACATGTCAATGAGTGTCCTATTCTTTCTTTCAACTATCCCATTAGATTGAGGTGTATACTTGGCCGAGAATTGATGTTTGATTCCAAATTCATCACATAGCTCGTCAACTCTTGTGTTTTTAAACTCACTTCCATTGTCACTTCTCACTTTCTTGATTCTTCTATCAAACTCATTTTGGCTTCTCTTGACAAAGGTTTTGAATATGCCAAACACTTCACTCTTGTCAACGAGAAAGAAGACCCATGTATATCTCGTATAGTCATCCACTATCACAAAGCCATACTTGTTTCCCCCAATACTTGTATATGTAGTTGGTCCAAACAAGTCCATGTGCAACAACTCAAGTGCATGTGTAGTGCTCATCATTCCTTTGTTGGGATGAGTGTTTCCAACTTGCTTTCCCATTGGCATGCACTACAAAGCTTGTCTTTCTCAAAATGAACATCTTTTAGTCCTCTCACCATATCATGCTTCACTAGCCTCTTTAGTTGCTTCATTCCAACATGTCCCAAGCGCCTATGCCATAGCCAACCCATACTTGATCTTGTGAACAAACATGTTGTCAAATGAGCTTCACTTGCATCAAAGTCCACCAAATAGAGATTCTCATATCTAAATCCTTTGAACACCAAGTCACTTCCATCAACACTAACTATCTCCACATCATCCACACCAAATATGCATTTGAATCCCAAATCACACAATTGTGCTACGGACAATAGATTGAAGTTGAGAGATTCCACTAATAGCACATTGGAGATGCTCAAGTCATTGGAGATTGCAATCTTGCCCAAACCTTTGACCTTGCCTTTCTTGTTGTCACCAAATGTGATAGCATCCGCATGATCATTGCCACTAGTGTTGATTGACTTGAACATTCTTCCATCTCCGGTCATGTGTTGAGTGCACCCACTATCAAGCACCCAATGCCTTCCTCCCGCTTTATAGTTTACCTATAAGAGATCAATTCTTTTTAGGTACCCAAACCTTTTTGGGTCCTACAAGGTTAGTCACCAAGCTCTTGGGCACCCAAATTGACTTCTTCTTTGGGCCAACCATGGGTGCACCAATGTACTTAGCCTTCACACCATTAGTCCCCTTTGTAAGCATATAACAAGAATCAAGTCTAATAGATGAAACATGTGCAAAGTTCTTGTTCTTGTTCTTTTTAAAGCAATTTTGCTCTATGTGCCCGGATTGCTTGCAATTGTAGCAATAACGACCATTGCTCTTCACAAAACTAGTCTTGTGAGGAGCAAAGGCCGCCTTGCCCTTCTTGGGGATATAGCCAAGTCCCTCCTTGTTGAGTGGACACCTTTGGCTACCCAAGCACTTAAGCAAGCGGGCATCTCCACCATAGGCATTGCCTAAAGCATGAGTGAGCTCAACAACCTTGTTTTTAAGGTTTTATTTTCTACAACTAATGATGAATCACAAGTAGTAGAAGTAGGCATTTTAGTTGAGCTAGATGATGATGATGCATTGATGGGAGCAACAATAATAGGAGCATAAAATGATTCATCAAGTATATCACAAGTTACTCCTACATTGCATGTTCTACAACATCCTCAATCTTACTTTGATCAAGGAGGGAGGAGTGGGCTTCCTTGAGCCTAGTGTGAGCTTGATCAAGCTTCTCATGGGCTTCCTTTAGCCTCTCATGAGTAGACTTGAGCTCATCAAAGGATTGCTCAAGAGCCTTGTTGGCCTTGCGCAATTCTTTGCACTCCTTCCTCTTAGTCTCAATGTAAGAATGAGCATCTTGTAGCATGCTTATGAGGTCCTCCTTTGAGTACTCCTCATCATCATCACTATCACTCTCACTATCACTCTCATCGGATGATACCTTTGTGGCCTTAGCCATGAAGCATGACGATGGAGTGTTGAAGATAGAAGGCTTGCTTGAGATAGCAAGACTAGCCATAGCCTTCTTCTTGGTGGTCTTCCTCTCATCATTGCTTGAATCATCATCATCGCTTGAGAAGCATCACTATCCCATGTGACAACATAGGATCCACCCTTCTTCTTGCTCATCTTCTTCTCCTTCTTTTCTTTCTTCTTGCTCTTCTTGCGGTCATCATCATCTTCATCACTAGAGTATGGACAATCCGCAATGAAGTGATCCTTGCTCTTGCATCTATAGCACCTCTTGCTTGTGCTCTTGTTTGCATCTCTTCTCTTTCTAGCTCCATAGCCTTTCTTCTTCATGAACTTGCCAAATCTTTTCACAAATAGGGCCATCTCTTCATCATCCATTTCACTTGAGCTTGTGTCTTCATCATCACTTTCTTCCTTCTTAGCTTTGCCCTTGCTCTTGCTCTTGGAGGATGAAGCCTTGAATGCCACGGTCTTCTTCTTCTTCTCTTCCTCTTGGGCTCCCCATCCCGTTCCACAAGGTATGTGTCTTGTGTGACCACATCACCTAGTACTTGGTTTGGGGTCACCGTATCCAATCCTTCTCTCACTAGGATGGTCACCAAAGTGTCAAACCTTGGTGGTAAGCATCTCAAGAACTTGTGAGAAAAGTCCTTGTCCTCCACCTTCTCTCCAAAGCCTTCAAGTCATTTATGATCACTTGCAACCGGTGAAACATCTCCGGTATGCTCTCATCATCTTGCATCTTGAAGGTAGCAAGTTTGTCCTTGAGAATATATAGCTTGGCTCCCTTGACCGCCTTGGTGCCTTCATATGTTTCTTCCAATCTTTCCCATATCTCATTTGCTCTTTCAAGGTCCTTGATTTGCTCAAAGACTTTTGTATCAAAAGCTTCATAGAATAGATTGATTGCTATATCATTCCATTGGAGCTTCTCTTCTTCTCTTGGAGTGAGACTTGTGGGATCAATTATTGCAAAATCATGTTCTATCACATCCCAAATCTTCCTATTCATTCCTCTTGTGAATGCACACATCTTCCTCTTCCAACAATCAAAGTTGGTGCCGTCAAAATGTGGTGGCTTCCCCATATAGTTGATTTGAGCCATTTTAACACCGGAGGATGTTAAGCCTCAAACAATCGGTGACCACGGCTCCGATACCACTTGTAAGGTCCAAATTGGCTAGAGGGGGGGGGGTGAATAGCCTAATTAAAAATCTACACAAATTTTCTTAGGCAAACACTATTAGTAAGACAAACGGCGAAGCTTTTTGCGCTAGCCTAATAGTGTGTTGCAAGCCACCTATCCAATAGTTCTACCTAATATTTCTATGGCACACAATCAACTAGAGCTAGTAACAAATGCGGAATAAAAATACTATAGCTCTTGCACAAGAATGATGTACAATGAGTATACAAGACAAGTGTGTACAAGGAACTAGGTGAGCTAACTGCCACTACCTACACAAGATATATGACTAAAGATGTGCAACAAGAAATGATATCAAAACAAGAGATATAGATCAATATAAATACACAAGGTAAATGAACTAGATAAGGAGGATTTCACCGAGCCTTGAGGATCGCCAAGTAGAGAGCCAATCACCGGTGAAAACCACTTGTGATGCCAATCACCAAGAATATGAAGATGTAGACCAATCACCAAGAATGGGACACAACCACAAATAGCACTCGGGAGACAAAGATTTATCCCGAGGTTCACGTGCTTGCCGGCACGCTACTCCCCGTTGTGTCGACCAACACTAGGTGATCCGGCGGCTAATCGGCGCTAAGCCAAGCTCACGAAGAGCGCCACAAGAATCTACCACTAGTGAGGTAGCTCAATGACACGAGCAATCCACTAAGGATGCCTCTTGCCGCTCCGGCGAGGTGAGGCTCCAAAACCTCTCACAATCTCAATCGGTGGTGGCCAAGAACAATCTCCACTCTTGCCAATCAACCACCTCAACGCCTCCAAGCCGTCTAGGCACCGGCAAATGCCAAGAGTAACAAGATTACCCAATGCCGATGCGAAGAACTAGTGCCACTAGATTGAACTTTATCAAGAACGCGCACTAGATCACTCAATCTCACTTGGCTTGATCAATTCAACTTGGGAGATGAGTGGGGAGGCTTGTCAATGCTCACTAGAAGGCTTAGGAATCAAAATGTGCAAGAGAGCCCACTAGCAAGCCGGCCAACTCATATTTATAAGCCCCTTAAACAAATAGAGCCGTTACCTGTTCACTGCGCGAAAATCGCGACGACCGGACGCACGGTCAAGTGATCACCGGACGCTCCCACTGCGTCCGGTCGCTGGATGACAGCCACGTGTCCACGCGAATTCAACGTCGTTCGTTTGATCGTCCAACGGCTACTGCTCAAAAAGCTCCAAACGAGAGCACCGGACGCTCCGATCACCACCGGACGCGTCCGGTCATCCAACGGTTAATTTGGACGAAAAACTTCGTGATCACCGGACTCTACGTCATTAGCACCGGACGCGTCCGGTCAAGAAATTCGCTCAGCGTCCGGTCAGAACCAGAAAGGTTCCAGAGAGGTTTTTTATCGACCGACGCGTCGGTCGGTCACCAGTGACCGGACTCACTCAGCGTCCGATCAAACTGTTTGAACCTGATGCCTCTCGTGAACAGTGGTACAGGCGAGTCCGGTCGTTTTTCTTCACAACTGACCGGACGCGTCCGATCGCAGCGTCCGGTCGCTGTTCAGTGTCCGGTCAAGCCTGAAAACCACGTTTTCAACACGGTTTCTTCTCCTTTTCAAATGCTGCCAACACCACCACTTGTATACCATCTTGTGCAAGTGTGTTAGCTTTTTCAAAACATTTTTCAAAGGATTTATTAGACACTCACTAGGTCTATAGCATTGATATGTTAGAGAACACCTAGTGGCACTTGAACACCGCATAAGCCGTGAATAATCTCCTCTTAATAGTACGGCTATCTATCCTAAATGTGATCACACTCGCTAAGTGTCTTGATCACCAAAACAAAGAGCCCTATATGTTATACCTTTGCCTTCGGGCCTCTTTGCTCCATCTCTTCTCTTCTTCTTGCATTTCACAAAAGGTGGAGCACTTGATCTCTTGAGTGCTTGCGGCCAACACCATACTCCATGGTTGCCATCTTGCTAGCTCCACCACTTGGCTTGGTCATAATCCTTTCTTATAAGCTACACACATGCTTAGCAATAGGATTAGACCAAATAGGTTTCATCAATTAACCAAAACCAAACTAGGGCTTTCAGTACCCCAAGACCCGGAGGGACCCCGCCGTGTCCTGTACGTGCCGGGATGGGTGCTGTACGGCTTCCACATCGCCACGCCTCCACGTCCGCGCCCGAGATGGAGGCCACGCATCAAGGACGCCTCAACAACAATAACCACGTTGGCTACAGTGATTTCGACAAAACAGAGTTCCTACCCTTCGCCATATCGAGCGTTGTACATGTCAATCCTGTGTAAACTCTGGCCTCCTCTTGTTCTATAAAAGGGGACGCCAGGGCCCTTCGCGCGCAAGAGACAACGCGCGAGTCCACGGTTACGCATACGCTTTCGCACACAAGTCCACACACACATACACGAGTCCGGACTCCGGTCCACGCTCACTGAGCTTGTATTCGCCCCTGTACAAGCACTTAGGTGCAAGTAATACAAGAACCTCCTCCCCCGCTGGACGTAGGGTCTTCTTTGCCCGAACCAGGATAAATCCTTGTGTCATCTTGCATAACCATCCAGGAAGAGAGCACGCGATCATATTACTAGTTGGTGTCATACCCCCGGGGTAGAAACACCGACACCATTAAACATACAATATAAATAGTTTAAAAGTTATACCGACAATTGAAATATACGCATAAAAGAGTACTAGAAACTACATATAGACCTCAAAAAATGTACTAGAGACTTACAGTGCTATTCTTCTGCCTAAAAAGGGGTATAAAAAGTATTGATTATACTATCTTTATCAACTTTAAAGAAAATACCATGCTATCTTTTTTGTTGCATGATTCTCGAAGAGATGCAATATCCGAATTCCTCTTCATAACTGCACAAATATTTAAAAAACTCAATACTAAATAATTTTTTAAAAAATATTTATGATGTTAGCAAATAGCTACAGAAGTAGGCAGTGCTAGTTTTGTATGAAAATACGAAGAACAAAAGATGAAATTTTATCGAAGAGCAATCTGTAGATGAAGATGAGTGATCGGAGGAAGAGGACAACAGAACAGAGCCGCAGTGGCAACATAATCAAGAGATCAACGTTTCAAAGCCTATTTTTACGAAGTCCACGATTGGAATGGCAAAACTGCGAAGCACCATATTTAGAGTCTCAAATATCCAATTTTCTTTGCTAGTGTAGCATTTTCGTTTGTATTTGATATTTATTATTCAATCATTTGCTAATTAGAATTAAAGATTTATCTCGTAATATAACTAATCTATACAATTAGTTATTTATTTTATTAACATTTAAGGCTACTTTGGCAGCGTACAACCCCGCCGGGATCCCGGCCTCTTCCCGGGGCGACAAACCCACAGGGCCACCACCCCTGGGTTAATCTCCCGCCGCGTTTGGAAACCGAATGAGAAGTGGAATCTTGCCCGTTTCCCTGCGTTTTCTACGGGAGAGAAATCCGCGAGGCAACAGGCCGGGAGGATGCCCCTCGACTCGCGACGCTCGAGACCGTCGCCGCCGCCCGCGCAAGGTCCACTTCCCAATCTCGCATCTCTCGCTCCCCAGTATAGCCGCCGCCCCTCAAGCTTCTCATCGTCGCCACCAGTCGCTTCGGCTCGTGCTCGTACCACCGCACCTCTGCTTTAACCACGCCGGCTCGATCTCCACCACTGTCGCATGACTGCCCTAGTTGACCGCCATGCCTCGTGCCAAGATCCGGCGAGCTCTTCCTCTCTCCTCCTTGTCCTCCTCAGATCGAGCACATAGAACTCGAATCTGAGGTCGCTGTTTCATGGAGAGGATAGAGACTAGTATGTGTCTTCACGGTTCAGGTGCCAATCATCGATTTGGCTATTTTGTTGGTGGTGGTGACTCTCTTTAGTTTCCTTGGCACTTCTATTTTAGGAGCATTTTGTTTATTACACTGTTTTTATTATTGCCTTGTGTGGTGTTAGTATTGCTGTTTAATATGACCGACATACTTTCTAGGTTTGCATGTAACTGACCAAGCCCCTTTATCTGAAATTCATGAATTAAATCTGAAAAGAGGAACATGAAATTCAGGAGAACAAATCGAATAGGAACATAATGGTTACCCATACGATTTTTCTCTCACTCGCACAGATCATGGAAAAGAAAAAAAAAAGAGATTCTTTTTTTCTCTGATCAAAATTGCAGTAGGCACTAGCTAGGTTGTGCAGAGAGTACGTACACTTTACAGTATTAGAATTGTGAAACAAGGGCAGAGAAGAGAAGAAAAGCAATCAATTAGTCACAACTGAGATTTTGATACCACAATCATGTATGAAACTACTTTTGGTTTAAGGATCAGTGCATAAAAGTTTAGTTTGTTTCACATGACTCGGCACAAACAATAATAGTTCATGAGAGGAGAAAAGGAGTAAAATTACAAGAGAAGTTTAGCAACCTGCTATTGTACAAAAAGAAGTGAAGTGATGTGATGTGATCAGATAGCAGCAGGTCACTCTACTCTGTGCACTCGAAGTGCAATTTACTATGTAGTTGTTACTCTATGCTAATTGAATTTCACATCCTTAGATTGGCATCCATGCTGTCCAGGCAAGAGCACTACCTGTATCGTTGGCCTCATGCTAAGATTGTGGTTCACGCATTGTATGAGTGAGGACGTTTTCTTCAAATATGGTTGATGCAAAAGCAGTTGTATTTGTGTTGCCTGACTATTGTGTTGGTATTCGATTAAAGGAATGTTGAGCGAGTTTAATGCTCTACTCCTGCTTGCTAATTAAAACTAGCTGATAGATTGTGTGGAGTCAGTGTACCACATTGATTGTATGCTCTATATTTCTATTAGAAATTTTTGTGAAATAGTGAGGCTATCCTAGAGGCTATTTATATGGCTGATGAGGAGGTCATGAATTACTCCTGAGGCTAGAGTCTACTCATGTCTACTTTCTTCTTTTTGCAAAATTTCAATTTTTCATGATCCATGGTTGCCAGAGGTGAAAGGTTGGATACCCGAGTGGAGAATATTTCTATTTCAGTGCTGCTTCACAGGTAGGAATATTTTTGTCCAAAGATATACTAATACTGATACAATTGATGGCTTATGGACAACAAAATGCTTTCCAGTTAACTTTGTATTGCTTTTTTGCTATTAAAAAAATGCAACCACGATCCTCCTGTTAGAAGTGAAGCGGTAGTGCTACTGAATTGTAGTACTAATTATACTACACTATTATATGGCTTGTAGATGAAATTTCTCCTCCTCCAATTTGGTACTCTGCAAATTGCCTTAGTGCTCAACAAGTCACATGGGAAGTCTGACAATCACCAATAGAAGGATCAAGGATGCTGACTAAACTCAAATTCAGTGGTAAGTTTTGTTTTTTAATAGCAGTTTGCAGTTTGACTAAACTCAAATTCAGTGGTAAGTTTTGCTTTTTAATAGCAGTTTGCAGTCTTCAGTTTCTTCTAGTATAATCCTCACCTTTGAATCCGGGTAGGATCAGGTAGCAGAACAGAAGAGATGCATGTGACCAGAGAGCACATTGATAATAAATAGGCCAAAGTTTTGCAAGATATATGTTTCTATTTTTTTTCTTGTGATGGTGCTTTCATCGATCATGTGATGGATTATGCATGAATATTAGTGATTATTAAGTGTGTAATACAAGCATGTTGTCACCACTAACAATTTTTTTTGGTTTGCAGCAACCAACATGCAGCACCAGAAGGTCGGCAGCATATTGGTTTTTGAAACTGGAGGTCAAACTAAAGGCTAAAGAAGCGTGCAATTGTTGAAAATAACTTGCATAATTATTCATAAATTATTAAAGTATCTCATATATGAACGTTTGTACTATCTCATATAGAATGTATGAAATTTGATTGAGGGGAGATATTTTTAAAATATCATCATATTTGTATGTTCCTTTGTTTTTGTTTTTGGAATGCTTTTGTGAACTTATTTGAGTTTTTATTTCGAGGTCAGAACATGCGATTTATTATAGATTACAAGCAAACCAATCAATATAGTTCTCAGTTTCAAAAAAAAAATCAATATAGTTCTCTATGCTAGCCCAACACTTCAGACCACGGCTTGAGATTAACACTGTAAGACACCCAGGCCTATTTTGGTTTTGCTTCCAAACAGCGCGAGGGAAAGTAGACCGTGGAGGTGGAACGGCCCCAGGGAAATGACAAGCCGCTTAAATCCCGGTGGGGGTTAACTACACAGGGCAAATCTGCCCACTGTTCTCAAATCGGCCCCAGGGAAATTACAATCCCGCTTAAATCTCTTTTGTGAGTTCTTAGTGTTTTACGTATGTGTCAAGCTTGATGTGACGAAGAGAGCGTGAAAAAATTGGAAGTTTGATGGAATCTTAACGTCTGGCAGTACTGGAAACACACACAGGCACAGTAAACACTGGCGCGACGCTCTGAACTTGTTCGACCCTTGAAGCGACAACACGTACGGTCAGGACTCACAAAAACAGTGTACTTCAATGAAATAATAGGTCATGTTTAGATTCTCAAATATCCTCAAATATTTTATATAAAAACTATCACATCAAATTTTTAAGATGAAGCATTAAATATAAGTAAAAAATTTAATTAATTATATTTTTAGTCTGTTCACGTCGAGACGAATCTTTTAAGTCTAGTTAGTCTATGTTTGGACAAAGTTTGTCAAATAACAACGAAAATGCTACAGTAACCTTTCGCCACAAATTTCGAGAACTGAACAAGGCCTAAATCAAAATTTTCAACAAAACAATTATCTTATTTTTTTGAAATTACACCGTAAAACGTACAGTACGTAGATAATCATAACACACTCACCCTATAACCCTACAAACATACGTACACACCTAACCTATTCCTATGACTATTTTCGATGACCGGACCGGTGAATCTTCAAGATTATCGCAGTCTCACTTTTAATGCAAATGTCATCAACGTCCTTAAATTCTGAAACATTCTCAATTTTAATGAAATATTTGTACAAAGTATATATATATAAATCACACTTTCGAGTAATCAATCATCCAAGTTTAATAAAATCTTAAAGGGAACTTTATATTCATATCCCTACATTAAAGTTCGATGGTGATTTTACTTTTATTTTTTAAAAAAGGTTGTGACTTTATGCTTATTTTTAAAAGTTGAAGAATAAGTTACCCCCTACTCCTAAGTGCATCTAACATTGTTAGAGCATCTCTAATTATTTAGAAAAATTAACTTGTGAAAAGTTGTCATTTAGCAACTTGTTAAAACTTTTGGCAAGTGAATTTTTCATGTATCTCTAATAGTTTGGTAAAAATAACATAGAAAAGTAGGCGCGAGAGAAATGACGGCGGTGGCAAAAGGGAAAGAAACGCCGGATAGCAAGTGATGTTGACTTGGTAAATATATCAAGTAGGTTGGCTCCGATTCCAACTTGAAAAAATTTAGCAAGTCATATAGCAATGTGTTGGAGAACATTTTTTTTTCTTTTCTCAATAAAACAAGGATAGCAAGTCATTTTCCAAACTATTGGAGATGCCCTTAATTCAACTATAGAAATACAAACTTCATATCATGCAGATTTGTTCCTT
This sequence comes from Coix lacryma-jobi var. lacryma-jobi, assembly GCA_009763385.1. Lineage (NCBI taxonomy): Eukaryota > Viridiplantae > Streptophyta > Magnoliopsida > Poales > Poaceae > Coix > Coix lacryma-jobi. The sequence continues at coordinate 23,979,425 of CM019830.1, read as the reverse complement.
TTTTAAAAAAAATGATGTTTTAACCCCTGTTTTCACGTCAAGTATTTGGACAACATTTTGATAAACTTCAAAGCATAGGTCCTGACTCGTACTTCCACCTTTAATATACCCATTGAGAGAGCTCCCCTCTCTGATTCTTCAGTCTGGTCCTTGATCCTTTGACAAAGTGATTTCATTAAATTTTTAGTAGGAAGCAGGATAGGGAGCTGATAAGAATTGATTCTCTACTGATCTCTACCGAAGTATAATAAGGAGCGAGGTGAAACAGTTTTTTACTTCAAGCTTCTAGTATAAATGGAGAAGTGATTCTCTCTTCATCCCACCTAAATCTGTTAGTGTTTTAAATATTTGCCTGGTTGAAAGTGGTTCTTTTAGAAGAAGCTCAAGCTAGAGCTCTCCCAAACGACCCTTTTAATGTTGCTCTACTATTAACACAAACGTGTGTACACGCGCTTTGAAAAAGAATACACCTCCTTTTTTGTTGCTGCTGCCATCATGTTCCACATCTACTTGAGACTCTACAACCCACCTTTTTTCTTTTGTTGCTGCCAACGTAAGCGCAACTAATTAATTAGTTGAGGATAATAAGCTACATATGGAAATGTTCACTAATTAGTTTGCTCTAGATTGCAATGACAAACACCATATAGAAATGTTCATATTGTAATAGCAAGATACCTATACTGTCTTTTTCTTATGGCACGGGAGTTCTAGCTTAGTTGACTTGCCCTTGCCTTGACTAACTTATCTGACCAAGGTATCTGTCTCCATTATTTTTTGTACTGGACCTCCATTTTCTTTTGTATGCAGCCAGGAGCGAATTTACAGGGGTTTATTGGGCCCTGACAAATTTTATAGATCCTTTAGCAAAACACTGTTAAAGTTCTGCAATGTACAGGCCCTGAAGCTCTACAATGCACAATGAATTTAGAGCAGTACGTCTTCAATGCTAGATGTAAAACTACAGTCTTTTAGTATTTGGTGCAACTTATCAGCGGGGTGTAAAAAAGACTGTTAATTTGGTTCGGTGGTTTGCTTCAAAACTACTCTTCTTGTACTATTTTTTTTCTTTCAAAATTAAAGTTGCCTGAGTTAGTATCGACTCATTAAACTCGGTTTGAAATTTTGAATGCAAGTCTTTAGCAACATAGAAAACTATAGTATAAATAAGAATATATTAATTTCAATGAAAAAACTACAGTAGGTGGCTCGATGCATCGTGCACACCCAATGACCCTGTCACCCTACAAACCTGGCAGTTTGTGGGCTTGGCTCTATCAAAAATTCAGAATCGATCCGCAGATAGCAGATAACCTTTGATGGAAGCCCAAAAGGTTTGGTCAAAATTGGGCCTTCTTAGCTACTTTGAACGACCTGGATGCCCAAGCTACTCCCCTGGGTCTTTCGTCCGCACGGCCCAAGATGGGTCTTCGTCCCTGCGTGCTTCCGAGTTGCCTCCGTCCTCTGATTCCTGGGTCCTTCTCGGTGGCTGTATCACTACTCCTCCTCAAGAACCAAGAATCAACTGGGCTACATCACGAACGACAACGATGGACAGACTAACCCGACCGACGATGATACACGAGGAAAAGCCCAAGAATCGACTTTTCATATGCACCATAGTGAAGCATATGGAACAGTACTGTACTCTTTTGCTCTTGTGGAGGATCTTCGGCTACGACTCTACGAGTTCAATATCTGTCAAACTACAGTTTGTATCCATGTCCTTTAGGTCGAATATATCGGCATCGTTTCCTGAATTTTCTTTTTTCAAAATTACGCCACGCTGTCAGATATCGATTTGTAAAAAAGAAAATATCGTAGACCATCATCAGTAATTTTCCAACAGCAAGCAGCCAAGCCGTAACTCTCATGCCATGTGTGTCGCCGCCCCAAGGACGACGCTGCCATCCTTGAGGAATGAGGAGAGGAGGTTGAGGCCAGCGGCCGGCGTCACCTCGTTGTCGAAGCTTTCACATCCGGCCAGGCGAGGCGGCCAGCGTGGTCTCGTGATAGGATTATGCACAGCCCGAGCCCGAGCCCGCTCATCCTATCATGCCCGCCGTGCATCCTCTGGCCAGTCTTTCTCGATCAAGACCCCAGCCAGTAGCCACGCCCACCCGGCAGCGACTAGTCGTGCGGTCGTGCCACGTACCGGAGTACGTGTAGGGCCGGGGGAGAAAAAATCGTACTGCCAGCGCCGCACCGCCAGGACGACAAATCGACACCAGGTCCACGGCGGCGCGCGCCAAATTCCATCACGCCATCTGTCTGGCCAGTGCACACACACGCCCTGGGCACGCGCCAGCCCTTCTCGTACGTCGCGGCCACGTACTGCCTGCCGATGGAGGAAGAGGACGACGGAGGCACGGAGGGGTCCATGGACCACCATCATGGCAGCCGGCGCCCTAGGGCGCACGAGCGCTCGCCGCGGACGGCCGGCGTCCCGCCAAGGCGGCACAGGCCCGCCCGCACGCGCGCGGCAATGAATGCGCGACGCCACGGCGCGGCGCGCCCCTCCCAGTCCAGTCCCAGTCCCAGGCGCGACGACAGCTACGGCGGGGGCGGGCGGACGCCCCTGCTAGCTTTCGGGCGGTAACGACCCGCTGGCCAGCCACGGCGCTGCCCTGCCGCCGAGGGAACGACGGCGAGCCGCGCCGCCGCTCACACGTATCGTGCCGCGTCTACCCGTCTGCGTCTGCGTCGGGGACCAACCTGGGCTAGCGGACAAAGCGTGGCTTTTTGCTGATATTTTTTACGCAGATTCGGCGGGGCTCTCAGAGCTCTCTGCTGGCTCAGGATGGTCCTCCGACCGAAAGCTCGGTCTGGGGTTTTGACAATTTGACTGCTTGCTGTTGGCGTAGGGATCGGTTTCGGTTGCCCTGGTACGCCTACGCGGCGCGCTGTGGTTCCTCCGGCGGCGCCGCGGCCTCTTGGAAGCTCTGACCGCTTATTTGACCTCACGCCGTTGTTCTTCTCACTGAAATTTCTAGAATCTTCGCGAGATGCCCGTGCGTGACGTGACAGTGATATTATAGTAGCTCGGCGCGGCATTACGACGGTGAAATTCCATGATGGAGGTCCTTGGACGAACTCGTGGCACTCGACGACGCCCGTCGACGTCGTCGTCACTAGCTGGACGTAGTACCGGCACTGGCGGTCGAGGTTTGCCTAGAAAGGCAGAAAAGGATTGCAAATGCTTTGTTTGCCTTTCCAGCAATTCCCGGCTCGACGGCTCGTCGTCTCTTCAACGTTCACTGTTCCACAGGACGGCGAGCTGCCACGAAGACCGATCGATCGATCGATGAGGTAGTACTACTCCAGTTGGTTTAGGAGTTCTCAAATTCCGTTCACTGCTGAAAACGAGAGGTCATCAGGTAGTAGCAGGCTACACGATGCACGCCTGAATTAAACAGACGGACCTACCAATGACCACGACGCGATCACGTTACAGTACTCCTCATTGAGGCCAGTGTCAATGGACAGTTTCATGTCTCGGTTTCTAAGACGAATGAAATTACTGATGAAATAGATCTCTTTCTCAATGTACAGTTTCAGTGCACAGTTTCACATGCATTGCGGTCCCGTGATTCCTCCTCCTCTCTTCTTTTCTTCCTTGAACCACGTGTGTTGTTGAGATGAAACATACTTAATGCTCTCAAGGGGGGTTCATCATGGTTTCACCGTTTTGGAAACAGGGCTCAAAGGTTTCATGGGGATAAAACTTTTCTCTTCTCTCTCCTTCTAGTTTCATATAAAAAGCTGATGTAGCACCCTATTTAATATGTACGAAACCTCACGAAACTCGTTGAGACTGGCCTGACTAGCAAAAGCAGTCCAGCTACTAGTACCCTACAAGCAGCTGGCGTACGTGGCCGTCCTGGCATCCACATCTGCGCCGAGATATTTCCCCGGCCGGTGCGGTGGCCATATCACCGATCGCCACTTGGGTGGGGCGCGGCCATGGGCAGTAGCTTGCAAGTCAACATACGGCCGGCCCGGCCCTGCCGCCGTTCCATCGGAGACACCTGTCCAGCCACAAACGAATTTTTTTTATTAATAACCCAATTAAATAAAAAATTCAAAATTAACACTGTTTAATTTTTTTTTCAAAACTAACCCTTTTGCCGCGCCGTGCCGCATGGCGCGGCAAAAAAGCGTTAGCCGCGCCATGAGGGCTGGCGCGGCAAACGGGGCCAGAGTGGGCACGGCCGGCCAAGCAGGCCCGCGTGGGCCCGCTGTCAGTTTGCCGCGCCAGGCGGGCTGGCGCGGCTGGTGGCTTTGCCGCCCAGGCGGCCTGGCGCGGTCAACGCTTTGCCGCGCCAGGCGGGGTGGCGCGGCAAAGCACATCTAGATCTGGCGCCCGCGGCTTCTTCCTCCTTTCTCCTCCTTCTCGGCCGCACCCGCGCCTCCGTCCCGCCGCGCGCCGCGTCGAGCCCCGCCGCCGCCGCCGTCAAACGGCCGCCCCCGGGCGCCCCCGTCCACGTCCCAGGTCCCGACCGGCCGCCCCGTGCCTCGTCCCTGTCCTTGCCTGTCCCGCCCCTGGGCGCCCGAGCCTCCGTCCCGCCGCCGCCGCCGTCGGATCCCCGCCGCCGCCGCCGTCACCGCGCCCCGGGCGCCCCCGTCCCCGTCCCCGTCCCGCGCGGCCGGCCCGTGCCTCGTCCCTGTCCCCGTGCCTCGTCCCCGCCCCGCGGCGCCCCCGAGCCTCGCCCCGTCCCCGTCCCGGCGGCCGCCCCCGTGCGCACCGGCGCCCCGGCCGCCACGGGCCGCCCCGGCGACACCGGCCGCCCCCGGCCGCCACCGCGCCACCGGCGCCCCCTCCACCACCGTCTCCACCATCGTCCACGACCGGAAGGTATTTTTTTTTTCTTTTTGTTATTTTTGTAGTTTGCGTTAATTAGTTAGTTAAATAGGTTAGTAATTTAGTTATTTATTTATTTATTTGCTTAGTTAGTTATCTAGTTAGTTAGTTAGGTTAGTTAGGTTAGATTAGTTAGTTAGGTTAGGTTAGGTTAGGTGGTTAGTTAGTTAGTTAGTTATATAGTTAGTTAGTGTGTTAGTTAGTTAGTTAGTAGCTAGTAGTTAGGTTTGTTAGGTTAGTTTAGTTAGTTTTAGTTAGTTAGTTAGTAGGTAGTTAGTAGTTAGTTAGGTAGGTTAGTTAGGTTAGGTTTAGTTAGTTAGTTACTTAGTTAGGTTAGTTACTTAGTCTAGGGTTTAGGGTTTAGGTTAATATGTTAGTTAGGTTAGTGAAGACAACATAGTATTTATGTCATTTGTATTTTAGAGAAGACCATCACTTGACCATCACTTGACCTTAGTTGCACTATTGACTTTGTAGATGGACACTGTATTCACATTGTTTTATGGAGGCACAGTTAGTAAACGAGACGGGTTGTTTGATGATAACATGGAACAAGAACTCGAAGTATTTGATGAGCGTCCTTCCTTTACGGACCTTATGTGTTGAAGTCTGAAGGAGAAGTTTGATGGTGATTTCTCGTTGAAAGGGAGATTTGACAGTGGCAAGATTAGGTCGAACTATGCGTTGTTGCCCTTGCGCAACCAGGCTGACTGGGCAAAATACCAGGCGATCGTTATGGCATCCAATTCGACAATGGGTGAGATCGTGGTAGTGGATGGTTTGAGGAAGCAGGCAGAGGCGTCCGATGATGGCAACGATGGTGAAGCACAGGAGGTAGGGGATGATGACGATGCAGCTCCGATGACTATGGACGTTGATGGTCACCCCACGCAGGAGACGGTGTATGCAACTGAAGATGCCCACGCTGACGTCGGTCAAATAAACAATGATTTTGATGTGGCCGACATAGAGCGGAGGAGCAGGAGGAGCATGAGGCACAACTATTTGATGAAAACTATGATTCTGATGATGATTCAGACTATGACGAAGAAGAGGACAGTTATATTTCTGCTATGCCAGAGCCGGTTCGTGCTATTCCACAACCGGTTCGTGCTATGCCACAGCCGGTTCCTCAGAATATGCATCCTCCAGGGAGACTAGTCACTGATATACCAGAGGATCATACACATTTTGATGCGTGGGGGCGTTTTAGCGAAGCACGGTATTATGTTCCGCCTGATCCTTTGACTGAGACAGAGCTGCAGCAATTGAGGTCGGTTAACATGCAGTTTAGAGGCGTTCCAAGTTATAGGGATGTCAGTATGGTGGACCAGGCTGTTTGTGATACTGGATTGAACCTGTGCAAGCAAACACTGCATGACCATACAGATTGTATTCTTCAGAAGGGGTATGATTTTCAACACTATGACTGAGCTGAAGCTTTTCCTTCAGCACTATGCTGTGCATCATCATCGACCGTACACGGTCAGCCATTCTGATATTAGTTTGAGGTACCACGTCAGGTGTATGCATCATAGTTGTCCGTGGAGGCTGAATGCTCGCAAGAGAACTGATGGCAAGTGGGAGAATCAGTAAAGTAGTACAACCGCATACCTGTTTTACAAATAAGGGACAAGAAAAACATCCTCAGTTGACGGCAAGATACCTTGCACGGCGCATTTTGGCATTTGTTGATGATGACGCCGACGTATCTGTTTCACAATTGCTTATCTCCATATTTGGATTCACAGGCTATAAGGTGACTTATGGAAAGGCGTGGCGTGCGAAGCAGATCGCCCTTGCAATTCGTTGGGTGGTTGGGATGAAGCGTACAACAGGATTCCTCGGATTTTGTGTGCAATGCATACTATAACCCTGGCCTTAAATGGTTTCCACACACCAATGGGCAGTATATAGACCGCAACACCGGCAAGGTTACACATGTGCTTCAGCGTGTATTTTGGTCTTTTGCACAAACAGAGCATGCGTATCAGTACTGTCGTCCAGTCATACTTGTGGACGGTACTTTCTTGACCGGAGCGTACAAGGGTGTGTTGATGATGGCGGCGGCTGTTGATCCCGAGGACCAGATAGTTCCAATTGCTTTCGCCTTGGCTGAGGGGGAGAACGTTGAGTCTTGGTCTTGGTTCATGGCCCTGCTACGGATACAAGTGTTAGGGCCTTCTCGGACAATATGTTTGATTTCGGACCGTCATGTTGGGTTGCTTCGTGCCGCAGAGGAGGAGATAGAGGGTTGTCCTCCTCTAGTGCACAGATGGTGCATGCGTCACTTTGCCGCCAATTTCTGGCGTCGGCAGAGAAAAAAGGAGGTTTGTGCCAAGGTGAAAGAGCTATGTTGTGTTAAAACTGAGCACAATTCAAAGAAACAATGGAAGAGTTGGACAAAATGTTAAACAGTGCTGCCAGGGCCTGGATCGAGAGACAGATGGAACACAAGGAGAAGTGGGCGCTTGCTACGATGATGAGGGCGGTTTCCGGTTCGGCATAATGACCACCAACTCATCGGAGTCTTTCAACAAGGTATTCACCGGTGTTAGAGCCTTGCCCGTTTCTGGAATCGTTGAGTACTCGTTTCACAAGACCAACGAGTATTTTGTGAAAAGGTGGTCCATTGCTCAAGACAACCTACAAACGGATGGTGAATTTGGAAAGGCGGGAAAGGAGCACATTCAGGAAAATGAGATCTGGGCAACGCAGCTAACTTGTGAGGCTTATGGACCAACCAGACAAATCTATAATGTTCGAGCAAAGGGTGGAACTACCATGGGCGGGGAACGCTACGGTGGTCGCAACTATCGGATCGATCTTCAAAGAGTGGAATGCAGTTGTAACGTGCCGCAGATAATGCATGCCCTTGCTCTCACATGATTGCGTCCTGTAGAGCGCGCGGATATAACTACAAGGCCGTACCATATATGTCCGAGTACTATCGCCGGAGCAACACCGTCGCAATATGGCAGAGCAGCTTCGAGCCTTACCTTGATCCCACTCAATGGCCTCCATACTTGGGTAGAGACTTCATGCCTGATCCTGAGCTGCTGAAGTTAGGTAAGGGTAGGAGGAGGAAGAAGAGACTAAAGGGTGACATGGACAATATGGATAGGTATGGCGGGGGGGACTTTGACCAGACACCGAGCACGAACCTATGCTCTGTTTGCCACATGCCAGGGCATAATGCAGCCTTCCATCGTAGACAAACACAACAGGTGTACATATGTCTTCATTTGTTTTAATGCTTTATTATTGTTATCTTTACTTATATTAATTATTTGAATGCTTTTGCTATTATTGTACATATGTCTTTCATTTGTTTTAATGCTTTATTATTTTTGACGCTGTACTAACTTGTTACCATGTTTGTTTAAACAGGATGGCGAACCCTCCGGCGTACCCTCTCCTTGAGCCGTTCTACGACGGCGAGCACCGGGCGCACAGGCTCACCGACTACGCCCCTCCGGAGAGGTTGTCTTGCTGAGGCCGCGCACCCACCTATGGCACCGGTGGGACGAGCGCTACGCACCCTTCCTACGGCGCGCGGGCTTCTTGGTGCTAGCCCGCGTTGCCAACGACGTGGTGGGTTGCAGCTCGACCCCGCGCTCCTCACCGCGCTGGCGGACAGGTGGCGTCCCGAGACGCACACCTTCCACCTAGCCTGTGGGGAGATGACCGTGACGTTACAGGACGTGGCCAAGATTTTTGGTCTACGCCTGGGCGGCCTCCCCGTGACGGGGATTCTTGACACCGACACGTGGATGGACACCGTCCACCAGTTCTGTGGTCGTACGCCCCCGACGACGCAGACGCTAAGAGGAACAAGTAAGCTAATTTTTTTTCTAATTTAGTTGCATACGATGTGCTACTATCCTTTCCTAACTTTTACTTTTTGTAAACAAACAGGAAGACTACTGGGGTGCCTTCGTCGTGGATCACCCAGCACTTTTCGTATTGCCCCCTCAACGCTGACCCAGGGTCGAGAGGTATGCCAGAGTGTGGCTTGGCACTTTATTGGGGCCTTCCTGTTTCCCGACTCATCGGGGAACACCATCAGCTGGATGTTCGTCCCCATCCTCGCACAGCCGTGGGAGAACATCGCGGCTACAGCTGGGGGAGCGCTGTTCTAGCATGGCTGTACAGACAGCTGTGCGAGGGGTGCCGGCGGAGGCAGGCCTCCTCTAGCTTGGGAGGGTGTCTGCCCCTGCTCCAGGTTTGGGCCTGGCAGCGGCTGCCTGTGGGTCGTCCCGCGTACGAGAGGAGGAGGCGGTAAGTACATACCTCTTGCGTGCGTGTGCTTTTACAAATTTACAGTCATTTAACTGATTCAAATTGGAATGCAGGTGTGGACGCACCCGGACACCCGACCCACTGCTCTGTTTGTCTGGTCCACGGCAGAGGCAGTTAGAGGCAACCCCAGCGCCGCTACCACCTGTACACGGACTTGCTGGACGTCCTGACACAGCACCAGGTAATTCCGGAATGAGTTCAATTTTTTATATTGAAAAAGGAACATGACTAACTATGTCTGTTCATTACAAACAGGTCAGTTGGGACCCCTGGGACCTGTACGACAACGTGTTCGACCCCGCCACGGAGCTGGACCGTTTAGATTGGCGTTGCACCGTCCCTCTTATCTGCTTCTACGTGGTCGAGATGCACTTGCCCATCAGGGTGATGCGTCAGTTCGGCCTACGACAGGAGTTTCCTCCACCTCTGATTAGCACGGATCAGAGGTTGCACAAGTAAGTATCCTCCACAGTGTTGTTCAGTTACTCTAGTAAATTCTATCTTATGCTCTAACAGATGGGTTTCCTTTGCAATGCAGGGTGAAGCGCCAAAGCAGACGGAAGAATCCCGTTGATTGGCGCGCGGAGCACGCCGATCATGTCCTGAGTTGGACAAACAGGTACCAGCAGGACGTTGACGACGGCGAGCCGTACGACCAGGGCGTCTTCGACCAGTACCTACAGTGGCTGCACCGGAGCACCCGGTTGCACATTAAGCCACCGTACTACGAGGCCACCGCTGAGGACGAGTCGGACGACGACGAGGACCCGTACGATGCTACCACTAGGGCATCGACTCAGCCTGACAGAGCCCCTCTACACAGCTACGTGGTAATATATCATGTCCTTCAAATATGTTGTGTTTCTGTACTTGGTGTGCACTTACCCCCTGGTCTTGTGTCGGCAGGCGTCGCAGTCTCGGTACTCCGACGAGGCAGCGCAGCTTATACACCACACCAGCTCTACTGGGGACCACGCCCCGGTACAGGCTTTTCTGCAGGTATCATAACACATTCGAACTGCACGTGTAAATTTTAAGAAGTCATAAACTGTACTAATATTTATTATTATTATTTTCTTATTTGCAGAAAATCAGGAAGGGCTGCAGGAAGCTTGCTCAGAAGCTTGGGTGCATGGACACAGCGTGGGCCCCACCGCACCTTCCTCAGCCTTCGAGCCCTTTGGTGTCAGACACTGTACCAGCAGCAGCAGCGTCGTCCGACGCTCGGACGGGAGGCACTTCTGCGGATCCACGCGGAAAGGGCCCCGCTGCAGAGGAGCAGCCCGAGGAGGAGGGGGAGGAGGAGGAGGACGAGGAGCAGTACGTCGAGCGCACGACACCACCCTACACGGCTAGTGCAGGCTACATGGCCCTCGGCCATAGCTCGCACTACGCTGGAGGGTCCTCTCCAGAGGTGGCCTGGACGACACGGCGTGGCAGGTACCTGGTGCTTACGACTACCCTAGTGGCTACTACACCGGCCCTGGCTGGCAGCCTTGGCCAGAGCAGGGCGCAGCACAGGAGCTGGGGTACTCACAGCTAGGTGGAGCTCCACTACCTACTCAGGAGGACGTGCAGGTACATAAGTTGACCGCTATACATTTAAGTTCGTCAGATATATTTAAGTTGTTTGCTAACATTTATTTTGAATGTTGCAGGGACCTAGTCAGACGCAGGGGTCACCACGCCGGCAGCCACGCGCACGAGACCGCACGGACGTCACGTTCACGCCGAACATGGATCTGTCGCAGCCGAGGCGTCGGAGGCGGCCTCGTCAGCCGTACACACCTAGCTAGGCTTAGTGTTAGACTATATGGATAGGTGATGTATATGTTAGATAACTTGTTGAGAACCCTATTATGTACTTCGTGGAGCCTGAGCCACTAAGCCTGGTTTTTATGACCGCTATTATGTTTCCGTTTATTCAAATTGTGTCAATGTTTGGTTCCTTGTTATTCCGTTTGCGGAAAAAGACAGAAAAAACGGAAAAAACACATTCGATCAAACAGAGACAACACATTAGGACAAAGATCGATCAGGAACTCGACCAGTCGGCGGGAAACCTTGGGGCTTTGCTGGAACCATGCCAGCTTTTGCCGCGCCAACCCTGGGGGCGCGGCTGACGCTTTTGCCGCGCCAGGCGGCGGGGTGGCGCGGCAAATGCATTAGCCGCGCCATGCCGCCTGGCGCGGCAAAAGCGTCAGCCGCGCCCCCAGGGTTGGCGCGGCAAAAGCTGGCATCTTGTTGCACAGCCTTTTCAGTGTGTGTTCCTGTCTCATAAGTGCTCTGCAGTTTTGATTCCCATAGACTTTTCAGTGTATAGGCTTTTCAGTATATAGGCTTTTCAGTGATTAGATTTTTCAGCGAATAGCCTTTTCAGTTGCATTAACTACACACTCACAATGCAGCTGAGATAATTCACAAGTTCAAAACCAGGGCTCCGCCTATATAAACCCATCAGCGCCTTGCATATTCAACAACTTCAGCAGAGCTTGCGAGGTTCGTAGTAGAGATGTCTGGAGGTTCGTCCAAGGCGGGAGAGGAAAGGGTGGGAGGAAGGGACCTCCCATTGTGTGGGAGGGATCTCTTGGTCCTGATTTCTTCTTAGAGGCACTATATGACTTTCCCGTTGAGAGCAAAAAGGATTTCAGCCGGGACCGTCCTCTTAGGGGATATGATAACCGTTTAGAGGACTGGCCAAAATGCCGCCATGGTGAGGACTGTTTGGTGCAGATGCTCCACGACGACCTGGAGGCAGGCCGACGTTTCTTCAAATGCCCGCGAGCATGGGTAACTTTATTTTGTGTGCTATGCCTCTCATGTTTGCTAATACTTAGTCATTTTGTGAATGACAGTCTTCTATTTCCGAAGAAAACTGCGGCTTCACCAGATGGGTGGATCCTCCTCCAATATGGCCGCATCAGGAATACATCTATTATCTGCAGCGTCGTATCGACGATCTTGAAAGAGAAGTTAAAAGCATGCTCAAGGACTATGATGATGACGACAGCGATGCAGGCGGTTCAGATGAAGCAATATGCCTTGATCCATATTGCAACTGCCCGCATCACAAGAACAAGGGGCCTCCACCGCCGCCCCCACCACCGCCACCACCACCACCACCCGCAATGGGAGGCTATTACGGAGAAGGGTCTACTCAGTTTGCTATGTGGGACGGCTTCTAGACTACTTAGATCACTATGTGCGTGTTGTGTTGTGCCAATCAATTACCTAAGGCATGTTAGGATTAGTCTAGGACCTTTTAACCAAGTTACGGTAAAAGGTCCTCACATGCCATGTACTAGTTTTTGTTTGTGTAATGGTTTGCTCTATTCTATTTCTCGTACTTTATCCCACAAAAAATCAATGACACATGAACTACCGCAAACAATACAACAACATATAATAAAGCCGAACAAAGTGCAGTTCAAGACTACATAATCGAGGATCCGAAATAAACGGTACACGGAAGTACAAACCAACAGTACAATACACTAACAAGTCCACCAAATGACAACGATGTTCATTACTCAATAATGACTACTGAACCTACCACACTACTGAGTGCAACGAGGCCACTTTTCTTCCTCACAGCATCCGGATCCTGCTCCATGGCAGCCTTGGCACGGCGCACACGCTCAAGCCTCTTCTCCCTCTCCCCCTACGCTTAGCTGCATCCCTCATTCTTGCCTCTTCCTCATGCTGCTTTTGTGCTGCCTCTTCTTTGCGTCTCTTCTCCAAACGCTCCTTGTCCTCCGCAGCCCACTTTTTCATCCTCTCTACGTGCTCCTTGTCCTCCGGCTTCATCTCAGTGTCGATCCACTGCTCGAAGTCACATAGTGGTGGAGGCTCCTGCAAATACGACTAAGTCAATTAGGTAATAAAATATAAATGATTTGTCATTCATGTATAGAACAAGCCATCAGCTTCTCACCATCAGTCCAATACGGATCTGTTTAGGTGTAGGGTCAAAGGCATAATTCTCACACATCCAATACCTCTGACCGTATGTGTGCTCCTCATCAGATATTGCGACCTTACAATCATCGCCGCAGTAGCACATGGGCACCGGAACACCGCTAGGCAATGGCAAACGGGCAAAGGCATTGCCCGTGAGAGGCTGCCTACAATCATCAACGCAATAACAAATGAACATAACACAAAATTACTTCATTAAAACAGACAAATAAATAAACAATGTACCGATCTTACCTTGCCTTACTAGCTTTGCCACGCCGCGGCATCCTAACAATAAAAAATATGTCAACGCTACACATACATTCATGATTAATTATAAATCTACATAATGACGTAACAAATATTACACAAAAAAATTGTACACAAAATGAACAAAATATTAAGCAAAACAGATATAAAAGTCTAATACATGAACAAATCCATCATTAATTAACAACTAACGTCACGACAGTATCAAAATAAATATTGTCTACAAACCCTAACTTACAAAAATCATGGTTCAATCCTACATTGCAAAATGGAAAAGAACAATAATATGGATCAAAATACCTCTTGTAGACAAGTTTGATTGGGGGAGGAGATGAAAGAGAGGAGGAATAATGGAATGGATTGGATTGAATTGGTTTTGGAGAGAGAGATAATGAGGAGCTGCTGCTCGCGCTGCTGCCAGATCTAGATGGGCTTTGCCGCGCCACCCCGCCTGGCGCGGCAAAGCCGTTGACCGCGCGCCAGGCCGCCTGGCGGCGCAAACGCACTAGCCGCGCCAGCCCGCCTGGCGCGGCAAACTGACAGGCGGGGCCCGCCCGATCTGCGTGGCCGGGCGGTGCCACGGTGGCACTTTTGCCGCGCCGCCATGCATGGCGCGGCTAACGCTTTTGGCCGCGCCATTGGGGACGGCGCGGCAAAAGGGTTAGTTTTGCAAAAAAAAGACAGTTGTTTATTATGAAATTTTTTATTTAATTGGGTTATTAATAAAAAAAAATTCCCACAAACACACGGCTCCCGCGTTGTTTATGCGGCGGCGTCTCTGGCGTCTGGCGTGTTAGAGCACTCACAGTACAGACTTTACTCATAGAGTCTAAACCTCAAAGACTTTATCACTAGACTCCATACTTTCCAATGCAAAGTTCATAATAGTAGTTTCTATAAACAAAAACATTTATTAAGAAGCACAAACAAAAGTGATCAGTTGTGGCATACTACATGTGATCCACCTTACATCTCACAGCAACCATGCAGCACTGATATAGCATCCAAAACCGTACTCCATACAGTCAACATCGGTCCATTGCAATAAGAATAGAAATATAGATAATAATACTAAAATATCTAGATAATCTTCAACTATTGCTTCAGAAGCCTGCAGCCTTAAAAAAAACATTCAGCATCCATCGACCCTCCAGGTACACTCCATGCTCTCTCCAGCATCCTCCAAATAAGATGAGCTAGTAAAAAAGAACTTTGTTGTAAGAAAAATAGACATATAGTAAAACAACAGAACTATTATAACATATCCATAGGAAAGTATTCATGTAACATGCTAGTATATAATATATAGATTAATCGTTCTACCTAATTAGTTTGATGCCAAACTTTTGCCAAATGTGTCAATAAATCAGATTGTAGTTTCCTGTGAGCTTCACGATCACGAATCTCGGCATTTCTCTGTATTACCTCCTCCATCACCGGATTATGTCCATGGGTGATTGTAGATGCATGAACATTAGAAGTGGTTCCTTCCTCGTTTAGGTCAAACGAATCATCCTCTATATCCTTCTCGTCCTCGATATATCATGTTGTGAAGTATTATACAAGCTAACATTATATTCTCAAGGTCCCCTTGATCATATAGACGAGTTGGCCGACGCAAAATGGAAAAACGAGACTGTAAAATGCCAAATGCACATTCAACATCTTTTCTTTCCCTCTCTTGATGTTGTGCAAACAGCTTGTTCTCAGCTGATTGTGGTGCTCAGCTTGATCATATAGACGTGCTTAGCTCTTTTTTGGCTTTCTTATTGCCAATTGGTCACTTTTCTCCATCTAATTCCAAATTCACCACTGCAGATAGGTTAGTATTGTCCTTTGGTCGCTTTTCCTTTTCCTTCTTTAGCCTAGCAACATATGCAGACCACTTCTGCTGACCACGTACCACCTTCCACATATGCAGCAGATGGAATGCCTTACCATTATGTGAGCCAGCCCACATCTCTAAAGCTTTGTCAGTTAACTGGTCATCACTCATTCCACTTTACCACACTCCATCGGCATTTACCCACACTCCATGAAAATCCATTAATGGTTTCTTCGAACGATCCCAACGAATTTTCAGTTGGTTTCGGTTCCTCTTACGACTAGCTTCTGTAGTCTTGTTGTACTCTATAGTGACATCTTCCCAATACCTTTCTGCCTTCTTGCAATTCTCATCGACTGGATCCTTTGAATCACGCAACCATGCACTAGCCTGAAATAAGGAGCCAACTCAGTGTATTGCATTTTCATGTAACTAATCTTAGCATGTTTGTAAGGAACGTACCAGACGTTTATCTTCGTCAACCATCCAGTTCAAACACTTGTCGGTTCTAGAATCATCATTGACGTTAATTGATTCATCTTCTTCTA
This sequence comes from Coix lacryma-jobi var. lacryma-jobi, assembly GCA_009763385.1. Lineage (NCBI taxonomy): Eukaryota > Viridiplantae > Streptophyta > Magnoliopsida > Poales > Poaceae > Coix > Coix lacryma-jobi. Next base: position 23,963,662 of record CM019830.1, on the reverse strand, counting down.
CACCTACATCTTCCACTACATCATCTTCTACTACTGGAGAGTGAGTTCTTGCAGCACCCAGGTCAATTGGAGACATTGAAGATTGATTAATAGCACCACCAACAAAGTGGAAATTCTCTGGATAGCTAGGAAATGGATTTGAGTGCAGGAAATTTATGAACCCTCCTAGTGGGTATAATCTGAAACCAAAATAACATAATAAAAGTCTCTTCAGAAATAAAAAAAATGACACAGAAAGACCATGCTTTTAGAAAATATACTGTGATTTACAACAACATGAGTATCAAATAATTGAGGCAGCTACTTCTACTGCAAATAAGTGGACAAATTAACAGTGCACAAATAATTGAGGCTGTTACTGCTACTACAAACAAGTGACAAATTAATAGTTTGATTACACGATGCATTAGAAATTAACATAAATACTTTGAGGCTGATCAATGTACATGCAATCGCATCCAAAAATCATTCACTGCAGACTTACCCTTCACTAGGAGAAGGCATTGGCCAGAATCCAACAGGGGAAGCACCAGAGCGAGGAACATCGACATTTTGAATAACACTGGTGGCTCCATCTTGAGTGTGGGTTCCAGCAGATCCGGTGAGTGGAGCTGTTGTCCTAGCAGCACAGACAGATGGAGGATGAGATTTGCGGACACCTCTCTCTCGACAAGAATCAATCTTTGTTAATCGATTCATTTTGTGGTTACAGTGGATGGGGAAAAGATCGACGGAGCTATGGACGGAAGAAGGGGCAGCAAATGGGGGCGTCTTGGATGGAAAGATCGACGGAGCTATGGACGGGAGGGCTTCGATGGGGAAAAGATCGACGGAGCTATGGATGGACGGGAGAAGGGCAACAAATGGGGGCGGCTTGGATGGGGAAAAGATCGACGGAGCTATAGACGGGAGGGCTTGGATGGGGAAAAGATCGACGGAGCTATGGACGGGATCGAGAAGGGGCAGCAAATGGGGGCGGCAACGGGAGCGGGGATTGCGCGCGCTGAGAAGAAATCGCGGCGGCGGCAGGCCTCGAGCGCGGGAGCTCGCGCGGGAGAAGGAAAGGGGGAAAGCGCGCGCGGGAGGAGTTGGCGCGTGGAGAGGGTGGCGGAGGTGTCACGCAGGAGGAGTTGGCGCGCGGGAGAGGGTGGTGGCGGCGCCCCGGCGTACGGGATCCATCGCTGGGGTCACGCCACCTGTCTTTCGTGAGCACTGATCTCGCCGAGGCAAGTGCAAATGTGTGCAATTATGCAGCTGTTCATACCTGACGCACTGTTGGGTCGCAATTATTGATTGGGCAGGGGAAATTCTAGGCCCGTGCTGTTGCTTTTTGGAAGCTAATGGACTATGGTGCCGTGCTGACGCTCGACGAACATGAGAAAAATAAAGTAGTATGAGCTGATGAAGCGACTAACGGCAAGAGCAAAGGACGTGATGCCATCCACGTAGGATGGAGAAGAGGTGGCTGTGTCGGTCATCCGTCCATCCATCTCCAGCGAAAAAGCCATGAAAAAGAGCTCGATCTTGCAGCACGCGCGGATCTCTCTTCTCTCTCTTTTTTTTCCCGCGCGCTTTTTAGCGTGGGATTTTGGCAAGCAACTTGTGGTCGATCTGTTGGCCCTAGCTAGAATGCTAGCTAGATGTTGTAGTGCTTTGTAGCAGACATTGTTACGTACGTGCTAGCTAGCACTGCTGCTCAGTGCATGTCAATCTCAGCAAAAACTTGAGCGTAATATATGCACAGAGCAGATCAAAAGCTAGGTTTCTCTTGCCTTAGCCATTTCTGGTCTGTATATGCAATTACGCATGCGCTTGATTAAGGTAGAAAGATAGTACATGGTGTATAGATGGACAACGAGCCGTGTCGGGCCGGCCCGACCTAATGGAGGTCGAGCCTACGAGGTCCGTCGTGTCCTATGGGCCCTGCCTATTAGGCCCGTGGGTCTGGCCTATACGACCTAGACACGACCTAGTAAGAGGCCGGGACGGCTCGAAGGCCCGCCGAACCTATGGGACCTGCCAGGCCCACCAGTGAAACTAGAATTAATATATATATATATATATAAATATATATGTATTTATATTTACTTATATATATATTTATATAATTGTGTATATGTATCGGGCTGGTCCGTCGTGCTGAGGGTCTGGCCAGCACGAGCCCATTGGCCATCGGGCTAGGCCGTACCCTAGGTCGGGCCAAAATACCGGGCTCAGGGGCCTGGGCTGCATGCCCATCTATATAACAGGGTGACACGCACAGCAAGTTAAGCTCACGTACGTGTCCATCACCTTGTGAGAAATGTGCGCGCGCACAGCCTTTTGTTGGCCACGAGTACTTACGTGCTTACTCTAGTCTAGCACACTAGCAGTAGTCTAGCTCCCGTAGCCTAAACGAACTTTGTTTGGAAGCTAAGGATGCAGGCGATCCGTATCCAGAAACAACGGGGCCGGGGGAAGGGCGGCTGCGGGCTGCCTGAGACTGAGCACTCAAGAGCTGAGGCACCGGAGTCTTTCCCCTTTCGGCACGAAAATGACACACATGTTGATGTCAACCGAAGAAGACAATTATTATGAGCCGCACACAAGGGTGGGCGCCCATGTTCAGATTCCTAATATAACGCTCCTTCCACATTGCAACAAAACAAAAGGCATCCATCTGGGTGACACATCTTGCTTGGACACAAACTAGTGTGTAGTAAGCACAGCAGCGCATCTGCCCGCGGATCCGCACGGGATCAGGAGCACAGACATCGGCCACCGCCGCATGCATGTGTGCAGATTTGCTGAAACCATACCGTTTGGCCTGCAGAATCTGTGGCATATCGTGCATTAGCTCATCAGTGGAGAGGGAGCACCTGCACCCTGTTGACCTGTTGTGTGCGTGACCAAGTGGTGGCTCGATCAGTAGCTCCGATCCATCGTCAGGGGCCCCTGTTATGCTTTGATGTTTAGTAAGACCGCGCGCGAAACGCTCCAAAAGGCGTAGCGATCCTGACCTAACTGTGGTGTGGCAGCTATAGCTAAGCTAGCCGCGCTTATTTAATCTGATCCGCAAGGATTAAACAAGTGCGTGTTTATGTCATGCCGTGATCCAGCGCCGGAGTTAGTTGTGTCGTGACGTCGATCGGGTGTGTAGGCCGGCCCTGCAACACGTATACTAAATTACATACGGCGCTAGCTGGATCCCCTATGCGGTCGTTATCTACATGCTCGTTCAAAAATCAAACTTGAAAAGACCACTTAGGTTAGAGCACGTCACCCGCTACCCGCTTCTCGACTCCGAACAAATTAAACGTCGATTCGTACGAATCCTCAGTCCGTCCCCTATGCAAATAAAGTGGATTTTTGGAGCGAATTGTCAGAGCGAAATTTTAACAAGGTCGTCGAAAGAAAGAAGACGTACGACTTGTTTAGTTTTCCCAACTTCCCAAAATATTTCTAGATTCCTTGTCACATCAACTTTTACCTGCATGCATGGAACATTAAATGTAAATAAAAAAATAACCGATTGTACTTTTAGTATCTACATGTCGAGACGAATCTTTTGAGTCTAGTAGTTCATATATTTAGACAAAGTTTATCAAATAACAACGAAAGTGCTACAGTGCAGATTCTAAATATTTCTCGAAACTAAACAAGCCCGTAGAAGAAATGCCCGCGTGCCTGCCTTACAGTACACTCCGGTCAAGACTTTCTTGCGTCCCTTAGCTTGGCGCGCGAGTTTCAACATGTACAATCAGACAAATATATTCGTCGCAGACGGGTGTGGCCGACATCTGGTTATTCTATTCCGAATTTCCGATCGGTCGACGACACGGCCATACAGGTGTCTCGTTACATTATTTGAGGGCCGCAAGGACAAGTAACGAACGCCCTCATCGTACAGTAGTCTTAGAGTGGTACTAGTTCACGTGATAAGCCAAGCCAGCAGCAGTCGTGCAGGCCGGTAGATCACAGATTTTTGTCTCGCAGGCAGGCACAAGGCACGCACAAGTACAAGTAGGAAGCGGTAGCCGCAGCCACGACTCGCCACGAGATCTTTTCGTCGCGGGGGTTTCCTTCCCGTGCCGCTGACCAGCTGTGAGCCTCATAATTGACAGGGCCAGATCGCGTTCGCGTTGGGCGTTGCTGCCTGCATCGCCGCTGAGCCGCTGAACTTTGTCCCTTTAAATAGACACGGGTCATCTCTCATCTGAGCCCTGTAGGTTTCTTCTTCTCCTCCACCTCTCTCTTGCTTCCTCCACCGCCGGTAGTCCAGCTCACCAGGACCAGGAGGAAGAAGTCGCAGCTCGATCGAACAGCTTTCTTCGCCGATCCGCATCCACACACTCGAACAGTTGAGTTCCTCCTCTCCCCCAACCCCAGTCAGTGGGCAGTTGCTTTGCTTCGTACGTCGTCGAGGGATTAGGTGGCTCCTCGTTTTCCTCCGGATTTTGCAGCTCGATTCCACGATCTTTGAAACAGCTTTTTTTCTCTTCTTTTTCAATTCAATGTACTTTGCCATTTCAATATATATTGCGCTGGACTGGAGGCATCCATTGCTCTTGCTCGCCTCCTCCTCCTCCTGCTGCTGTTGGTAGCAGCGCCAGGCACTCGCGCGCCCCGGCGTTTTCTTTAGTTTTCTCGACGGCACCACAAGCACAACTTGCGGCCGCTCCACCGAAACACAACGCCTTTTTCTGGGCGAAAAGTATGCCGGTTGGCCGTACATTAGGCCAAGTTGCACCACGGACGGTTCCGTTCCGGTGTTGATTAAAGGATAAGACCAGTTGCTTCGCTCCGTTTCGCTCACCTGCGTTCGTCGTGCTTTGTGTCGTGCGCGGCCGCGCGTGCAGACTACTACTGCAGAAGAGGCGAGGTGCAGGGATAGATAGCGGTGGCCTCTGCTGCTGCTGCTGGTGGTCGGGGTGGTGGTGGTGGTGGAGGAGGAGGTGGCTTCGATTCCGGGGGCGGTGGTGGCTTGTGGTCTCAAGAATCCCGGAAAGGGCGCCGGAAAGGGGAGCGGGCGCAAAGGTGAGAGGGCTTTTATTGGTTTCTTTCCGGTTCTTGTTCCATTCCATGGCGTTCTCTCTGATTGGTCGCCCTTGCGTACAAGTTACAATCTCCTTCTCCGTCTCTCGTGCTATCCTTTTTGCCGGAACATTTCTCTCTCGAAAATCCATTGTATGCTGAGAGAGAGAGAGAGAGAGAGAAAAGAAGAGAATTCCAAAACCCTCGTTTGTTTCAGTAGTATCTTCTTCTGGTTCTGCCGTGAATTCTTCGTGTCCGGTGAATTTCTTTCTTCTTCTTCTTCGCAAAAAGTCATTTTTCTGTTTCTGACGTCGTGGCGAATTCATCACGCGCTGCAGATAACTAAGCAGGCCGCCGTACTGTACAAGCATCAAGCATGGGGTGCGGGGCGTCGAGCCAGAAGGACGCCGGGGCGCCCCGGAGACGGCCGGGGAGCGTCGGCGACGTGGTCGTCTTCCTCCGGGCCTCCGGTGCCGAAGACCGTCGACTTCGCCCAGGCGCTCGGCGGCTGCCTGGCCAGGAGCGCCGTGGAGCGGCTGTCGGCTCTCAGGTCGCGCGTCGTCGAGATGGCAATGCAAGAATCGGCGGCGGCGCTCAAGCCCAGGCGGAGGACGGCGGCACGCCACGGTGTGTAGTGTAGAGAGAGGGGCTGCTGGTAGAGCGAGCGCCTGGATTGGTGGTACCTAGCTGGTTTTGTCTGCAAGCTCAAGGCCTCACTGCTGACCTGGCCTGCCGGTTTCGGCTTGCTTCTGTCTGTGCAGGGTCCAGTACAGCCAGTCTTCTACAGGCCCTTGAAGACTACTTGCCAGTTCTGCTAGGACTAGTAAAAGAAGGTGAGGAACAGCTGCAGTAATGCGGTGGTGGTTTGGTGGTTCTTGTTTTGGTTCGCAGTTTTGTTGCTCTGAATTCTGATTCGCCCCGTCTGCGAAACGTGCAGGTAGCAGCGTCTTGAGGCACAAAGTGCAGTGCACCTGGAGTAACCAAGAGGATTATGCTGAGGTATGTATCTCCAGCCGTGAATTTCACGAACTTGCTGCTGTTTTTTGTTGCTCCAAATCGGCTATGTTGATTCAGTTTTTTTTTTTCCGATCTCAGGAGACGTCCATGGCAGATGCCTGGTACGAGGTACTGTCCGTGCTGCATTTGATGGCCATGGTCTGCTTGCTGCAGGCCAACACCCTGCTTCTCCCCAGGTCATACGGCGATGGCTATGCCCCAAGAGTTTCTGAAGGTACTTATAACTGTTATTAACTGTAAATCCAAAGTGTTGTTGTCTTGGAGACTGCTATTCCAAGTTTCCTGCGTTTAAATGAGGCCATTGGAATTTGCTAATGATTTGTCGTGCATTGAAGTACTTCTGTCTATAGTGCTCATATGCTGATCAGGCGACGTATTTCCAATGTGCTGCAGAGAGTAGACGGGCCACTGTTGATGTCTTCTTGAAGGCAGCTGGATACCTAGACTGCGCAATTCGGCATGTACTTCCGAAGATGCCGCTGGAACTAAGGTTCTGTACTCTTGAGCAACTTCCTACCATTGTTAGGCTTCAATTCAGATTTGAAGATATCTACTGAAACATTCAGCCTTGACATGTGAATTACAGGAGACAACTTCCAGTTGACCTGGCTGAAGGAAATCTCAAAGCTCTAAGCCTGCAAGCCTTGGGTCAGGTACTGTCTTCTCAACTCTGCAAATTGGATTATCTAATTTTCGTAACTTCTGAAATGGTGCCATTTAAATCGACAGTTCATTTGGTTTGATGATGTTTTCCCCTAAGAGAACACAGAAGATATTATGCTTGCATGATTTTTTAACGAATCGGCACTAGTGTCCATTTCATAGAAAGAGAAGGGTGATAATTTTGAACAATATATATTACCTAATTACTATTGAAGCAACACAGGTAGGCTTCAATTCTGAACAACACAATTTTGTACTACTTGAGTTGCAATTTTGCTTTGAAAAGCATAAGAAACCTATTATCAGCATTCTATCAACACTTTGTCATATCTGTTACATTAGTCCTATTACCTCTGCTTTTGCTAGCTACTAGCCTACTACTGTGCTGTTTGGCTCTGTTCGCTTGAACTACTCTGCTGGCTTTAATTCGTACAAATCAGCCGTACGACTCAGCCAAACCAGCTTGTAGCTCAAGTAATGTAAACTTAAATGAAACACAGCTTTAAACTATTTACGCTTGTGTTACAAACGGTAGAACCAAACAGATTTGATTGATATTAGACATTTCACTTCTATTCTGAACATTGGTATTCTTCTTCCTGTAGGGGGTTGACATGCAGCTCGGTTTGGCTATTGATAGTCCAAAGGCCACTTTAGCAGTAAAACGGCGCTTAGCCTGTGAGATGGTCAAATATTGGCAACAAGTTCAAGAGAGCATTCCAGAGCTTCCTGTCTCAGATGGATGGGGGAAAAAGCACCGGCTATTTGTAAAGTGGAAATATGTTGAAGCAAAGGTGTATAATCTATGCTACTACTATCATTCTTTTTAAGCTGCAAATTCTTGTCTAAATAAAACAGGCTAAATTTTCTTCAGATGATATATTTCTCTAATGTGCAATCTTTTAAGCATTTCTACTGTATGACATCTATTTTACATGTTTATCTCAGGCTGCAGCATACTATTTCCATGGTTTGATTCTTGACGAGGGAAATACCGAGAAATCCCATGGAATGGCAATAGCTGCGCTCCAAGCTTCAGAGGAATTTCTGAAAGAAAGCAAAAGGGTTTCCGAAACCTTCCATGCAACTCCTCCAACATCAAGGCAAGATTTTCCCTCATACTTAACTATTTACCACATATTATTGGTGCTTAATAATCTTCTTGAGGAACATCTGTTGCTGTGAGTTGTAACAATAGTTAGGGACTGAATTCCATACCTATACCTTTGCAGGAGTCCCAATCCATTCGGAACAGCAAAATATCTGTTTGACAAGATCCCAAGAGATGCTTCCAGCAAGGTCCGAATCAACCAGGACCTGTATGCTCAAGAAAAGTAAGAATCTTCAGAAAAGAAGTGCTCACAACAAACATACTGGAATCGTGAACCTCATGAACTGATGTGTAATTATTTTGGGAAATTCGCAGGGTCATTGGAGCACCACCCCCATTACCAGATTTTGCATTGGCGCTAACACCTGAAGACTATGACCTTCCTCCACTAGATCCACTTTGGAACAAAGAAGACACTCACCATTAAGTGTATATGCAGCAGATGGTTGCTTCTGGCAAAAAAATGGCTCCGGAGAGAAAGGAAGGACCAAGATCTGCCATGTCAAAGTTGAACATGGTAACGAATGAAGGGTACAAAATATTTTCAAACAGAATTAAGCAAGGCCTGAAGATAATCTGAAGAGCTTTGTACAGGCGATTCTTCTTCTGACAAGGGAAATGCTATGTCAAAGGGTTCATTGATAATTGCCCATCCTGATTCCTGATGCTTGCATTTTGTCAACAACGGATTTTTCTATTCAAAAGCGGCAATCTTCAATTTTTTAGTCATAAACATTTACATTGGCACCTTAAAACATACCCTGGAACAATCAGTTTCAGCTGAGCAGTTATATTAGATGAACATGATTTTCAAATAATCAGTGGATCAGTGTGGCTAAAAAGTTACCACCTTCCAACCATTCAGTGCATGCATATACAGTCATAAAATTTTAGTTCCGAATTTCCAAAAAAAAAAAAACTCCATATGCTGGCTCTTGATCAACTACGAGAGGTGATTCACAGCTAGATAGTACGACCCGACTAACACAAACGATGCAATTCCACTACGGGCCATTCGTAGGCCAATGCCACGGAACAAGACATTCCTATCAGCAGGAGATATTCCTGTCTTCCTCTCTATCCACGTTCCTGCTGGTTTCCACTTAAGAAACTTCCTCTCCATTGCGATATACTGCCATAAAGGAAGAACATAAACAAGGTGTATCACATATAGCCAAAAAAAGAAGGAATTTCAAGTTTGAAGACAAAAAAAGAACAAACAAAAAGGGGATAAACTAGTTAAAGTACAGACAGGCCCAAACCTTAGGCACCACAGTACATTCTGAACGACTTTTGGCAGTATCAAATGTATGTGAAGTAGCAGCCGCTACCACTCCTGCGAAGCCTGCAGCAACACTAGAGGCAAAAGGGGGTACAGGGCCTGCTTCTTCTAGATTCCTGAAAAGTGGCAAAAGATTAATAAAGTTACCCGCTGTCCCTATCATTACTTCAAATCAATTTCACTAGCATCATTCCATACCTAGGTTCAGGTCTCATATTAACTGCCTTCCAGGTGAGCATCGCGGTGTGTAGGAATTGCCAGGTAGAAAAGAACATACCACCAAATACACAGTCTCGAGCTATCCCTGATCTGAGCCCTCTCCAAAGAGCACCCCATCCTTCAAGCAATATCACTCTAGAAGGTAGATGCACATCAGACGGTAATGGGGGTTTCCCAGAGCCAGTAAGCATCCATGGGTGCTGTTTCAGAGCACCCAACAGGTCAGGATGCTTGGGAGAAAGATCAGATAAAAGGCTCACTGTGTCGTTCCACACCCTTATATCAGGAACATAACCAGGCAACAGTTTGGAAAGTAGTGGAAATGATTCTTGAGCAACATTTGCAGGACCCACAGCTTTTGAAGGAATCACAGAACTAACTTGGTTTCGAAGTTTGAAAAGTTCAAATGGTGTGCAGAAAACAGCCTCTACAGCACCAGCAGCTATGCCAGCCAACATAGCCTCAGAATAATAGACGTAGTTGTCCTCCCTTCCATCTGCCAAGACATATACAAGAGTCAAGACAACGGTCATTTGCCATATATTTCACCATGAGTTAGACACAGGAAAATTTAATTGGTTAAGTGTCGCCAATAATACTAGAAATTGTATTCCATCCAAGAACAAACTTATGTTACCGTAGGCAGATTAAATCATCAGAAGGCAAATTGAACTTTCAGGAAATGAATGCCATTCAAAATGAACTGCTTTTTGTAGTAATGCAGCAAAATAGAAGACAACGTGGCACAACTCCAGAGGTAAGATTTAGACATGCAATGAAAATACTGATAACAAAGTGGCATAGGGCAAGTAGTCCTAAACAATGTAATTGTGGGAAAACATGTCTTTACCTTTATAGAAGGCTGTTAAAAGTTCATAGGTCCCAAAACGTGCTCCAACCCAGGAATTTTACCCATTATGGACCATCCGATGCCACTGTAAAAACCTAAAATACATACAATGATTTAGAATATGGTAATTTCATATCTGAAGTAACACATAACTAGACCCGAAGCCATTAGACGTGAACTAGAAAATGTTACACAAAATTCAGGATTCATATGGCTTTCCTACTACATCTTTCCCTCAAGAAGTTTTTTAATCGAACAGGGACCTAAAGAAACATGGAGAATTATAGAATTATACATCTGTAGACTGTAAACTAAAGGACAACTACAGCACTGACCTAATAAACATCAGGATTCCAGAAGTAGTAACAATTGCAGATTTGTAATTTCACCCCCAAAAAACGAGAAAATTGCATATTTGGGACTTCAAACATTGCACTTCGCAGTTTTGCCATTTGAATCATCGACTTCGTAAAAATGGGACTCCAAACGTTGTCTTCTTGATTTTGTTGCCATTAAGAGTATTTTATCTTATTTTTAATCCAAATACATGTGTTTCTCTTCTAATGTGACTCTTTTACCCTTCAAGCTTTACGCATCAAAATGAATCGAGTGTTTCATCTTCCCAACATTTCATCTCCTACATCGCCCTAGCCCCCGATGTTTCATCTCTGTGACGCTGCCATTCTATGTCTCGCCAACATCGGCGCCATGGATGGAATGCCCCTTGATGAAGATGATGGCCGCCCGCTCGCCATGGATGGAAAAGGAGCCGCAGCCCTAGCGCTGCCTGGAGACCTGTCCACGCCGGCTGGTGTAGTGGCCGTGTCGGCTGGAGGCCTGGGCGCTGCGCCGGCTGGTGCCATGGCCGCTGCGCCACCTGGAGTCCTGGTCGTGCCGACTGGTGGCCTGGATGCGCCGGCTATGGAGACCTCTTCAGCAGGGTGCGGGACCAGGCACATGGCTAGGGTGCTGAATGGCGGCGGCAAGCATGCATGCAGCGGCCAGCATGGCAAGGGCGCTGCGGGCCTGCGGCCACCCAGCAGGCACCGGCGGCAGCCAGCCAAATTGGCCAATGAGCCAACACAGAGCTCAGCGCCTGTATGTGAGACCATAGGGGCAAAAACGTCCGGCCAGGTCATAAGTACATGTACTTGGATTAAAAATAAGGTGAAATACTCTTGATGGCAATAAAATCAAGAAGACAACGTTTGGTGACCTATTTTTACGAAGTCGGTGTTTCAAATGGCAAAACTGCGAAGCACAACGTTTGGAGTCCTAAATATGCAATTTTCTCCAAAAAAACACAGCATAACTAAATTTGCAAATTCTTTACTTAGAATTGGTAGGTTTGTGAGGTAGGCTCAACAGTCAACAATCAACGATTAAATCATCAGACAATTCTGGCCTAGCACAGCATGGCAACTAAATATAGTCAGCTCTGCCAACTCCCACAGTTCACACATATCCTTAGCAATGCAAATCAGGGTGAAGCACAAATACTCCAACCGCAATACTCAGTCCCAACTCCCAATATCAAAGACATCTATCAACTGAGCAACCAACCAAACCTGCAGGGCCGGAAGCGGCCATGAGCCGGTCCACCACCTGCCGGAGCCCCATCTTCTGCTTCTGCTCCGCCGCTCCCAGCTGCAGAGGCAAGAAAACACCGCGCGGATGCCAAAATCAGACCCTGATAAAAGCAACAGTACAGCAACACAAGGAGGAGAGGTGTGTGAGTGGCTGAGTGCGCTCGCCTGGAGGAGTGTCTTGACCGTGTCGAAGGGGTGCACGGCGACGGCGGAGGCGCTGATCGCCGCCGCACCGGCGGCCGCGTGGCCCGCGAACACGCTGTCCCCAGCGGCTTGCCGCCTCCCACCATCTCGGGCTCTCGGCGGCCTGCAAGGCTGGAACACACCCTCCCCCAGAAATGGAAGGCGAACTGCGGCTAGCGAGGCTTAGGGGCAGGAAGAGAGGAAGCCGCGGGGGAATTTGGGGGCCCATTACCTGCCCACCTCAACATTGGCGTTCAGCCCACAGAGTTCCGTGGCCCAGTAAGCGTCCCGCGATCGGACGGCTGGTACGCGCCGGCGGCGCTAGTCGAACTCGGGACGAAGTTTCCTTTCGATGTTGCTCGCAGCGTCCGTCGACTAGACCAGCGTTGCAATTGCAGCCAACTCCGCCGCCCTGTCGTTCTCGCCTCTCCCTGCCATTACCGGAGGAGACGAGGGTGGCCGCTGCCTTCTCCTGCTCCCGCTCTGCCTCTCTCCATGGGCCAGGTCGAGAGCCAGGCCACTCCTCCGGCGGTGGTGCCTTCTGCACCTACCGTGGAGCCGTCGCCGCCGTCTCCTGCCCCGCCTCCCTCCTCCCTTGAGGCGCTTGCTGCAGGTATGTGTACATGTGAAGCCCCGAAGTGTGGTTTCCTCCACTTTACTTCGAACTAGTTGAGTTGCAGTTGCGCTGGGTCTTCCCGTTGCCTGGATTTGGATATAGCATTGGTTGAAGGATGAAGGGTGAACCTATTGAGCTGGGGTTTTTTATTGAAGGATAAATATAATATAATGGAAAGAGTTCCGGCTTCATACTTCTTCATGGAACAAGAATCAGTCCACAATTATTACAAAAGCAACAAGGAACAATTTCTAAATTATTGACTAATCCGAAAAACATAAGGCCGTCCATGTGATGCGAAGAACATTATGGCTCTTGTCTCTAAAAGCCAACATGCTTGTATTGTATGATCTGCTAGTTACATTTACATTCGGATTTGAAGATTTTGTTTGTAGCTAGTAATTATAAATAAGATTCAGATGCGAAAGTAGGCCGATGAGATCGCTCCTCTGACGTTGATGACACACAACTTGTACTGACCTCGTCACCTCGATATCTTAGGCTCTTACCAATATGGTTGTCTGTTGCTGAAATTGCGATAGTATTTACTGCTAATTTCTCCTCAGTGATTTTTATGTTGAATGAGCAGGGGCATGGTCCGTACTTATGAGGAGCAAGCGAACCTTAGGTTAGTCTGGTAGTAGATCAATGTCTGTCCAGAATGACTAACATGGCCAATGGAGCACATAGGTCTTTAGAAAGCTACTGATTATACTTTGCCCATCACCATTCACCAAGGCGCAAGAGATTTGACACACATCTGAAACCAATCGATGCTGCTTTCTAAGTAAACCTTAGCAACCATACGTAGTTCAGGGGCTAATCTATTGGCTCAAGGGTTCTATGGTCATAGTTCAGGGGAAAAATAGTAGGTCAGCTCAAAATATTGCTGCGAACTGAACTCCTCCATTTGGGTGCTTTCTTAGTCATGTGTTTGCACTGTTCTAATTTGCATTTTATACAATGTGCAGAGGCCATGTCATTTGATAAGGATGACACTGAGGTAAAACCCTTTTCTTTTCTTCTAGATGGATGCTTATACATCACTCACCTATTTGCTTCACTACATCTTGGGACTCTGAGTGTCACTGGTCAGTCAAATAACATTTTGCTTGTACAGTCAATCGATGTGAAGGTACAGAAAGCTTTGGACTGTCCATGTGTTGCTGATTTGAAAAATGGTTCTTGTGGAGGTCAATTCGTTGATGCATTTTCCTGCTTTCTCAGGAGCACAGAAGAAGAGAAGGTTGCATTTATTTTTTTACTTTTCTGCAAGCAATTAACTTGATTTCAACTTGAATGTGCTTAATGCAAGTTATGTTACGTGTTTATGCATATTAATAATTGTGACATGATGTTATTTACCGAACTTAACTCAGGATCATAGTATTTGTGGCCCCGTATGGCAGGGCCCCAGTTTCAAGAAATCCATATTTGGATGTGGAACTGTGGCCTGTGAGTTGTTTGGTTGAGCTTGTTTCTTTCCATTCTAGGTAAAAAAAAAAGTGTCGGCTTTCGTGATTTTAGTGTAGGAAATCCAGATCCAAGGTGGAGCCTGGAGCTGTCCCAATATGAAATTTGTGGGCCATAAACTGGAAAGGTGTTGCTAGATGACTTGATCAGCTTAAGAAATTTGAGGTGTTGCTAGATGGCCATAAACTGGAAAGGTGTTGCTAGATGACCTGATCGAGCTTAAGAAATTTTTTGTCCTGCGTGGACTTTCTTATGGTTCCATAGATATAAAACTACTGGTATCATTGCCAATTTAACCTAGACATGACAACAATGCTAATGTAAGCCATTGTAAGGCAATTGTATTGGTCAAAAGCACTTGTTCTCTTGTGGATATCTATGTACTTTTACATCAATAGATTTCATGTGTATACTTGTTCTTCATATCTGAAAAGCCTTAAAATATTGAAGTGCAAGTGCTAACTTGACGGAGCTTAGTTTTTTCCCCTTAAAAATTTCGGCTGTTTGCATGTTGCCACGTTGTCTCAAAACTTTGGATCCTTCATAAAATTCAGCATCATGCAGAACTTATTATTGGACCATGTACCACCATTAACTTTTGATCCATGTCTTTTTCTTGTATAGATGAATTAACTAGCACCAAATTTTGCTGTCTATGCCTTGCAGGGATCAGATTGTGTGAAACTTTGCATTGCGGACTGCATCAAAGCAAATCCAGAGGTATTCTCTAAGGAGATTCTGGAGGAAGAGGAGAATGATGAGGAGGCAGACAAGTCCAACCTGGAAGTTAGAGCTCCATCATGGTCCAGAGAATCCAAGCCTAAGGTTTGAGATTGCTGGATAACTGATACAGAGTGATATTCATCCAGTCTGCACTCACCTTATTCATCAACTTTAAGTTCACCAGTGTTAGATTGATTCCAGAGACACTACTAGAGAACAGGCCTTTGGACGATTTGCAAAATCAGCATTAGCCACGGAAAAATTTGCGCCCGGGACTAGAAAGGCCTTTAGCCCCGGTTGGTAACACCAACCGGGACTAAAGCTCCCCAGCCCAACGGCTCAATTGTCAGAGGGGCCTTTAGTCCCGGTTGGTGTTACCAACCGGGGCTAAAGACCGGCCTTTAGCCCCGGGCCGTAACACCAACCGGGAGTAAAGGTTTTGCCCCGGTTGGTGTATGCAGCCGGGGCTAAATGTTGGCATCTTTAGCCCCGGGCCGTAACACCAACCGGGACTAAAGGTTTTGCCCCGGTTGGTGTATGCAGCCGGGGCTAAATGTTGGCATCTTTAGCCCCGGTTGGTAACACCAACCGGGACTAAAAGGTTTTGTTCCGGTTGGTGTACCCAGCCGGGGCTAAATGCCAACATTTAGCCCCGGCTGGGAATAAGGACCGGGGCTAAATGTCCCTCCCTATATTTGAAATGTTCTTCTACCTCCAGCCGTGCCCGAGCTCCTGTCTTCATTTTTCTTCATTCAGTCACTGCTTGCTCTTGCTTGCTTGTTTGCTCTCTTCTCCTCCGGTGATTTTTGTTTGTTAACACATCTCCGGCGATTGATTTATTTCATCACATCTACACCGCCATCGACTCGTTGAAAGGTTACTAGCTTAAGTTATTCATTTTTGTAGCTATTTTGAGTTCATTGACTTGATAGTTCAAATTATTAATCTAAAAACAAAATATGACCGTTTAATTAGTTTATTTTAGTCTTTTAGAGAAATGTGACCGGTTTAGAAAACAAAATATATAATACTTTAGTTTAGAAAATGTGACCGGTTTAATTAGTTTTTTTTGAAATAGAGATCATTTAAATCATTTGTTTACATAAAAATTAGAAATATATAATACTTTAGTTTAGAAAATGTGACAGTTTAATTAGTTTTTTTGAGGAATAGAGATCATTTAAATCATTTGTTTACAGAAATTAGAAAATATAATAATTTAGTTTACAAAATGTGACCGTTTTAATTAGTATATTTTATTATTTTGGAGAAATAGAGATCAGTTAAATTAGTTGTTTACAGAAATTAGAAATATATAATACTTTAGTTTACAAAATGTGACCGGTTTAATTAGTATATTTTATTATTTTGGAGAAATAGAGATCAGTTAAATTAGTTGTTTACAGAAATTAGAAATATATAATACTTTAGTTTACAAAACGCAGAAGGATGCCTGGTTGGTATGTTGTTTTCGAGGGCACCAAACCAGGTATTTACACCAGCTGGGCCGAGTGCAGTCAGTATGTCCTCAAAGTTAAGGGAGCTGTGCATAAAAAGTACAAGTCTTTTGAGGAAGCTTCTGCAGCTCTAGATGCTTTTAACTCAAGAATCAACTCAATTCCTACTGCACCTACCCCTACCTTACCTTCCTATCCGGTTGGAGTGGCAGACAGTACATCTTGTTGGACTGTGATGTGGGAGAAATGTGCATGTGTTGTTAGTTGCTTTGGTTGTGGCCAAGTGGATTAGGCTGCACTGTTATCTTGATGTAATAATTAATTAATTAGACAAGTTCAACTGCTACTACTTTTATGCCACCAGTGATTCTTACTAAATTTTATGTCAGACATTTTATAATTTTATTTGTTTATAAGAATGAGAGATCGATATAATTATGTGATATGTCATATAATGCAGACGATGACACGTCACTGGATGTACAATGTCGATCGTCGCTCAAAAGAGTTCATTGATGGCGTGCATTATTTTTTAAGAGTGGCCGAGGCAAACAAGCGGAATGGTTTTATGTGCTGCCCATGTGCCCTTTGTAATAATTCGAAGGAATATTCTAGCTCAAGGAGTCTTCACTCACACTTGTTCAAGTCGGGTTTCATGCCAAACTATAGTTGTTGGACGAAGCATGGAGAAACTGGGGTTATGATGGAAGAAGGTGAAGAAGAACAATTGGACCCTGACGATGACATTATTGCTCAATACGGTGACTTTGGTGATACTGCAATGGAGGAAGGTGAAGAAGAGGCAAGTGCAGGAGACACAGTCGCTGAAGATGATGCTCTTGGTGATGTCATTCGTGATGCACAAAGAGATTTCGAAAGTGATAAGGAGAAGGCTAAGTTTGAATGTATGCTAGAGGATCACAGGAAATTACTATATCCGTCTGCTGCAGATGGACAAAAAAAGTTAGGCACAACACTTGAGTTGCTACAATGGAAGGCACAGAATGGTGTATCTGATAAGGCATTTGGACAATTATTGAAGATTAAAAAAAAAGATGCTTCCGAAGCCTAACGAATTACCCGCCACTACGTACGAAGCAAAACAAGTGGTCTGTCCTTTGGGTTTAGAAATCCAGAAGATACATGCATGTCCTAATGACTGCATCCTGTACCGTGGCAAGGAATACGAGAATTTGGACGAATGCCCTGTATGTAACGCGTCACGATATAAGATCAGGCGAGATGACCCTGGCGATGTTGAGGGTGAAGAACGTCCCCGGAAGAAAATCCCGGCCAAGGTTATGTGGTACGCTCCTATAATACCACGCCTGAAACGTCTGTTCAGAAACAAGGACCATGCAAAGTTGGTGCGATGGCACAAAGAAGACCGTAAGGTAGACAACATGTTGAGACACCCTGCAGATGGGTCCCAGTGGAGAGCAATAGACAGAGAATTCCCAGAATTAGCAAAAGATGCTAGAAACTTAAGGTTTGGTTTAAGTACGGACGGGATGAATCCTTTTGGGGAACAGAGCAGTAGTCATAGCACGTGGCCTGTTACTCTATGTATGTACAACCTTCCTCCGTGGTTATGCTTGAAGCGGAAGTTCATTATGATGCCCGTGCTCATCCAAGGCCCGAGGCAGCCTGGCAACGATATCGATGTCTACCTGAGGCCATTAGTTGAGGAACTCCTACTTTTATGGAGTAAATCAGGTGTACGTGTGTGGGATGATTACAAACAGGAACACTTTGACCTGCGAGCATTGTTGTTCGTAACAATCAATGATTGGCCTGCTCTAAGTAATCTTTCAGGACAGTCAAACAAGGGATATAATGCATGCACACATTGTTTTGATGACATGGATAGTGTATATTTGAAAAATGTAGAAAGGTAGTAGTGTATCTTGGGCATCGTCGATTTCTTTCGATGAATCACCAGGTTAGAAAGAAAGGCAAGCATTTTAAAGGTGAGACAGACCACCGGAGCAAGCCTCGCAACAGAACTGGGGAAGATGTACTTGAGATGATTAAGGATGTGAAAGTAGTCTTTGGAAAGGGGACGGGCAGTGAACCTGTTCCGAAAGACGCTATGGGACACGCACCCATGTGGAAGAAGAAGTCAATATTTTGGGAGCTACCCTATTGGCATGTACTAGAGGTCCGCCACGCGATCGACGTGATGCACCTGACAAAGAATCTTTGTGTCAACCTTCTAGGATTCATGGGTGTGTACGGGAAGTCTAAGGATACACTTGAAGCACGACAAGAGTTGCAGCGCATGAAAGAACGAGACAACCTACATCCAGAGAAGACAGATGATGGACGCCATTACTTAAGACCTGCTAGCTACACTCTTAGCAATGAAGAGAAGGAAATCATGTTTGAATGCCTAAACAGCATCAAGGTCCCATCTGGATTCTCCTCCAATATAAAGGGAATAATAAATATGCAAGAGAAGAAATTCCTAAACTTAAAGTCGCATGACTGCCACGTGCTTATGACGCAATTGCTTCCGGTTGCTTTAAGAGGAATTCTACCTCCACATGTACTTGCCACTGTGAAGCTCTGTGCATTCCTCAATGCAATTTCTCAGAAGGCAATTAATCCACTAGAACTGGCTACTCTACAGAATGATGTGGTTCAATGTCTTGTGAGCTTTGAGTTGGTGTTTTCCTCCATCCTTCTTTAATATCATGACACACCTCCTAGTTCACCTGGTCAAGGAGATTCATATTCTCGGTCCTGTGTTCCTACACAACATGTTCCCCTTTGAGAGGTTCATGGGAGTACTGAAAAAATATGTTCGCCAACGTGCTCGGCCAGAAGGAAGCATCGCCAAGGGCTACGGGACAGAGGAGGTCATTGAGTTCTGTTGACTTCATTCCTGACCTTGACCCGATTGGTGTTCCTGAATCGCGGCACGAGGGGAGGCTATGTGGAAAGGGGACACTAGGGAAGAAAACATATATCGGTACGGGGAATGATTATTTCAATAAAGCGCACTACACAGTTCTTCAAAACTCAGCCGTGGTGGATCCATATATCGATGTACACAAGGAGTTCCTACGATCCCAATTTCCAGAGAAGAATGAAGTTTGGATAACACGTGAGCACATGAATACTTTTAGCACTTGGTTGCGAAAGGAATGTCTGGGTAATAACAATATTGATGAGCAACTATATTTGTTGGCTAGGCAACCGTCATGGCACATCCTCACGTACAAAGGGTATGAGATCAATGGAAACACATTTTACACCATGGCCCAAGATCAAAGGAGCACGAACCAAAACAGTGGTGTTCGCGTAGATGCCACAGACCCATCTGGGAAGAGGCAAACATATTATGGCCGCATAGAGGAGATTTGGGAACTAGACTACGCACCTGATTTTAAAGTCCCTTTGTTCCGATGCCAATGGGTCAAGGCGACCGGAGCCGGAGTAACAGTTGACAAGGAGTATGGAATGACAACAGTGGATCTCAACAATATTGGATACAAAGGTGAACCATTCGTCCTTGCTGCTGATGTGACTCAAGTGTTCTACGTGAAAGACATGTCTACAAAACCCAAGAGAGGGAAAAATGATGATAAATTAACCAAAGAGCCAAAACGCCACATAGTTCTTTCAGGAAAAAGAAACATCGTGGGAATTGAGGACAAGTCAGACATGTCAGAAGATTATGAAAGGGATGACCGAATACCGCCCTTCAGTGTTACCAAAGACCCAAGCATCCTGCTAAATGCTGAGGAGACTCCATGGTTACGACATGATCATGACCAAGGAACATACGTCAAGAAAAAGATCACCAGTGTACCCGCTTGATATATATATAGTGATGTTTTAACTAATATTATATATTACAGCTAATAATGATTATGCATAGTCATGGTTCGTTGATGTCGTTGTCGAAATGACTTGATTTATTTTTGGCAAGCATATGAGCCCAACTTGATGCCCCACAAGTGGTGTTAGATTTTTCTGATCATTATTTTAATTATTACATTTTTTCTATGTCGAATGAGATAAAAGTTGGTAAAAGTTTGGCTCAATTCTGGATTATTTTGTTGGTAGGCCCAATTGAACCTATAATTATTGGGTGCAAGTGTGCGGTAATTCAGTTAAACCGGAAAAAGTAGCAAACCATCTCCGAAAAAACACAAACTTATTGGTTTCCTCACCCGTGCCAACTTATTTGGACAATAAAAGATAAACAACCCAAAATTAACGTTCATATAATACAAAAAATATTTTCCTATCGAGCACCGGTTGTTTCAGATATTTAAATTTAACATTTATATTTTGTGCATTAACAAAATATAAATTTTTCTTTACATTTATAATTTTTATTATAAACAAATAAAAGACCTTTTAATGTTAACAAAATTTTCTACATAACAATAAGGTAAAGGAAACACAAATGTTATTTTTTAAGTAATTTTTATGCCAAATATTGAATTTACTATGCAAATAACAAGTATTACAACAATTAATATACCCAAACCTAATTCAAAACCCAAAACACAGAAAACCCAAAAATAAAGGCGGGAGAAGACCCTTTAGTCCCGGGCCTAGCACCACCCGGGACTGAAGGAACCTTTAGTCCCGGGCCGTAACACCACCCGGGACTAAAAGTCACCCCCTTTAGTCCCGGGTGGGCTTACGCCCCGGGACTAAAGGTGTTAGTCCCGGGCCGTAATACCACCCACCCGGGACTAAAAGTCACCCCCTTTAGTCCCGGGGTGGGATTACGCCCCCGGACTAAAGGTGTTTTAGAGTCCCGGGCGGTGCCACGGCCCGGGACTAAAGCCTCCCCGCCTATATAGGACACAGTGCCCTCCTTCCTCAGATCGACGTCAGACGCAGTGGCCCTAGCCGCCGCCTCCCACGCCGCCGCCTCCTCCCTCCGTCGTCCTCCTCGAGCTCTCTCGCCGATGTCCGCCTCCCCGTCGTCCTCGTCCCCTCCTCCCGCTCCTCCCTCTCCTCCCTCCGTCGATCTTTCGGCCCTCGCCGCGTCTCCTCTCGCGCTGGCGCGCCGCCCTCGCGACTCGTCCTCGCCTTTCGCCTCTCGCGCGCTCCGCTGCCAGTTCCTCGCCGTGGTGCTCGCCGGCGCCGTCGTCCTCTCCGGTCGTTTTCGTTCCTTTCTCGCCTCGCGCCGCGTCGTCCTCGCCGTGGTGGTGCTCGCCGGAGTGTGCGTGTGTTGTGTGTGCGTGTGCTCGCCGCCGGTCTGCTCGCCGTGGTGCTCGCCGGCGCCGTGTCGTCCTCGTCGTGGTTCTCGCCGTTCGCCGCGCGCCCTTCGTCCTCCGCCGTGGTGATGCTCGCCGGTGTTGTGCGTGTGTTGTGTGTGCGTGTGCTCGCCGGCCGGTCTGCTCGCCGTGGTGGTGCTCGCCGGCCGGTCTGCTCGCCGTGTGTGTGTGTGTGTGCAGTGTATAGAAAAAGAAAAAGAAAAAGAAAAAAGAATGAATCATGTGTTCCTTTGGACAATTATATATGTTCATAGAAAAATGAATATATATTATAGAAAAAATATGTATAGAAAATGTTTTTTACCCTAACAAAATAGTATGTTTTTACACATGTAGTCCGTCCGTCGCCGCCATCCTCAACCGCGACTAAAGTGCCCCGTCGTGACATCCTCGCCATTCGCCGCCGGCCGTTGCTCCCCTTGTGCCGTCGTGTCTCGTCCTCGCCGTCGTCTCGCGGCCGCTCCGGCCGTGTGCTCCGTCCTCGCGCTGCCGGTGAGGAGTGCCACCGCGCGCGTGTGTGTGTGTGTTAGTGTTTTTGTGCGTGTGCGTGTGTATGTGTAATTAAAGTGTGTGTGCACTGTGTGTGTAATAGGAAAAGGAAAATAGAAATCCATATGAATTGAAAATAGAAAATAGTTTTTACCCTAACAAAATATTATGTTTACACACATGTAGATAAAAGAGATTGGTCGCGTTGACCGCGCCGTCCGCCGTCATCCTCACCGACCGTGTGATCCTCACCGCAACGTGATCTTCGGCGTCGTCTGTTGTCGTCCTCACCGCGACATCATCCTCGCCGTCGTCCGTCGTCGTCCTCTCATCAACGGTGTGTCCTTTGCATGTGTTAGATGGAGGAGGACTAATCACTTAGATAATTTGGTTTAGATATGTAAACATTTATTTATATCGGTCATATATATGTTTATGAAATAATCACTTGGATATGTTTATGGAATAATCACTTGGATATGTTTATAGAATAATCACTTGGATATGACTTTTCGATCATGTCGGTAGTGTTATTTTTACGAATATAGTCTTCATGGATATATGTTATTTTTATGTTGTCAAAACCTACACCCCAAACCCCAACCCTAAACCTAAACACTAAACCCTAACCCCTAAACCCTAAAAAAAAAACCCTAAACCCTAACCCCAAACCCTAAACCCCAAACCCTAACCCTAAACACCAACCCCGAACCCCAAACACGAAACCCAAACCCTAAACCCCAAACCCTAAACCCCAAACCCCTAACCCTAACCACCAATCCCGAAACCCCAACACGAACCCTAAACACTAAACCCTCAACCCCCAACCCTAACCCTAAACACCAAACCCGAAACCCAAACACGAAACCCCCAACCCTAACCCCAAACCCTAACCCCCAACCCTAAACAAACCCTAAACCCGAACCCCCAACCCCTAACCCTAAACCCCAAACCCTAAACCCCAAACCCCAACCCCTCACCCCAAACCCCTAACCCTAAACCCCCAACCCGAAACCCCACCCCAAACACTAACCCCTAAACACTCAACCCCAACACTAAACCCCAACCCCACCCCTAAACCCTAACCCTAAACCCCAAACCCCTAACCCCTAAACCCCAACCCCCCCTAAACCCCCAAACCCTAACCCCAAACCCCAACCCTAACCCCAAAACCCCAAACCTAAAAAACCCTAACCCTAAACCCAAAACCCGAAACCCTATGCACGTTAGTTGCAAAAATATGGTGTTTATTATCCTCCATGTCATTCGCAGAAATGGCCGACCCAGTTGACAACATGGAGGAGGAAATGTACGAATTAATCAACAGCGGCGCTAATCAAAATTTAGCAGGTGATGATAACAATAATCAAGAAGTAGATGACGGCAGTCAATACTTTGCCGATTATGAAGAAATAATGCAAGAAAATACTGGCGAGGTATATACCTACAATAATCTCTATGTGCACATGAAATTCTAAATTATTTATAAATGTATTTATAATCTACTGTTCCTACATATGTAGCCCTCCGGATCGACAACGACTACCGGGAAGAGTAGGACCGTACGAGGTCCGAAGAAGCCGTTGGAGGGCCGGTACATTATCTCAGAATTCAACGAGGAAACAGGCCAAGTACTTGGAGAACATGCACAAAGATTTGTTGCCCACTGTGGGTGCCTTGTAAGGGATAAGATCCCGATCAGTGCTCGTGAATGGAAGAAAAAGGCAAGTGCTCCTGATATAAGTTTTGTCTCTGATCTTGATAAGGAACTGGTTTGGCAAGAGGTCCTTGCACATTTCACACTTGAAACAGAAGATATAAATTTGAAGGCCAGAGTTCGGGACTGGGCTATGAAGAAAATGGCAACACTATTCCAGGGCTGGAAGAAGAACTTATACAACAAATTTATCAAGAAGGACCAAACTCCGGATTTCAACACTAAGGCCTACGTCAAGTTGAGGCCATTTTGGGATGAGTTTGTAGAATTCAAGAAATCAGAAGAGAGTGAGGCACGGATCAGAAGGAACCAGCAGAATGCCCGACAAAAACAATACCACCATCACTTGGGATCAGGTGGCTATAAGAGTGCCATTCCTAAATGGGAAAGAATGGAACGAGAGTTGCAAGCCAAGGGCATTGAACCAGAATCGATAAACTGGCCTGAGCGCGCCAAGTATTGGTTTTTTGGTCATGGAGGAAGCCTGGACCAACAAACAGGAAGGGTACACTATGGCGAAAAACTCCAAAGAGCAGCAGAAAGATTTGTTTATGCTAGAGAAATGGCTGCCAGTGGCAGGTGGCAGCCGAACAGAGACAAGGACGAGCTGACATACGCCCTGGAGAATCTTGAACATGGTGGGAGAACCAGAGGCTATGGGGAGCTGTCATGGGTACATGCCTTCCCTCAGGACAAAGAGACCTATAGAAGCCGCGCGAGAAAGAAGGAGGAGGAGGCACAGCGCATGCGCCGGTTAGAAGAAATGGTTATTCAGTCACAGGCCGCGGCTCTTGAAGCAGTTGAGCGAGAAAAAGCACTTGAAGGCAGAATGAACGAGGAAATAAAAGGCAAGTGCAGTTAGCAATGCAAAGGCAATCTGCATCAGAGCCGGGAGTCAATATCAGCCCCCCTGAGCAAATGAAAAGCAGTTGCGCTTCCACAGAGGTCTCAGACGCAGCACTGCGCTTTCCTGTGGACGACATCACCGAGCCTCTCACGACATGTGAACTGCACATTCCACAGGGGAATACCACAGTCATGGTGGCTATAGGTGTTGTATCTCCTATCGATCCTACGAAGACACCAAGAAGTCATGGAGCAATAATACCTCCTGGATATGCTAGCGTCTCGGTGGACAGGGTGGTAAAAGGTTACGAGAATGTCGAACTTGACATTAAAGGAGGTGATGGCGAGAATACATTAGGAGAAGCGGAGAAGACATTCATATGTTGGCGCAAGCGCTATATCATAATTCCTGGCGTATCACCTCCTCCTCCTCAACAACCTATCCCTAGGTGTGTATGAAATTAGTGAATGAAACTTAATAGTATTGGTGAGCTAATAGTATAAATGGATACTCATACCATGTTGTTTTCGCAGCAGGACATCCCCCAACCTAAGTCCAATTCTACATTCACCACATGATCACAGTGTTGCGGACGATGATGATCAAGATCAAATACGACGGGATCCATCACCGCCACCGGCCCCATCTCCTCCACGACGGGATCCAACACCGCCACCGGCCCCATCTCCCCCACGGCGTGATCCAACGCCGCCACCGGCCCCATCTCCTCCACGACGAGATCCAACACCGTCACCGACCCAACCATCTCCTCCAAAGCGGGCTCCGACACCGCCACCTGCCCCATCTCCACGGCGGGTTCCAACACCTCCACCGCCAACAAAGAAGAGGCCTGTCACACAAAACAAAGGCGTCAGCCCCACCACCACCTCCGAAGAAGAAAGCACCTGTGAGAAAATCAGCTCCCAAGATGACAAAACTTGCATATGACATGACCGAGGAGGAGACTGACGCTGCAGTGCAAAAAGACTGTAACAAGTTCTTCGAAGCTGCCATTGCTAGTGGTCGAGCAAAGCGAAACCCGGAGAAGCCGTACCTTTTTGTTCGTCCTGAAAAACTAAGGCAAACTGTGGACGCTCACCAAAAAAGGTACGTGCTGCCCGTAAGGCTTCGCCAAAATCAGACTATGATCGCACACTTAGCAAATCACTTGAGGAGGCCAAGAAGGCAAAGAAGAGAGCAGGAAAGGGTGTCCCACAGCTCGGGGAACAAGAGAAGCAATCAGTGCCAGATCTAGTTGTTGATAATGAATACGGTACAAACATGGAAATCATACAACGAGCATATGGAGACGTTGATCCTGCGCAACTGCTCGCATTTTTTGAGGAAACTGGTTTGAATGTGGAAAACATACTCGGAGAAGCAGGCATCAAAGTGCTGCTCCAGAAGTTGATAAATGGAAGAGGGCATATGTATATGGCCAAAGTCTATACAACCCAGCGGCCCTGAGGGATCTTGGTACACAGATGCACTTGCTAAATCAGTGGTACCTTACGGCGTGTGGCAGAAAAGCTGATGACTACATTTGCGTCAGAATTAGAGACCATGATTACTTCCGTGGTGATGACATCATATATGTTCAGTTTAATGAGTTACATCAGCTCTGCCACATGGACGCTCTCGACAAATCTCTCGTCAGCTGCTTTTGCCTGTAAGTGATTGTTTCCTTTAATAATCTCACTTTAGCTTATGTATATGTATAAGTAATTATCCTCACACTGCTAGCAAGCGTTTGTAAACATGTGCAGAAACATGATGAGACAACTAAGGCATAAAAATGACAAGGAGATTGGTTTCATCGATCCATATATCGTCTTCAAGCACCCAAGCAATACTCACTCGGATGCATGGAAAACTCAAACAGAGAGTAATTTGCGGAGGTTCTTGGTAAACCAAAGGGACAAAAGATATATACTATTCCCCTACAACTTTAGGTGAGTTTTGTTATCATATGCACATTTTATTATAGGTTGACATAAAGATATATATATGTGTTGACTATATAAACATAAATGCAGTTTTCACTGGATTATCTAATGGTGATCGAATCTCCACGAGAGTCGTTTGCTAATCTATGACTCTCTGAGAAACCACAAGAAGATTACCAAGATATGATTAATATTATCCGAGGGTAATGTGATCTTTAAATATGATTCTTGCTATAGCTCTTTAACTCTGCAATAGTTATTACGTTC
Organism: Coix lacryma-jobi var. lacryma-jobi; assembly: GCA_009763385.1. NCBI lineage: Eukaryota > Viridiplantae > Streptophyta > Magnoliopsida > Poales > Poaceae > Coix > Coix lacryma-jobi. The sequence continues at coordinate 23,936,954 of CM019830.1, read as the reverse complement.
CAATTATTGTGAAGGGTTTGGACTTGGTTTGTTCAGAAACACCGTCCGGATCTGAAAGCGCAACCTCCTGATCCTCTAGTCCAAATGTAAGTTGTAGAGTACCTCCCTGCCTCTTACCTTAATTAGCATCACTCAGCAGACGCACGCTCAACCGAGAGTACTCTTTTTACATATTGTACAGTGGGTTCTACGGCAGTCACCGGGAAAACAATTTATGTGGGTACTATGTTTGCGAGTTCCTGACGGTGTATGAAAAAAGAATTACAGAGTCAGCAAGTACGTAACATGTAAATAAATTTATTTATTTTTTGTTGCTATTACATAAATATTATGTATGTTAATACTTTTTTTTATTTTAATCCAAATTGAAGGAGACATGGTTGAGAACCAGGTGATGGATAAGGTCCGCCTCAAAGCAATTCAAGAGACCATCGCGGGCTTCCTTAATGACCATGTCCTTAAGTCTGGCACCGAGTATTGGTTTAATAAAGACGAACCAATGAAGCCAAACCAAGATGAACACTTGTATGACCTCTAAGTTAGGAACGGTATTATATTTGTGTGTAAATATCAAGTTAAGCATGCATGATGGATAATGTTGTATATTTTATGTACATATGTGTGTATAGCTAGCTCTATATTATATTATATGTATAGTTTCATATTTCATTTGTGTGTAATTGTAAATTTTATGTGTTTATATAATATTAGCAGCGAAGAATAATACGTGTATTTGAAACTGGCCTAATATAATAGAATATTAGCAGCGAAGAATACGTATTAGAAAACCTAATGTAATTGTAAAACCAAAAAACAATAACCAATTGAAAAGAACAGAAAAAGAAAAAAGAAAAAAGCAGATGGATCTTTAGCCCCGGTTGGTAACACCAACCGGGACTAAAGAGGCCAGCCACGGGGGCCCGGCTGGAGGCACCTTTAGCCCCGGTTGGTAACACAAACGGGGCTAAAGGTGCCTCCAGCCGGGCCCCCGTGGCTGGCCTCTTTAGTCCCGGTTGGTGTTACCAACCGGGGCTAAAGGTCCCTCCATTAGCCCCGGGCCATGGAACCGGGGCTAAAGGTCGGGGCTTTAGTCCCGATTCCTTAGCCCCGGCTCCATGTCCGGGGCTAAAGGCCAAAATGGCCCGGGGCAATAGGCCTGTTCTGTACTAGTGAGAGCAAGGAGGCATCATAAATTGATTGGCAGAAATGCCTCACGGTATTCACTTTTTGAGAATGTACACGTTATTTCTAGTATCAATCGACGACGAACTTGTAATTCGATTCCTAGATACAGCCATACCGCACAAGTTTGATCACCGCTGTATTATTATAACAATATGAAATATACATAGGATTATCATAATATAGATTATGAACTTTAATAATTAGAGTGTTTGGATTCTTAGATTATTGTGGTGGATTATTATTGGTTCAAGTGATATCAATTACCAAAAATTAGGTCCAAGGGGGATAATAGGATTATTGTAATCTAGTGTATTAAGAATATAATTCACCTCATAATCTAGCCTGTTTAGATCATGGCCAGATTATTTTAGCTGATTCTTATAATCATATTGGATGCAAACGGGTCCCAGAGGACTGGAGCTATTTTTGTATATAGGAGTCAGAACCGAAAAAGGTGGCTTCTCTGGCAAGTACATTGCTACACGTCAGCTGTCTCGTACGTCGTCTCATGCAGTGCCACGTAGTATTTTTTGCTGATGTGGAGGAAAGAGAGAATCGAAAGAGGACGAGGTCGTTGTTTCGCGAAACAACCACTTCATGAGCTAAAATTTAGGACTATGAGACAACTATTCTACCATTGTATGAGTTGTTGTTGTTGTCATGCAACTCACAATTTATTTTATTCTATCCATAAATTAAGGAATCATGAGTTGCTACAAGACAACTTAAAAAAAAACTATTGTATGTGTCGTCTACTAAGTCGTCTTAAAATTACGTGACACTATATGAGACCACCTACGAGACAAGACCAATGTACTTGCCCTAGCTACCAAATCTAATACAAATTATTACAAAACTTTCTGACCTCGTTTTGTCAAACGTTTTCCAATACGGTTCCAACTCCACCAGAGCCGAAGCCCTTTTAGGAGTGGGAGACCTACTAAACAAGGCCTAATAGTAATCAACCTCTATAATCTAGGGATCAACGGTCAAGATTCTTATAGTCCATACTCTAAATCATTATAATCATATCCATAATTTAGACTACTATATAGTCCAATTGGAAATTAAAGAAGCCCTAATGCAGTTGTTGCAGCAATTGTGAACATTGGGTTTCCAGTTGCTAGTTTTTGCTATATTTCTATGCTTTTACCACAATTCAATGGTCTCTTTAGGAGTCGATATGTTTTGCAGGTTCATAGGGACTGATTGGAGTGGTTGGTTTGTTATTAGCCGTCAGACTTGTACATCCCCTGTTCGCGTTAACTTATTTATGATAAAATTTTATTGTTCTGTGAGAGAATAAGCCGAAATAATTTATTCGTGTTTGGTGCCCCAAAGACTTGATACTCAAAGAAATATAACGTTGGCTAGTTTGCTAGGTTTGATTGTATTAAGTAACGTAGATTCGTACAAGGCGATGGAGCATACAAAAACAAAATCTCCTCGCCTTCCCACTTCTTGTATAACATGAGATCTATGCGCATGGTGGTGATTATATTCAATATAGAATAAAGTCCATCACCGTTATGTCATCCCGGTCTCTAAACTCGCAAATCGACCATGAAGGCCTGTTTGGTAGAGCTTCACGTAGCTCTAGATCTCAAAAAACACCAGCTCCACCTCAGAGCAGCTCCAGTGCGGATCTGCGCTTCCACCATGGAGCTGAGAAATTGTGTTTGGCTGAGACAACAGCTTCAGATCCATAAATAGAGGTTTTAGTTGAATTGGTCAATAATATACTTGATGTTTATTTTTTATTCGTCACTTGTAATATTGTACGTAATATATCTTTTTTTTTTGTTTTTTGCAATTTCTATGAAACATGTGGCAGTCGTGCCCTGGCAAAGGCCGGCCATTCGCACGCTGAAGCCAGTGCCGCCCGCGCCCTGGTCAAGGCCAGCCATCGGCGTGCCCAGGCCGGTGTGGTAGCTGCGCCTAGGCCAGTGGATGTCGTGGCTGCGCCGTCTACTGATCTCAACGGAGGGACGCCACCGTCCATGGCTGCAGTTCTAGTAATGCTGACTGAACGGGGAAGATCAATCCTAGGTGCTAATTTTTCAGACGGATTGGAAGAGGAACGTGGTGGTGGAGGAGGAGGGTCCGTTCGTCTCATCCTTATGGCTCGCCGGCCACTAATAGGAGCGGCGTCGAGATGAGGGTGGCGGCGGCGGCCAGAGACGCGAGAAGATGCGTCTTTTTTTTACGGAAGATGATTCTTGCGTAGAGAGGTTTCTCGTTGAAAAGAAAAGAATGCGAACAGGTACATATGTAATTAGTGGCATTTGTGGTAATTTCCATGAACTCCACGAGGAATTACAAAACCAGCGTTTTCAGAGCACCCCCTGAGGTGCTCCGTGGATTTGAGAGTTATATCCATATTTTTTGCGAATCTGGAGTTCGTGAAGTTGAGACGTTTGGTTGAAAAAAATGGAGTAGTTCTATTTTTTTCAGATCTGGAGCTGTGTGGAGCTCTGCCAACAGGGCCTTAGATCTTTAAATTTATTCGGTTATGTCATCCCAGTCGCTAAACTTGTTCAGCTGTGTCATCCCAGTCCCTAAACTTGCAAATCACTCATTGAGGTCCTTAAACTTATTCAGTTGTGTCATCCTGGTCCCTAAACTCTGTTTTGAATCTCATCTAGATCTAAACTTGACAATTTAAAATTTTATATCAACAAATAATTCATAACTTTTCATATGAACTCGAACGAAGACAAACTTTATATAAAAATTGTAGTCCTTCATGCGATCTATAACTTTGTAGTTGAAAATTTTTTAAATTAAAATTGATTATGGTCCCAAAATGACTATAGATCTTAAAATTTAAAATTATCAAACAATCTTGAATATTAACATGATCTATATAAAAGTTATAGTTCTCAATGCAATCTACAATGTTATAGATGATTTTTTTATTTAAAGTCATTTAGTATTAAAATTTTATTTTAAAATTTTAAATTTCAAAATCTATAAACATAGAACGGCATGGTGATGAACTTTATTTTTAAAATAAATTCAGTTCTAAGGATCCAAACGAGTGAAACTGTTTATGTTTGCTTTCAAATGGGAGGGTATAGCGGCATAGCACGGCAGATTATTTATAACAAAAAAAAAACTGTTATTTACTGGGCCGCTCGGCCCATATTCCCTGCTCGTTCAGTCGTCCTCTTCCTCCGAACCTTTCCGGTGCCGGTGAACTTCTTCCACTGAACCGCGTACCACGATAAGCCCTAATCCCAGCGCCACCTCCATGGCGACCACCTCTTTCTTCCATCCGCTCGCCGCCCCGATGGCCAGCGGCGGCGTTCGCCTCCGTCGCTGCCCGTTCAGCCTAACCACCCCCGCCCGTACAGCGCCCCGGCGACCGGCGCCGCTTCTCGTCGTCCGCGCCAAGCGCGCCGGCAGCCGGGCCCCTGCCGCCGCTGCCTCGCATCAGCCCGCGAATCCCGGCGCTGTCCCGAAGCGGGACGTGGAGGAAGACGTGGAGGAGGTCGAGGAGGAGATGCCGTGGATCCAGGACAAGGCGCTGGACCTCGTGGAGTTCACCGGCACCGTCACACAGGCCATCCCGGGGCCCCGCGTCGGCTCTAGCCCTGTTCCGTGGCTTCTCGCGGTTCCGCTCGCGTACGTCGGTGTCTCCTTTGTGCTCGCGGTCGTCCGCACCGTGCGCAGGTTCACCTCCCCGCGCACTAAGAAGAAGCGAAGGGTAAGTGTTGGCATCATGAAAAATTTGTTGTGGTTCCATGAACGGAATCTCATCGCGTATTCGCGTTCTGCGGTATTTGAATACATTGTAATTTTCCGTCGTAACTGTATTAGCCCTGCAAATTACTAGATATATTTTGGAAAATATGTTTGCAGGGTCTAGTTCCACTTAATATGCTGTTTAGATGGGTTTGCTTTGTCAGGGTGATAGGAAATGATAAATGATAAATTACACCCCTTCCTTCAGCAGCTAATTTATGTTTGCAAATTTATCTATCTGTGTATACTGCATTACTGTATAGCATCTTGGAATCATGCTAAATAAAACATTTTTACATCCTTTCTTAAACTAAACTAAAAGAGCCTGCAATTTCAATTTTACAGCATTTTATAAATTTTACTCCTCTATAGATCATCAACTAGATACCTTTTAAACATGTAGAGCTGGTGCTAAAGCAAATTTGAGCTTGCTTTTTTTTTGTTCATTGCAAGCCTGATGTTTGTCGAAAATGGATTGCAAGCTTGATGTTATCCTAAGTTTGCCATTTTTTTCCTTTGCGTGCTATTTTTTTTTTTTTGACAGAGGGAAACCCAGCTTTTATAGAAAGCCCAAACAGATCAGTTCGATACAGCATAAGAGAGAAAAAAAGGCTGAGAGTACCAGCTAGCTCAACAAGAATAGAAAAAACAAAACACTCCTCGCTATAAACGAAGAGAAAAAGCACCGACTAAGCATGCTGGAAAAAACCTACTGATCAGATCACCCCTTCCACCTCCATGTCTTTAGTTTTCTTCCAAAAATCACTCAGCCATGACTTCCTTCTTCTCATCCAAAAGCTTGGCATCCTCCATTCCTCCTCCCTCAACAGGATTCTCCAGTTCTGCATAAATTTCAGAATTTTGAAGAAAACTTCATTAGAAGATCTTGGGAATTTTTTTCCCAATCACCATCTTATTTCTCACATTCCAGATACCCCAAATAGTGATAGTGAACATGAAAAGTTTTATGTGATACTGTTTATCCCAAGAGGAATCCAGTGTTCCATAACATCCTGGAGACTTAGCGGTACCCTATCCCATCCCAAAGCCTCCTTGAAACAGAACCAAATACATTTTGAAATATAGCAGTTAAAGATAATGTGATTCATAGACTCCACCTCTCCTCCCCCTTCCAAATTTTTTTCTTCAGGCTTTCACCTGTCCGCAATCTGTTCTGTGCCACCATCCAGGCAAAGACTTTCAGCTTCTGCGGCAATTTACTCTTCCACACTTTTTTCATTCTTCTATTATTAACCCGTCTAAACACAAGTCTTCTATACATCGATCTAGTAGGGTAATTTCCAGATTTCTCTAGGATCCAAATGAATCTATCTTCCCCATCATTTAAAGGGAAATTGTCTAAAATACTCATCAGGTTCTGCCATTCCAGCATGTCCTCCCCTCCCATTGCATGCTATTTTTTCGAAAATGGATTGCAATCTAGAACTATTTGGTGTCTAGGTTTTGTTGGCACTTAATAGTAAAGAAGTATTCCTCTGCAGGTGGGTAAGAATATATTCTTGTTGAAGTCACTAGATGATCTGTTTCAGAAGGGTAGGGAGGCAATAGATTATCCTGCTCTTCAGGACCTAATGCAAAAGGTATGTTGCCTATTCATCCATTGATTTTATATTTTTTTTTTATTTGAGAAACTGGGTTTTGGGAAATGACATTGAACTAATGGTAGGTTGGATATACTTGCTTATTTACTCTAGTGTTGCTAGCTATCAGTAGAGTTAGTGAGTTGATGGGTGCTATATTGCTATGTTAACTGGTGCTGAAACCTATTAGACATTGTGCTGCATAGGCTAGAACAATAATGTTCCTTGCAAACTGGTATTTCATTACACTGACATATCTATATGTATTGCTAAGGACGAATAATTTATTGATTGTCTTGCTACTGGAAATTCTTTATGTTGCAAATAACAGACTCATAAATACTTCGTGTGTGCTCAGACAGGATTTGACATGGATGATGTAGTAAGGAAGTACATACGTTACACACTGAATGAAAAACAGTTCAATCCTGATGTGGTAGTGGATCTCATACATCTTAGGAAGGCATCAATGCTGGAAGATGTGGAAGTTGCTGAAATTTTAAATGAGATTTCAAGACGAATTGTCCGGGAAAAAGGTATAACTAGTTCGGCTTATTCAAATACTAGAGTGCACACAAGATATTACTAGAATCTTAGGCTTTGGATGCTTACTTTTGCAAATCAACTATTTTTTTGCTCGCTCGCCTTTAGCTGAAGTTTGTGGGCCTTTATCCCTTTTTTGTGAAACTTAGTAATGCCAACCATTTTTTATCTTCCATTTTATTTAATCAACAAATTTTTAGATTGGACCCTCATTTTGTTTTTAGAATATGTGCATAGCTGTTCTCGATATTATTATCAACTAATGTTCTTTGTTATGCATTGATGGAAAATTGATAACATTGTTATGCTCTGTCATTTTCGGATGCAGTGTTCTGATTTCAAGTCCTGCAAAGTGTATCCAAAGAATCAATTGAAAGTGCATAGTTGTTGGGGGTGACCATAAGACACCTCTGATGCATGTTATTTCTACAAATACCATAAGACGCCTCTGATGCATGTTATTTCTACGAATTTGTAGCTATTTCCTATCCTCTGCCAACTGCCCTCCTTCAAACCCTGTTATTATTTCCTGTTCTCTGCCAACTGGTCCCCTTCAAACCTACACCTACTCTCTGTTATGGGATGTACCATACACTAATTGTGATGTGAGACAAGTGGTGGCCTCTAAATTGTAGTTTTATTTCTTTTTTTTTGTTTTGAATTTACTGGATCACTTACTACAGATTTTTTTATTTAAAATATTGCAGGGCCAGTAGTTATGGACTTATCTGGTTTTACAGAACAAGGTTTTAAGCGGAAACTTGCTGTACAAGCATTGTTTGGAAAAATTCTTTACTTATCAGAAGTAAGCTGTTGATTCTGCATTTTATTACTGATTTTGTGATTCCAGATCTGTTGACCTTAAGCCGAGGTCTTAATCCTGTACTTTGAAATGAACTGCTTGGGCTGTAACCAAAAACAGAAAAGGTTTGATGGTTCACTTCTTTCTGTGGAAGTCATTAATGAGTGCTTAGTTTGATGAACCATCTTATTCTGATTGGTCTGTCTTATTCTATGGTTTGTTACTGTTTATTAGCCTGCATAAAAGTTACCATGATGAATCAGATCTTAATGGAAATTGTCTGTGAATCTCTATCCAGCTTCCGGAGTTCTGTTCGCGGGACAGTTCACTTGTAGTCAAAGAAATCTTGGAGTTACAGAGTATGTCTATATTTTACTATATGGGGAATCCTTGTTTTCTTTGTACCTCTCAACAGTTTTTTTTGGTCCTGTCCATATTATTGTAAAAATTGTTGCCCCTTGTTGGTAATTTGTCATTGTTTTCTGTTTTCTTGTGAGCAGTGAGGATGCAGACAGCCTGCGGATTCACACCCTCTCAGCAACAGGTGATATTGAATCTATACAGAAGATGGTTGACGATCTAGATATAGAACAAGGTCCCTCATCATCGTCTTGAGTTATGGTGATGGAATAATGCTAAACATCTTCGTTGATAGTGTTGCAATTTTAGCTTGATGTGAGTTTCTCCAACCGTTTCGTTTAGTTTTTGAGCTGTTGAAGTAGGAGTTGAACCTGTGAGCACAGGATACTTCGACTGGAGCCTGAAGTTTTGTAAATTGCCTCGATTGGGCCAGTAACACGTAACGAGAGTAATGTTATATTATAGAAAAGCGCAAGGCAGCAGTGAGTTTGTAGAACGCGGAATAATATTTATATCGATGTTTTGTCATGATTCATGTAACGATGTGCTTCTACAACATGCTTTTGTGTGAAATTCTCTACTAATTAAAGGATGAATATTTAGCATTTGTGCGTGGAATTCCAAGGTATGTATAGCCACCTTCTGTCTTTGCTCATGTTGTGGTTAAAAACGATTCTTGTTTCACTATGCTCATAGGGCCTGTTTTAGCTCCTCCGTTCGGTTTCAGATTGTTGTCTGGCTTCTGAGAGCATCTCTAAGAGTTCTCAAAACCAACTCAATTTTTATTTTTGGCAAGATTGAAAAAAGAAACAACTTCTCTATCTCAATTCCCAATCTTTCTGCACTTGGAAAAATTGACCCAAACATGTAGAAATATATGTGCGTTTATTGATTAGCCAATCTGTTTTGGCCCATCATAAAAGGCCTATTTGGTTCATGGGTGAATTCAGTCTGGCTCGCATGGGAGCAGCCAACCAACCCGATAGGTAGGCTCAAATACATGCAAGAGTGTGATAACCAATTTGGTTATTTATTTGCACGAACTAGGCTGTTCGAGAGTCTGTTTCATTGCTTGCATAGGGATGGGTCACATAATAAGATAAAAAAATATAAATAATTATCACCACAACATTTATAATCTGCAACTATTATCTTATAACTCTTTGTTCATTTTATTACTTCTTAATATTAATTGAAATGTGTTAATATCCTTTAATATGTGCTAATAATACATTAATAACATTGTTAAATTGCTAATTATTCACACCACGCGAGCATGGCCTAGCAGAAATAGCTAATTTCTGTGTTTCTATGGAGCCTGGACGCAGGAATCTTCCTGCACATGTAGAGCCTAACCCAATAGATACGCTAACCAAACAAATGTATGTTCTCTTATGCGGAGGATCTGACTAAGCGATGGTGCAGACAATCAAACACATCCAAAGAGTACACATGGTACTCAATGCAAACATACAAGAGAGAGAAAATATAAATGTACAAAAGAGAAAGAAAACATAAAAGTGGTCAAGTGCAGAAATATTGTAGTCTAAGATTCTTGATACAAAATTCTCTGATTCGCAGTTTAGAATTCATGATGCAAAATTCGTACTCTAAGGCTCTGTTCGCTTGAGACACAAGTCAACTTTAATTCATACAAATTAGTCGTGGAACAGTAGTATTTTTCTCTCACAACAAATGAGCCGTTTTAGCTTAGCCGACTCATATGATTTGCTGAACCGAGCCAAAAATTTATCCTCAAATTCTAAAACTAGACAAATTGGTTCCTTAGATTCTTTGAATCATTTAAATTAACTTTTTAATTTTAGTTAGAAGTGGTTTCAAGATTGTTTCTCACTTTTAAAATTAAAAATGTCTGGTAAGTTTTTTAACCAAAAAAATATCTCCATGCTTAAAAAATTCAGGAAAAATCTAAATATAGATTGGGAAACGATAGACCCAAACCAAACATTTAGAGCAATCTTCAAGAGTTTCCCAACAAATTTGTTTCCAAAATCATGGAGCTTTCCAACTCGCAAAAAATTATTGGGAGAAATAAAAAGGACCATCTCCAATAATTTCTAATATTTTCTTCTAAAATATAGAAGACAATTTACATTAGGATTCCTGTGTTCCTAACCACTTTTATATATTCTTTGTCTCCTGTACATTTGTGTTAGGAACCTTTTCCTACTCTTTATTTTTTCGATGCTCTTTCTTTTTTAGATTGGCCAATGGATACGCGTGTGGGAGAAGCGTGGATATATGTACAATCAGTCTATTTTTCATGCACTGAAAGATTGAGAGATGGGATTGGGAACTGTTAGAGATGAGTTTTTTTTCATTCTTACCAAAAATCCTAGATTAGAAGGTTTTATTGGGAACTCTGGGAGATTCTCTTATAGTTCATAAAAATATAACTAAAACCTTCAACAATTTAGTTTTAGAATATAAAAAAAAGGAAAATATCCATAAAAATTAGAAAAAATGAAAACATTGTAATCAATGTCTAACTATGTTTTAAAAACTTTCCACAGTAAAAAGTGTGAGATGGAACTAGAATGAATGCATCCAGCATTAATATCTAACTATCTCTTATTTTTGCTCTGTGGGGTTTTCAAAAAAGTTTGAATATTGATTACAATGTTTTGGTATTTTTCTAGAATTCTTTGGATATTTTCTAGAGCTCACTCTAATTTCTAGAAGCTTCTAGATATCATTTCATGATTACTACTTTATTTAGGTCTCTCATGTCTCAATCTATACAGCATGGATACAGATACGTGTATCTCGTATCGGTTGGATACAGATACATGGATATGTAAGTTTTTTTTAGAAAACTAATGGAATAGTGGTGTATCAAAGTATCAGATACAGATACGTATCGGATACGGGATACGAGGTCATGTTGAAGTATTGGGGTAATTCAGGTCCCAATCTATCTATTGGATTTTTCTTGAACATTTAAAAGTTTAGAGATATTGTTTTGTTGTCTAAAAACTTATTAAGTGTATGCTAGGACTTTTTAATGAAAAATGTAAAAATCATCTTGGAAGTCCCTTCTAACCGGAGCATGGAGTTAACTCGAACGGTTTTGAATGTTGAGAAATATTTTTATATAATAGTTCGATGAGAGACTTATATAAGACTAAAAAAAAATGATTCCCCCCTTCGGTTGGGTTGTTTGGACTTGTATCTGATTTCATGTGGGCCTGTAGCCCTGTAGCTCTCTGGGCCCAGGAGAACGAGTCGCTCGCTGATCAAGCTTGTCAGCAGCCAGCGCCGTGGATCGCCCAGACGGCGGCCAGACGTGATCTCTCCCCCTACGTGTCCCTTGCCCCTGTCCACCTGTCCCTTCCGGAGCTGCGTCTCGCGTTGCAAAGAGCTCCCCCGCGAACATTTCCAGCACCGGAAAGCAGAGGACACTCAACACTACAGAAATCAGATTCGGAGCCGGAGCTTCCGTGAAAACTGAAAAGGCAGCAGTAAGCAGTATCGTGGACCATGCTGCCAGGTCGCCACCCGGCGCGCCGTGCCGACGACACCGCCGGCACGGGGCCGCTGCTGCCGGACGCCACCCGCGCGGCGGTGGCGGAGTTCATCGCCACGGCCATGTTCGTGTTCGCCGCTGAAGGCTCCGTCTACGGCCTCTGTACGCGAACCCCGAGCGCACATGCAAACAAGCAAATTTCAGGGATTTACACGCACGCACGGTGCAGGCTGCACGCATCCGGTGCTGTTCCGAAGCGCGATGCCTTGAAGATTTTTTTCGTTCCGTCTGATCTGCAGGGAAGCTGTACAAGGACACGGCGACGCCGGGCGGCCTGCTCGCGGTGGCCATCGCGCACGCGCTGGCGCTGGTGACCGCGGTGGCGGTGGCGAGCGACGCGTCGGGTGGGCACGTCAACCCGGCGGTCACGTTCGGCCTGCTCGTGGGCCGGCGCATCTCCTTCGGGTGTGCCGCGGTCTACTGCCTCGCGCAGCTGCTCGGCGCCGTGGCCGCGTCGTTGCTGCTGACGCTCGTCTCCGGCGGCACGGTAAATTCGCTCTGGCCATGCGCCCATGTGTCAAATACTACGTGCTGTTTTACTACGTTTGATTAAAGCCGAAATACCAGAACAGCACGTTAATATTGAGGTCACACTATCCGAAATACTAGTACTACGCATCATGCCCGCCACGTCTCACTCCTTGCATGCACGTGGCATATGCCTTTTGTCCCGCAGCGTCCCGTGGGCATCGGGCTCGTCCGCGGCATCCACGAGCGGCACGCGCTCCTGCTCGAGGCCGTCATGACGTTCGGGCTCATGTACGCCGTGTACGCCACCGCGGTGGACCGCCGGAGCCGCGGCGGCGCGACGGCCGCGATCGCGCCGCTCGCCATCGGCTTCGTCCTGGGCGCCAACATCCTCGCCGGCGGCCCGTTCGACGGCGCCGCGATGAACCCGGCGCGGGCGTTCGGGCCCGCGCTCGTCGGCTGGAGCTGGCGCCACCACTGGGTCTACTGGGTCGGCCCACTGATCGGCGCCGGCCTGGCTGGCGCGCTGTACGAGTTCGTCATGGTGGAGCAGGAGGAGCCTGCTGAGGCGCCGGCAGCTGCAGGTCCTCCTCGGATGCCACTAGTGCCCTCTGAGGACTACTGACGTGGATGTGATGAGATGTACTGTACTCCTATCGTTTGTATATTCACTGTATCTGTGTGTGTATATCTAGGCTCGGAGTACGTACGCGAGCAGAAAAAAGGAAGAAATTTTACTTGGAATTGATCGAGCCAAGCACAGCTCCTGTACTTCTGATGATCCTTTGCCTGAACATGACATTATATGGACTTTAATTTTTTTTTTATGATCCGTCGCCAAGCACAGCTCGAGAGCTGGTGCATGGTGGACCTAGACATAGCAAGTCGTTGTGGCATCAAGTGACACTGTGGATGCACGCCACGATGGTGGTTGGTGGTGTTGAACAAGAGACAATTGATTTTATGCAGATAACATTCAAAATTTCCACATGTTCAATTATTAGATCACATTCAACTCAAAGTTGATTTGATTTTTTAATTATCCCGTCATGATACCTTCATTTGGAAATGGTCTAAAGATATGACTAATATGGATTTTCCTTCCGAAAGGCATACAGAATTAACTCGAACTGTTCAGGTATAACTCAGATTCAAAGTTGACACGAGTTTGTCGGATTTTCTTTGTCGAAAAACTAATAGATAACTTCCTACCAAGGATATGACTAACACTAAATTGAAGGAGCAAATTGCACCCACCAGACGAAAAACTTTTATGGATGTATCACCACTTCCGTACAACAACTTGCAAAACATGCAACTGATGCATCAACTCGCCACGTACAATCATGTATCATCTCAACTTTGGGTTAAACGTGATCTAATAATTAAATACGTATAAGGGAATATTTACTAATGGGTTATGGTGTGAAAATTTAGGGCATGTTTGGTTGAGCTGTGGCTGTGAGAAAAAGTTGGTGTGATTATGAGCTGTGGAAAAGCTGTTGTGGGCTGTGAGTTATGGAAAAGCTAAAAGTTGTTTGGTTAAACAATTATAAAGTATATCTTTTAGTTTCATTTTTTAAAATAATTATGATAATGTTTTTTATTTCACCTATTTTGAGAAGCTGAAAACCAAAAGCCAAAAGTAGGGTCAAAGCAGCTTTAAAAAATATACTACGGAAAAACAACTGATTCTGCAAAAGCCACCTCCAGCTGCAACCCTTTGGTTGGGCTTTTGGCTTTTGAGGCCAAAAGACAAAGCCAAAAGGCCAACGAAACAGGGCCTTAAATGTATAAACTAAGGCTCTATGTTGTAACCTGGATGTATTTGTTTCTAAATGGGAGTTTGGTACTTTATCCATCGTGCCTACAACACCTCACGCATTTCTCAAAAAGTGTTGTTTAGATCACATAAAGTTGTTTGACTCGTAAATGGTTTTCATTACAAGCCATATGGGTTTTATGTATTCCAATTAGATCATCGTGCCCAAACCAAGTAAAATAATTAGAAAGATAATCAATATTTTTTCTGCAACATCGCAAAAGCTTTGTGTTGGATCCCATTCAAAACTAAAATATGAATGTGTTTTATAATTGGAAGGCTATGATTAATATTTTCATCTAAAAGAATGCAACATCACAAAATATTATAACTTATTTCAAATATACAAGGGATTGGTGTGAATGCTAATTTAGTGAGGACGCATTTTGAGTAGCTTTTTATTGGTATGCATTTAAACATTTACTCCATATCATTGTTGGCCATATGTTTGGGAAGTTTTTATTATTGCCATCAAGAGAAATGATAACTCATAGTAGTAAAAGGAGCAGTTTTGCATGATATATAGGAAAATCATTTATGCATTCTAAATTTATTGTTACACTAGTAAAAACAATGGTTTCACATGAAGGTCCTTCACCATATTAGGATGCTATTAAATGCACCATAAATAAAATCAATTTGATCTCATCCCAAATTTGAGTCCAATTATAGCTTATAGAAAAAATAGAATAGTGGTCATATATTTTATAGGTGAATATATATAGATATTTTTGTTGATGTTTGGCCCTATATTTAATTTTGGAGGTTTAAATTAATCGTGTTATAGATATAGTGTCCTTTATAATTATTTAAATTTATAAATGTATGCTCAATTATACATACAATAAATTCATGGATATCCTAGTAGTGATGCCATAATGTGAAGACGTAGGAGTAATAACATATCATAAATAACAGAATGTGTGAACATGCACATCATTGTTAACAAAGAGGTGTAGTAGGGATCCAATTTCCATTCAAGTTTGTAATGCATTTTGTTTTCCTTGGTTTTTTTACCTAACAATGTGTGGCTTGACAAATATTCTTTGTCACCGCTCAATCTAAACTAAATTGACATAATGTTTAGATGCAAATTATACTGAGTGAAAGTAAGGCATTGTGTGCATAGTGCCTAGATTCATAAGCATAACTAGATAACAATAAACTCATCTAGAATTTTGAAGAGTTACATAAGAATGTATCAAGTATGATATCCCGATTAAGCTCCAATGATACACACTACAACCATCACAAGTAAGCATTAAGAAAAAGAAAAATGAAAACAACTACTACAATCCTTCATGGCATAGGGGGATGTGTTAAAAACAACACACAACAAACTTAGTCATCAATGACTATGAACTTGTTGATGAGTTGTTCATGTTATTCATTTGGAGGAGCATTTCTGGGAAAAGTAGTTGAAGTCATGGTGATGGATGTTGTGCTCCTTTAGCCATGATTGTGCTGCATTGAAGAGAGAGGAAATATGTTCTTGGTCACCGGAGTTTGGACTAGCCCACACTTTGGCATCTAACTTGTATGTTGCAAGGCCAAACGGGGCAAGCGCCATATGCTTGAAGGGTTGCACACTATCTAAAGCAACAATGTCTACAAGAAATGTGTGACAATGTCATGCTTTGTACAAAAATCTTTACTAAAATAAAAATATTACATATTTCATCTTCTGCATAACATTCTGAGAAAAGTTTTCATCGCCATATGAGATGTTATTGTTGAAATGGAAATGTCTAGATAGTGTATATGTTGCTTTAGGGAAAAGGTAATAGAACAAAAAAAACATGTTGGAGGAAATTTGGGTCTTAATAGATTGGCAATAAAGAAAGAAAATGCTTGTGATTATAAACATACAAACACACAATCAACCATTGGGTTTTTTAAAACAATACATAGAAAGAAAGGAAATAAATATTCCTTATCACTAGGAAATAAATATTTCTTCATTACTACCTTTTATCAATGTTGCATACCTTGGCATGTTGAAAGGCTATGGTAGGTCAAAAAGCAAGTATTTAGATCTTTTTTATTCTTCACAGGGATATGAATTGTTGGGTACCTAGTGGACAATAGGAGTAAGTAAAATCATGATCATTATTTACTTTAAGAGATAAGTATAAATATTTCTATTTCAAGATGAAAAGTAAGTGATTATAAAAAGTTACCAAAAAACTGACATCCAACTTGATGGTGAGAGCTCTACACTGCTCAAAGATGATAGGGAAGGACAACCATAGCATAACTCATACACCTGCAAATAAGAATATAATAAAAAATAGGAAATTTTATTGGACCCCTTGAAAGCCCTAGTTTGGTTTTGGTTAATTGATGAAACCTATTTGGTCTAATCCTATTGCTAAGCATGTGTGTAGCTTATAAGAAAGGATTATGACCAAGCCAAGTGGTGGAGCTAGCAAGATGGCAACCATGGAGGATGGTGTTGGCCACCAGCACTCAAGAGATCAAGTGCTCTACCTTTGGTGAAATAAGAGAAGAAGAGAAGAGATGGAGCAAAGAGGTCCGAAGGCAAAGGTATAACCTATAGGGCTCTTTGTTTTGGTGATCAAGACACTTAGCGAGTGTGATCATATTTAGGATAGATAGCCGTACTATTAAGAGGAGATTATTCACGGCTTATGCGGTGTTCAAGTGCCACTAGGTGTTCTCTAACATATCGATGCTATAGACCTAGTGAGTGACTAACAAATCCTTTGAAAAATGTTTTGAAAATGCTAACACACTTGCACAAGGTGGTATTCTCTTGGTGGTGTTGGCACATTTGAAAAGGAGAAGAAACCGGAGTTGAAATCGTGGTTTTCAGGCTTGACCGGACGCTGGAACAGCGACCGGACGCTATGATCGGACGCGTCCGGTCAGTTGTGAAACAAAACGACCGGACTCGCCTGTACCACTGTTCACGAGAGGCATCAGGTTCAAATAGCTTGATCGGACGCTGAGTGAGTCCGGTCACTGGTGACCGGACGCGTCCGGTCGATGAAAAACCTCTCTGGAACCTCTCTGTGTTTGACCGGACGCTGAGTGAAATATATGACCGGACGCATCCGGTGCTAATGACGTAGAGTCCGGTGATCGTGAAGTTTTTCATGCAAATAACCGTTGGACGCATCGGACGCGTCCGGTGAGTGATCGGAGCGTCTGGTGCTCTCTTTTGGCGCTTTTTGAACAATAGCCGTTGGACGATCAGACGAATGACGTTGATTTCACGTGGACACTTGGCGGCCATCTAGCGACCGGACGCAGTAGGAGCGTCCGGTGCTCTCTTAAGGGTGCGTCCGGTCACCACGAATTTTTGCGCAGTGAACAGGTAACGGTTCTATTTGTTTGAGGGGCTTATAAATATGAGTTGGCCGGCTTAGGGGACATCTCTCTTGCACAATTTGATTCCCAAGCACTCTAGTGAGCATTGACAAGCCTCCCAACTCATCTCCCAAGTTGAATCGATCAAACCAAGTGAGATTGAGTGATCTAGTGCGTGATTTGATAAAGTTCAATCTAGTGGCACTAGTTCTTCGCATCGGCATTGGGTATTCTTGTTACTCTTGGCATTTGCCGGTGCCTAGACGGCTTGGAGGCGTTGAGGTGGTTGATTGGCAAGAGTGGAGTTTGTTCTTGGCCACCACCGATTGAGATTGTAAGAGGTTTTGGAGCCTCACCTCGTCGGAGCGGCAAGAGGCATCCTTAGTGGATTGCTCGTGTCATTGAGCTACCTCACTAGTGGTAGATTCTTGTGGTGCTCTTAGTGAGCTTGGCTTAGCGCCGATTAGCCACCGGATCACCTAGTGTTGGTCGACACAACGGGGAGTAGCGTGCCGGCAAGCACGTGAACCTCGGGATAAATCTTTGTCTCCCGTGTACTCATTGTGATTGTGTCCCATCTTGGTGATTGGTCTTCATCTACATATTCTTGGTGATTGGCTTCTCAAGTTGATTTCACCGGTGATTGGCTCTCTACGTGGCGATCCCGAAGGCTCGGTGAAATCCTCTCAAACTAGCTCATTTACTTTGTGTATTTACTTTGAGCTACTTTCTTGTGTAGACATCTTTTCTTGTTGTACATCTCTTGTCATATATCTTGTGTAGCTAAGTTGTAATTACCTTGCTTAGTTACCTTTTGTACACACTTGCCTCATATACGCTTTACATTTCATACTTGTGCTAGAGCTATAATTGTTTTATTCCGCATTTGCTATTGGCTCTAGTTGATTGTGTGACATAGAAATATTAGGTAAAATTGTTGGATAGGTGGCTTGCAACACACTATTAGGCTAGTGCAAAAAGCTTCGCCGTTTGTTATACTAATAGTGTTTGCCTAAGAAATTTTGTAGATTTTTAATTAGGCTATTCATCCCCCCCTCTAGCCAATTTGGACCTTTCAAGTGGTATCGGAGCCGTGGTCACCGTTTGTTTGAGGCTTAACATCCTCCGGTGTTAAAATGGCTCAAATCAACTATATGGGGAAGCCACCACATTTTGACGGCACCAACTTTGATTGTTGGAAGAGGAAGATGTGTGCATTCACAAGAGGAATGAATAGGAAGATTTGGGATGTGATAGAACATGATTTTGCAATAATTGATCCCACAAGTCTCACTCCAAGAGAAGAAGAGAAGCTCCAATGGAATGATATAGCAATCAACCTATTCTATGAAGCTTTTGATACAAAAGTCTTTGAGCAAATCAAGGACCTTGAAAGAGAAAATGAGATATGGGAAAGATTGGAAGAAACATATGAAGGCACCAAGGCGGTCAAGGGAGCCAAGCTATATATTCTCAAGGACAAGCTTGCTACCTTCAAGATGCAAGATGATGAGAGCATACCGGAGATGTTTCACCGATTGCAAGTGATCATAAATGACTTGAAGGCTTTGGGAGAAAAGGTGGAGGACAAGGACTTTTCTCACAAGTTCTTGAGATGCTTACCACCAAGGTTTGACACTTTGGTGACCATCCTAGTGAGGGAAGGATTGGATACGGTAACCCCAAACCAAGTACTAGGTGATGTGGTCACACAAGACACATACCGTGTGGAAAGGGATGGGGGAGCCCAAGAAGAAGAGAAGAAGAAGAAGACCGTGGCATTCAAGGCTTCATCTTCCAAGAGCAAGAACAAGGGCAAGGCAAAGAAGGAGGAAAGTGATGATGAAGACACAAGCTCAAGTGAAATGGATGATGAAGAGATGGCCCTATTTGTCAAAAGATTTGGCAAGTTCATGAAGAAGAAGGGCTATGGAACTAGAAAGAGAAGAGATGCAAACAAGAGCACAAGCAAGAGGTGCTATAGATGCAAGAGCAAGGATCACTTCATTGCGGATTGTCCATACTCAAGTGATGAAGATGATGACGACCGCAAGAAGAGCAAGAAGAAGGACAAGAAGGAAAAGAAAGATAAGAAGGAGAAGAAGATGGGAAAGAAGAAGGGTGGATCCTATGTTGTGACATGGGATAGTGATGCTTCCTCAAGTGATGATGATGATTCTAGCAATGATGAGAGGAAGACCACCAAGAAGAAGGCTATGGCTAGTCTTGCTATCTCAAGCAAGCCTTCTATCTTCAACACTCCATCGTCATGCTTCATGGCTAAGGCCACTAAGGTATCATCCGATGAGAGTGATAGTGAGAGTGATAGTGATGATGATGAGGAGTACTCAAAGGAGGACCTCATAAGCATGCTACAAGATGCTCACTCTTACATTGAGACTAAGAGGAAGGAGTGCAAAGAATTGCGCAAGGCCAACAAGGCTCTTGAACAATCCTTTGATGAGCTCAAGTCAACTCATGAGAGGCTAAAGGAAGCCCATGAGAAGCTTGATCAAGCTCACACTAGGCTTAAGGAAGCCCACTCCTCCCTCCTTGATCAAAGTAAGATTGAGGATGTTGTAGAAACATGCAATGTAGGAGTAACTTGTGATATACTTGATGAATCATTTTATGCTCCTATTATTGTTGCTCCCATCAATGCATCATCATCATCTAGCTCAACTAAAATGCCTACTACTACTTGTGATTCATCATTGGTTGTAGAAAATGAGAACCTTAAAAACAAGGTTGTTGAGCTCACTCATGCCTTAGGCAATGCCTATGGTGGAGATGCCCGCTTGCTTAAGTGCTTGGGTAGCCAAAGGTGTCCACTCAACAAGGAGGGACTTGGCTATACCCCCAAGAAGGGCAAGGCGGCCTTTGCTCCTCACAAGACTAGTTTTGTGAAGAGCAATGGTTGTTATTGCTACAATTGCAAGCAATCCGGGCACATAGAGCAAAATTGCTTTAAAAAGAACAAGAACAAGAACATTGCTCATGTTTCATCTATTAGACTTGATTCTTGTTATATGCTTACAAAGGGCACTAATGGTGTGAAGGCTAAGTACATTGGTGCACCCATGGTTGGCCCAAAGAAGAAGGCAATTTGGGTGCCCAAGAGCTTGGTGACTAACCTTGGAGGACCCAAAAAGGTTTGGGTACCTAAAAAGAATTGATCTCTTTTGTAGGTAAATTATAAAGCTGGAGGAAGGCATTGGGTGCTTGATAGTGGGTGCACTCAACACATGACCGGAGATGGTAGAATGTTCAAATCAATCAACACTAGTGGCAATGATCATGTGGATGCTATCACATTTGGTGACAACAAGAAAGGCAAGGTCAAAGGTTTGGGCAAGATTGCAATATCCAATGACTTGAGCATCTCCAATGTGCTACTAGTGGAATCTCTCAACTTCAATCTTTTGTCCGTGGCACAATTGTGTGACTTGGGTTTCAAATGCATATTTGGGGTTGATGATGTGGAGATAGTGAGTGTTGATGGAAGTGATTTGGTGTTCAAAGGATTTAGATATGAGAATCTCTATCTGGTGGACTTTGATGCAAGTGAAGCTCAATTGACAACATGTTTGTTCACCAAATCAAGTATGGGTTGGCTTTGGCATAGGCGCTTGGGACATGTTGGAATGAAGCAACTAAAGAGGCTAGTGAAGCATGATATGGTGAGAGGACTAAAAGATGTTCATTTTGAGAAGGACAAGCTTTGTAGTGCATGCCAAATGGGAAAGCAAGTTGGAAACACTCATCCCAACAAAGGAATGATGAGCACTACACATGCACTTGAGTTGTTGCACATGGACTTGTTTGGACCAACTACATATGCAAGTATTGGAGGAAACAAGTACGGTTTTGTGATAGTGGATGATCATACAAGATACACTTGGGTCTTCTTTCTCGCTGACAAGAGTGAAGTGTTTGGCATATTCAAAACCTTTATCAAGAGAAGCCAAAATGAGTTTGATAGAAGAATCAAGAAAGTAAGAAGTGACAATGGAAGTGAGTTTAAGAACACAAGAGTTGATGAGCTATGTGATGACTTTGGAATCAAACATCAATTCTCGGCCAAATATACACCTCAATCCAATGGGATAGTTGAAAGGAAGAATAGGACACTCATTGACATGTCAAGATCCATGCTTAGTGAATACAATGTGAGTGATTCTTTTTGGGCCGAAGCAATCAACACGGCATGCTATTATAGCAACCGGCTCTATTGTCACCCTCTATTGAAGAAGACACCATATGAGCTCCTCAATGATAGAAAACCCAACATTGCTTATTTTCGGGTCTTTGGGTGCAAGTGCTACATATTGAAGAAGGGCACAAGACTTGGCAAGTTTGAAAAGAAGTGTGATGAAGGGTTTCTACTTGGTTACTCCACTACAAGCAAAGCATATAGAGTATGGAATGACACAACAAAAATAGTTGAAGAAGTCCATGATGTGGAGTTTGATGAAACAAATGGCTCTCATGAAGAACAAGATAATCTAGATGATGTGAGAGGGACACAATTGGTGGAAGCTATGAAAAACATGGACATTGGTGATATAAGGCCAAAGCAAGTGATTGACATAGAAGATGACAAAGATCAAGTGCTCTCTCCTCCAACCATGCATGGCAATGATGTTGCAAGCTCCAGTAGTTCTCATGATCAACAAGATGCTAGTAGCTCTCAAGTGGCTCATCCAAGTGCTAGTACAAGTGCCCAACCGCAACAAGTGCTCCAACCAACACACATTGCAAGAGATCATCCTTTGGATCAAATTGTTGGTGACATAAGAAGAGGTGTGCAAACAAGATCAAGATTGGCATCGTTTTGTGAACACTACTCATTTGTATCATCTATTGAGCCAACCAAGATTGATGAAGCTTTGATGGATGTTGATTGGGTAAATGCAATGCATGAAGAGTTGAACAACTTTATCCGTAATGATGTTTGGGAGTTAGTGGAAAGACCAAAGAACACAAATGTGATTGGTACAAGATGGGTCTTCCGGAACAAGCAAGATGAAGATGGCATTGTTGTTAGAAACAAAGCAAGATTGGTTGCACAAGGGTACACTCAATTGGAAGGAATTGACTTTGGAGAAACCTATGCACCGGTTGCTAGATTGGAAGCCATTAGAATCCTACTTGCATATGCTTGTTCTCACAACATCAAGCTCTATCAAATGGATGTCAAGAGTGCATTTCTCAATGGATTCATAAATGAGCTAGTGTATGTTGAGCAACCTCCCGGGTTTGAAGATGTGAAGAAGCCCAACCATGTGTACAAGCTCAAGAAAGCATTATATGGGTTGAAGCAAGCACCTAGAGCATGGTATGAAAGATTGAGGGATTTCTTACTATCAAAGGGTTTCAAGATGGGGAAGGTTGACACCACTCTCTTCACCAAGAAGATTGGAAGTGACTTGTTTGTGTTGCAAATTTATGTGGATGACATCATATTTGGATCAACCAACCAAGACTTTTGTGAAGAGTTTGGAGAGATGATGGCTAAGGAGTTTGAGATGTCTATGATTGGAGAGCTTAGTTACTTCCTTGGTCTACAAATCAAGCAAATGAAGAAAGGCACATTTGTTAGTCAAGGCAAGTACATCAAGGACATGCTCAAGAAGTTTGGATTAGAAGAAGCAAAAGCAATAACCACTCCAATGGGCACAAATGGACATTTGGATAGTGACTCTAGTGGTGACATGGTGGATCAAAAGTTATATCGGTCAATGATTGGGAGTTTACTCTATGTGACCGCATCAAGACCGGATGTCATGTTTAGTGTGTGCATGTGTGCAAGGTTCCAAGCTTCACCAAGAGAAAGTCATTTGAAGGCAACCAAAAGAGTATTGAGATATTTGAAGCACACTCCAAATGTTGGACTATGGTATCCCAAGGGCTCTCAATTTGAATTAATTGGATACTCGGATTCCGATTACGCGGGATGCAAGGTGGATAGGAAGAGCACTTCGGGCACTTGTCAATTGCTTGGAAGATCACTTGTCTCATGGTCATCAAAGAAACAAAATAGTGTTGCACTCTCTACCGCCGAAGCCGAATACATATCCGCGGGTAGTTGTTGCGCACAATTGCTATGGATGAGAGCAACATTGCAAGATTATGGAGTCAAGTTTGGACAAGTCCCATTACTATGTGATAATGAGAGCGCCGTCAAAATAGCCACCAACCCGGTTCAACATTCAAGAACAAAACACATTGATATAAGGCATCACTTCATTAGAGATCATCAAGCAAAGAAAGACATATCTATTGAAAGTGTGGGCACCGATGATCAACTTGCCGATATCTTCACCAAGCCACTAGATGAGAGAAGGTTTTGCAAGCTAAGGAATGAATTGAATATCCTAGACTTCTCCAACATGAGTTGAATGCACCCCCACATATGATATGCCTCTCCTCCAAGAAAGCAAAGGTGAAATTGATTGGCATGTGCATTCATTCTTATTAGGTTGTGATCTAGTTCATATAGTCATCATATTGCGTGTTTAGGCTCATTCATGGTAAATCAAATAAATTTGAAGTTTATATGGTATCACTATTGCTTCTATGTTTGACTTGATCTAGTGGTAGCATTTTAACTTGTTTGTGAGCTTGTAACTCTAGTGTTTGATCTAGTAAATGAACAATAGGTGTTTAACCAACGTGAGTAAGATAACCATTGAAAGATGTGTGAAGAAGCTTACTCTAGAGCAAACCGTGTTAAACATCCTATGCTCATAAGCTAGATTAAGCCACAACTTGGTTTGATTTGTTTCCCACATATTCCCCACCTTTATGATAATTGTTGACAAAGGGGGAGAAAATAGTGCAACAAAGATAAAAGAGACACAAAGATAAAAGAGACATGCTATGCTGCTGCTAAGTTCAAATTAAGTTCAAGTGTGATCGGAGCATACAAATAGGGGGAGCAAGCTCATAAACATGATTGTTGCATTTGAAATGTGCATATTCATATGTTTGTTAGCAATGCATAAGCTTTTTACAATTGATATCCATGCTTATGTGGTGAATGCTAGTGATAGGTTATGCTTGATGAATTGATTTACTAGCATGTACATAATAACAACTAGACATACTTGTATTTCAAGTAAGTTCAAGAACCTTATTTTTATGATGATCTCACGGGGTTCTTGAGTTTCGATGTATATCTAGTGCTAAAATGATGCTAAGGATGGTTTAACATGAGCACTCCGATTGGTATCACGCTTCAAAGGTCCATTCTTATGCCTTAGCATCATCATTGATAGTATTGCTCACCCACATTTCATATCAATACATATGTGCCAAATCTAGTACCAAACTCTATAGCACATATGTAGGGGGAGCTAATACTATCAATGTGGTTACTCAATTTTAAATCACATATCTTTGTAGAGGTTGTCATCAATTACCAAAAAGGGGGAGATTGAAAGCCCTAGTTTGGTTTTGGTTAATTGATGAAACCTATTTGGTCTAATCCTATTGCTAAGCATGTGTGTAGCTTATAAGAAAGGATTATGACCAAGCCAAGTGGTGGAGCTAGCAAGATGGCAACCATGGAGGATGGTGTTGGCCACCAGCACTCAAGAGATCAAGTGCTCTACCTTTGGTGAAATAAGAGAAGAAGAGAAGAGATGGAGCAAAGAGGTCCGAAGGCAAAGGTATAACCTATAGGGCTCTTTGTTTTGGTGATCAAGACACTTAGCGAGTGTGATCACATTTAGGATAGATAGCCGTACTATTAAGAGGAGATTATTCACGGCTTATGCGGTGTTCAAGTGCCACTAGGTGTTCTCTAACATATCGATGCTATAGACCTAGTGAGTGACTAACAAATCCTTTGAAAAATGTTTTGAAAATGCTAACACACTTGCACAAGGTGGTATTCTCTTGGTGGTGTTGGCACATTTGAAAAGGAGAAGAAACCGGAGTTGAAATCGTGGTTTTCAGGCTTGACCGGACGCTGGAACAGCGACCGGACGCTATGATCGGACGCGTCCGGTCAGTTGTGAAACAAAACGACCGGACTCGCCTGTACCACTGTTCACGAGAGGCATCAGGTTCAAATAGCTTGATCGGACGCTGAGTGAGTCCGGTCACTGGTGACCGGACGCGTCCGGTCGATGAAAAACCTCTCTGGAACCTCTCTGTGTTTGACCGGACGCTGAGTGAAATATATGACCGGACGCATCCGGTGCTAATGACGTAGAGTCCGGTGATCGTGAAGTTTTTCATGCAAATAACCGTTGGACGCATCGGACGCGTCCGGTGAGTGATCGGAGCGTCTGGTGCTCTCTTTTGGCGCTTTTTGAACAATAGCCGTTGGACGATCAGACGAATGACGTTGATTTCACGTGGACACTTGGCGGCCATCTAGCGACCGGACGCAGTAGGAGCGTCCGGTGCTCTCTTAAGGGTGCGTCCGGTCACCACGAATTTTTGCGCAGTGAACAGGTAACGGTTCTATTTGTTTGAGGGGCTTATAAATATGAGTTGGCCGGCTTAGGGGACATCTCTCTTGCACAATTTGATTCCCAAGCACTCTAGTGAGCATTGACAAGCCTCCCAACTCATCTCCCAAGTTGAATCGATCAAACCAAGTGAGATTGAGTGATCTAGTGCGTGATTTGATAAAGTTCAATCTAGTGGCACTAGTTCTTCGCATCGGCATTGGGTATTCTTGTTACTCTTGGCATTTGCCGGTGCCTAGACGGCTTGGAGGCGTTGAGGTGGTTGATTGGCAAGAGTGGAGTTTGTTCTTGGCCACCACCGATTGAGATTGTAAGAGGTTTTGGAGCCTCACCTCGTCGGAGCGGCAAGAGGCATCCTTAGTGGATTGCTCGTGTCATTGAGCTACCTCACTAGTGGTAGATTCTTGTGGTGCTCTTAGTGAGCTTGGCTTAGCGCCGATTAGCCACCGGATCACCTAGTGTTGGTCGACACAACGGGGAGTAGCGTGCCGGCAAGCACGTGAACCTCGGGATAAATCTTTGTCTCCCGTGTACTCATTGTGATTGTGTCCCATCTTGGTGATTGGTCTTCATCTACATATTCTTGGTGATTGGCTTCTCAAGTTGATTTCACCGGTGATTGGCTCTCTACGTGGCGATCCCGAAGGCTCGGTGAAATCCTCTCAAACTAGCTCATTTACTTTGTGTATTTACTTTGAGCTACTTTCTTGTGTAGACATCTTTTCTTGTTGTACATCTCTTGTCATATATCTTGTGTAGCTAAGTTGTAATTACCTTGCTTAGTTACCTTTTGTACACACTTGCCTCATATACGCTTTACATTTCATACTTGTGCTAGAGCTATAATTGTTTTATTCCGCATTTGCTATTGGCTCTAGTTGATTGTGTGACATAGAAATATTAGGTAAAATTGTTGGATAGGTGGCTTGCAACACACTATTAGGCTAGTGCAAAAAGCTTCGCCGTTTGTTATACTAATAGTGTTTGCCTAAGAAATTTTGTAGATTTTTAATTAGGCTATTCACCCCCCCCTCTAGCCAATTTGGACCTTTCACCCCTAGAAAAAATCACAATAAGTCTAACTTCAACTTGATACTTTAGAGTTTTGTATGTGGTCTTGCATTTATACGTAGCTTTGCATAAAGAGACAATGAGCATGTTCACTTGTGATTGTTGTAGCAACCACTACAATTGCCGCTATAGCATTCACTCAGCAGTAACGGTTGCCCCACCCTTTACAACCCAAGCAACCGCAGTTACTATGGTTGTACAACCATCTGTACCAAACACTCCCATCAACCTTGTGACTTTTCCTCTTAAAAATGGTGTGTCTAGTGACCGTAGGATCAAGATCAAATGGGCTCATCCTTGCATTGTTCTCTATATATACGACCCTCCTCTTCTGTCGTCTCCACCTTAACCCTACCCACTCTTCCGCCACCTCCACCCTACCCACATGTTATCTACCCAAAATTCCCCCCAATACAAGCAAGATCGATCGATCGATCAACCATCGTCTGCTACAACTATGGACATCCAAGATATAGATGATAGTGTCACTCATCGCCGCCTCCCCCGATGACTATCGTCTTCACTTTCTATGGTGAGTCTTCCACCTCCAGAACCACAAAGTTCATCTAGATCCAATCTCTTGTTTTCCCACAATCCTTTGATTTCTATGTTCCCTACCGGATCGAAGCTAGAAGCACCATATCCCTTTTTATTGTGTTGTCATCTTGATCCAAACTCTTTGTTATGTGGCGCCTTTGATTCCTTTACAATTCCTCGATGGTGTTGATCCTTGATCTAAATTTTAGTCCCCTCTTGCCTCAAATTTTTGTGCATACACTTACATAGATCCAAGCTAGCAATATCATTTCCATGGATGCCCACCTTGATCTAGAATTTCATTTTCCCCAATCACTCTTTGTAGAGGAAAAGTTCCAAGGTACCAACATCGTTGCTAGAGATATGTAGAATTATTCTTCTTTATTTGGAAAAACAAATCTTGCATATGGACAAATAGAGACATCTTAAATTTAATAAAAGTATGTATGCTAATAAATTGATCTTTCCATCTGATATATGCAGGGGAGTGGTGCATCTAGAAAAGGTTGAAACACGTGAATGCCATAGAATTCTCTAGATATAAAGCTACCAAATCTACAAGTTGTAAGAGGGTATGTTTCAAGTATTTAGAACCCGATTCAACTTATGAATGGACGCAAGACAAGGCATACTATGTAGGGTGCATATCATAAAGTGTAATTTTTGAAGATATGAATGGTAGAAGGTAGACTCAAAGATAATAATGGGACTGTGTACCTTGTCTACGAAAGGTATCCTTTCGTAAGGGGAGTCAGGTTCAAAATACTTGAAGAACAACTCCCCCTTGCTTTCAACCCCAGTAGTGAACATGTGCGATGGTGCTTGATATCCATGATTGTCCATCCCGTTTATCGCACCATATTGGTTATACTCATTGAATCTTCCATCATATAACATTATGCAACATTATGCCATAAATGATCATGTAAGCACACTAATACTGTAAGTTTTCTTTTTCCAACTATGTACAAAGTTGTATGTAGATACTACTACATGTAAACCCATGCATACCTTTGTGAAGCAGGAACATTTATCGTGTTGGTGTACAACTGAATTGCCGAAAGATATGGAACGAAGTATTGGACCACCATCTCACTAGGGGCGATGCACACTGAAGTACCAACACCATAGGCGCTCCACTCATAGAACCTATTCCAAAGATCTCCAAGGTAGAAACCTTTGACTCCATGTGCAATCTTTTCATAATTTCCATTTGACTGCAATTACAAATAAGAGTTCATTTTGTTTAGCTATCATATATCTAGATTAAAAAAGGTGCATCATATCTTAAGTGCATTATGCTCCTCATAAAAAAGGAAAATCATTGGATTTCATAGCTCTAGTGAATCGTTATGCATGTGACAATATGAACACAAGGTAAGGAAATGTCCTTGCTAACATAGTGTTTTTTTTATTTTCTTCATGATCATTTGAGAATGTGTGTGTTTTGTGGGGGTGGGATGGGGGATGAGTCAATTCTAGAGAATCTTTGTTTGGAAGGTTTGTATTAATTATGCAAGTATGAAACATGTTTTTTATTTATTTACAGGGTGGGTGGTTCTATTTTTTGGGAGTTGGTAGGGTAGGTGGGAAGTGGTGGTTTAAAATATTGAATTAAACTGTATAGTCAATCTTAAAGAGATTTTGATTAGTACTTATTATGACTTGAGTTCCCCTATTGAACAAATACATGTTGGTCAACTATATATATTGTGGTGCCTTATACCTAGGGGTGCCTCATAACATGGAGATATAGAAAGTAAGAACAAAAGAGGCTATGAGGTATGAGGTCTTTTGTGTTGGGATCTAACTATAGTATGGTCGAACCAAGGCTTAGTTTTGGTATGAAGATTTATTTTTTGTAAAAGGGAGAAAATATATTATAGTTAGAAAAAAGAAAACAAAAGCGCTAAATTTGGAAGAAAACTCTTAGAATTTACACAAACTAGGGCTCTAATCATAACCGTCAATTCAAATTGTTGCGCAACTAACCGTCTGCGAACGGTCCACAACATGGTACCCTTGTAACGACATAACGGATGGTGATCGTCCCACAAATACACTTCGCGCCTAAAATATTTGAACCTAAACTTTACATACAAAATCACACGCAACACTAGCAAGCCCACCACTTAACATAAACAAAAAGAAACCAGCATATATAACATAAGTCTCGCCATAGAAAATTGTTTGCGCCCTTAGGGCGTCCACATCGGAGTAGCTATGTCGTTGGCTGAGTCTGACGTGGAACCCAAAAAGGTAGAAAGAGAAGACTCGTAGCACCGAGTGAATTGCCGATCGATTTCACGCTATCCTATAAAAACAGAGATGAACAAGTAGAACCAGGTAAGATGGAGATTACAAATTAATAATATTTTATTTCTTACTGATCCACATTGACTCGCGATTTCACTGAGTCTACTGGGACGCCCTTACAAGTCCATAGGCACAAAAATCTATTTTTATCCATATAATCCTTGCAAGCCAGACGCAAGATCGAACAAAACAGGCAATATATCCGGACAAAATCACAGAAAGTAGAGAGAAAAGGGAAACCCGAAATCCACCGGACCCATAGTAATCTCACAAAGATGCGAAGAGGATAGATTTGCCAAAGCAAAATTTGAGAAGCTAGTTCAAGCAAGATACGCTTACGAGTGGAAGGTAGGATGCCATATGGAGCGTGTGCGCCTTCACAACCGGCGTAACACTGTCAAGAAAGCACCTCAGATTGGAGTGGGTCCCCGCCGTCCCGTCGTCAACAGCAGCATTAGCTTCCTCACCAGTGCTCGCACTGGAGCTCGCCATCTCTCTCTCTCTCTCTCTCTCTGAAATCGCACCAAGCTGCAGTTTGCAGTGCCCTCCGGTCCTGCTTTTGCCTCTGCAGACTTTCAGAGGGGAGTGGAGAGGATGTGGGCTCGGTCTTTTTTTTTTCAGGGGCGAAGGAGCATTTTTGCGAATGTCATCAATGTTTTCCAAGCGAATTGTGCTATCTTCCCACTCCTTTAATTACCTGCCAACTTTATGCCCTTCTTTACCCATTGGTTTCCTTGGCTCTGGCCATGTCAGTTGGTGCCTTGGAGATATTGCTGAAGTGGATTTTTTTGGGGGGCATTTCTTCCAAATTTAGTTTTTGAATTTTATCATTTTCTGCGACGAGGAGGCGTGACCGCTGTCTTTGTCAACATAAGGGGCTTAAGGCTATAAGCCATGATCTTCTGTTTTTTTTTTTTACCAAAAAAAAAATGTGACATGGCTAAGGACCATGACACTGGATCAGTACGTCGTGCTTTGTTCGCGTGACTTGCGTGCCTTGTGTTCGTCATACGTGAATACTGAATAGTAGTAGAACCGAAAGTAAAATGCGTCAAGCTTGAAGGAGAGTACGGCTACGCGTACGCGTCAAGGCAGGAAGGAGGCGCCGCCTGATCGCCGCGCATGCTTGCTTTTCCTTTTGTTTGCTTCATTTTTCTTTTTTCTTTTTGACGAGAGCCACGACGGGCCATGGCTTGGTTTTCTCCGTTTTGTTTTCCAAAACTGTTTCGGCACATACCAATAATCCCCAGGTTTCTGAATGTATATCTACGTGGTTTATTCCTCAGTAAATATACGACGAAATCATTATTTTATTATTATTAGCTACTCCCTCTATCCTATCCTTTTAAATAATGTATGGAGAGATTTTAAAATATATTAAAAAGTAGTAGAAAAGATGCATGCACCCTCACTTTATTTACTGATCAAACACTATCGTCAACATGATTAATAGAGATTAATTAATCAATAGCAAGTAATCTACTAAATTTGTACAACTATTTAACACGTACAAAGTATTTTTTTTTCTATCCCTAAATACCTTGTATTTGGATACATTTTGAAAATGCTCGTATATGATATGATATGATATAATACAAGACGGAGGGAGTAGCACAGATGGTATTCTGATTCAAGTAAGAAATGGAAACGTAGTCGAATTGTTGTGCCATGGGAAGGAACTAGGAAGTATGGAAGGAGCTAGGAAGCTTCGTGCTAATCATACACGATGTGTGAAGAAGTGGAAACTGTAGATGTTGCTGCTACTGCTATATCCGCACCGCATCCGCAGGCGCAGGCGGCTGATGTGCAAGAAACGCAAACATGCAGCGAGCGGTGACACAGAGAGCCACGAAGAGGCAGCGTAGATAGCGCGCCGGGAAGACCGAAGATGCAGATGAGTGCCACGGCCCACGGCGCACGGTCCAGCAGCGGAACAGGCACGAGCTCTGTCAATTTGGGCCGGCATCGGCTGGCCCGCTAGTCGCTAGCCCCCCGACTCGCTGCCCCGCTCCGTCCAATCACGGATTCACGGATGACGGATCCACGGTCCAGCTCTTGCTCGATCCCGAGGCTTGTGTACAGTACGTGTTACTACTTTGCAAGGAAAATATCCCTCCTCCCACCGCCTCGGGTTGCGAGGCAGCGAATTGGGGAACGTCTCGAATGGTCGAACACTGGTCTGGAGGCGTTTGCTCGCTATCCATGGCGGCTTCTACAGCTACTGCCACTGCTCTGCTCCACCCCAGCCCGGCAGTTCCAGCCAAGGTAAAGCCGCATAGTACCAAGCTTAGAACAGGAACCCTCGCGTACTTTCGCAGGAGGTTCACTGTCGTTTCTAGTTGGCGCAGAGGAGGTGTCTCCATGCCCATGCGGTTGCTGGGCGGACGACGACGAGAAGGAGGGGAGATGCAGGGGTCATCCGAGCTTGCTTCAACCCTCTCGGGGACGAGCGCATCCTCCGAGAAGCCATCAGGGTAAATTTTCTCCACCTCTCCAGTCTTTTTTTCTTAACCCAGGATTGGGGATTGCTCCAACTTGTTCATTGTGTGCATAGTTTCTTGTGTGGGTATGTGAAATTGACCGTTCAATCTGACTCTTAACACCTAGTAGATGGTTTGGTACCTGTAGTTTGAGTTCCAATACCTGTGTAGTCCTGGTGTTGACTGTAACTTTTGATTAAGCTTTTCAGTGCCCATGCTTTAGGCGAAACTAACAAATTTGGCCCTGTTTAGTTTCCCCCATTTTGCAAAATTTTCTATCACATCAACATTTGGACGCATGCATGGAGCATTAAACGTAGGTAAAAAAAATAACTAATTGTAATTTTAGTATGTACATGTCGAGACAAATCTTTTGAGTCCAGTTGGTCAATGTTTGGACAAAATTTATCAAATAACAACGAAAGTGCTACAGTGTTTTATTTTGCAAAATGAATGCATCTAAACACACCCAAAATTGAAACATAGACTTCAGATTTAGGCGTACTGTTTCGTACTCCACTGTCATTTGGTTCCCTCAATCTCATCAGCTTTGGGAATCAGAATGCTTTGTGGAAAGGGAAGTTGCTAGTTGCAGAGGTGGTTTCAGGAAGAGTAGCTGTTCATCAAGCAATACTAATGCGTTCTTCACTTCAGAACTTACTTTTCTTGCTCGTCGAAGCAAGAACAGATGATGATATTCTAAATGCACTCTGTAGGAGCCAGTAGCATTCATGGGTGGTGTGTTTGCTGGCCTCTTGAGGCTTGACCTGAACGAGGATCCTCTCAAGGAATGGATAACTCGGACAGTGGAGGCTTCTGGAATAGCTGAGGCAAACAGCTCTGAAGAATCAAGTGAGGCTGATCAAAATGATGCGCCTCAGCAAATTGAGATTGAGTGAGGTGCATTGTCTACCTTTTGTCCACCTGACACTTTTCCCTTTGTAACTT
This sequence comes from Coix lacryma-jobi var. lacryma-jobi, assembly GCA_009763385.1. Lineage (NCBI taxonomy): Eukaryota > Viridiplantae > Streptophyta > Magnoliopsida > Poales > Poaceae > Coix > Coix lacryma-jobi. The sequence continues at coordinate 23,903,711 of CM019830.1, read as the reverse complement.
ATCCTGAATATCTGTGATACCTTTGTAATTGAGATTGAGTGAGGCTGCTCAAATTTTTGTTTGGGCTTATATTGTTCTTAAGTCAAATATTGGATCAGCATGGGTAATTTCAAACATTGGGCCCTGGTTTGGTTCTACCATTCATGTTTCATAATATGAAGCCCCAGTCGTCTAGACATGGTTAAACTTGGCCATTAGTAGAATACAGTGTATTACCAGTAAATGGAAAGTTATCCGTGCGAATGAAATGCAAGTCTAACAGTATTTTTCTACAGCCAACTTCATATATGAATGCACCAATCTGTTTCTCAAAGTTTGGAAGCTTTGATTCCTGTGATGTGTTGGGGCATTGTATTGTTAAATGGAGGTAGTTGTTGGCCAACAATAAAATGAATTTCACTGATACATGTATTAAAGGGTAGTTGGATAATCAAACATTATTTCGCGTTTCTACACTGACTAGTAAGTGTTATGGACCTGAAGTCAATTCTCGCCTGCAGTGCTGCTTGAAGTTAAACTGAGGAAGTGAGGGATCTGAATTTGGAGTTTGGAGTATTTATGTCTTATTACTGAAACTGCAGTGTATGAAATTATGATTTTGGAATGTTTTGGACAGTGTTTATAGAGAATTTAACTGAATATTCAAATGGAGCAGTCTGCTATACTAACTGCCCTTCAAAATAATAGAAAAAAGAAATCAGCTTTGTGTGTTCCATATAAACTACTTCTATGGAGCCCCACGATGTGTTCCATATAAAAGAAATCAGTATGCATCTTTCGTTGCATACTACAAGAAGATAAGAGATACATAATTTCCTCTGCAGATCTCAATGCAATAAAATTTTAAGATGGGCATTTCCATTGCATGATTCAGATGGAATTTGTCAACAATATAGCCGAACTCTTTGAGTAAACAAAGGTGTCTTGTACAGATTGTTGTGGGGAGAAAAATGTGATATGTTCTTGGTGTTGGTGGCAAAAAGAACCAGAATGCTTTGAAAAACTGAAGGTTACAAGAAAAGTATCATTTCTTTTTCCTATTGTACTACATATCCTGAGGTTTACTTTTATAATTTTTCTTTTGAATGCTCGTAAGTGTTTAACTTGTTATGTCATACTCTTGGTTTTTTCTAGTATAATGCTACGCATTTAAAAAACCTCTGTGCTTCAAAAGCCACAATGGCCCTATCATGTCTAGTGTCCTCCTGCCATATATAATATTAATGCTGAAAAACCTAGGTGTCAGTATCTAATGCATCAACATTCTTGACTCAAGATATGTATCATTATCATCCTCAAATTGGAGTAAAGTTCACTATTTTACAAATTTAGGTCAATGGAGGATAATCTGTTAGCAGTCCTCTTTTGTGTTACTTGTACGAGAAAGGTATGACTTCGTATGAGTTTTGCCTCCTGCTTTCTTGTTTCTGAGATACTCTTTGCATCCCCTTTTCTTGCAGTGATAAATATTACCCATCTCATTCTCTTCCTCACATGCCTTTGTGTATGCATCTGAACATTTCCCTCAATAACATGTTGTTTGATTTCTCTTGTCACTAATTCATTTGTAAATACATCAATGATTTCGACACATTTATAGAAATGTTTTGTACTACATACAATAGATGCACTCCCAAGATACATCTTTTAACAGACTTCGGTTGTAGTATAGATACAGTAATGTTTAAGGTACCTTCGAAGGCAAATTTCCATTCATCATTTCCATTTGCCCAGTGTACTTAATTGAGGCTAAAACCCTGTGTAGTTTTGTTCTACCTGTTATTTTGTTGTCATGTTTCTTATATCAGTATTTTGTACCCTCTCCAGCGATGTCCTGTAGAGAGTTCGTGTTGTTGTGAGACCTGGACATTTATTTATTCCCCTCCTTGATGGAAAATACACTATCCTGCCCTCCTGGGTATTGTCAATAAGATATTAATATTGATTTTTTGGTATTTGATTGATTACATGGGATACTCTTTTGTGATTGGAGTTGGAGAGAGTAGGTGTTTACACCGTATGTTACTGACCAAGACTGATCTCAGGTATGGTACAGTCTAGTTTGTTCTGTGTGTGTCGGGAGATTATTGTGCCATGCGCCCATGCCTGATGCCTTCTGAGGTGGCATATGAAGGTTTGGCAGATTTCTCTTGATACATGGTGCCCCACATGCAACTCACACTGATAAAAAGCTTGTTTGATTAGTCGGTGGATTTTTCCTTTTTTTTTTTCTTCCATTGGAAGGTCTGCGTATTAATCCAACAGTTGAGGTTGAACTTTGACAAACTCTGCTCCGAGTTCTTTTCTCTACCTGCACGAGTCATTAATCGTTGCAGTTAGGTCTGTTCTTTCCTTCCTCTCAACCTTGCACTTGCACGCCAGATCAGGTTGTTATGCGGTGCTTTCCAAGTTCCAACTAATCCAATTATGTAGCAGCATATCAGAATATCCTTCGCCTGCAAGTCTCGAGCTCCAACTTGAGAGGCGAGCTGTTACGGCATAAGTATGGTTGGCACTCCAGAACCAGAAGCTGTGTTATTGTTGATTTGATCTCAAGGCACTGACGTGAACTCAAGTGATATATCAATGCAACCGCAAACTACTCTGATGATGACTGGAACATATTTCCGCTAGAGTTTTTTATGCCTCTCATTGGAAAGGGACTGCCCTTTAATGCCGACGATGAAGAAATGACATGAATTCATACTCAGAACATTTCCAGTAATAACATGGGGAGAAGTTGCATGTGATTTATGAACCTTGGTTAATAATATGGAACATGCATGATATAGTAGGTAGTTGGGTACTGAAGTGACGATGAGTCGATGATAACATTAGCATAGCGTGCTCAAGTAGATTCTATTTTATTTGTTTCAAACTGAGGAGGAAAGCGTCGACAGGGTATCCTTGAAGCGAGGCAACTTAAATTTATTGCACGTCACATTATCTGACAACACGAGTATCAGGAACATGTACCGGTAAACCGCCTTTCGTCGTGCTAACTAGCTAGTATAATGAGATTTCAATTAGATCTTTGTGTCATGTCGTCTCAAGAACTGAGCGCCGCGACACATGATATATACATCATCACGTTATGTGTGGATTTACATTCAGCTGGTCTTAGAGAACAGACACCTGGCTAATTAGCATGATCGAAATAGGTTGCTTGTTTTGCTAATATATAAAAGGGCATTGTGACACGATTATAGGGGTGCCCTGTCACCTGACCCGTCCCTTTCACTCTCTTTGGAAGTCCATTTTACACCTACGACGTTCCAGGCATGTGGGGAAGAATTGTACAATTTTGCATGCCAGCTGGTGGCTCGACGAAGGGTGTACAGTCCGCTCAAGTGACCTCATCCAGCTCGCCAAGAAATCTTGAAGGGTGTACATGAGGCTCCATGCCATCTTGTGTTTTACCCCTCCAGGCTCCAGAGTCCAGACTCCAGTCACCGCGTTATCTACTTCGATCCAACCTAGCGCTGAGACTTGACATCGTGCTTTCCTCGCCGTTCCCTCCATGGCTCCATGGATGCTCACGCTTTCACGCACCACCTGTTGGCCACCCCACGCACTGGACGTTCGCTGAAATTAGGTAGCTCATGCAGATGTTTCCATCCCATCCTTGACGACGACGACTTTCTCCTATATAAACACAGATCAGCATTGTTGGTTAACTTGAGTTCATCATCTGCAGCAGTGCACCGAAGAACCCGCGACATAAACGATCGAGGTGGCAGCAGCAAGCATGAAGAGCTCGCGCGCCGTAGTGCTGGTGCTCCTGCTGGCCATCGCCATGGCGAGCTGCAGGCTCTCGGCCGCCGCCCACGACCACGAGAGCAGCACCAGCATCGCGGCCATCCTCGGGCGCGACCTGCGGGGGTTCATCGCCCGGGCCGGCAACATGTTCAGACCCTCGGACGGCGGCGCGGGCGCCTGGCGCGCCGCGAACGTCACCGCCGACGGCGGCGTCGAGGCGAAGAACGTCAGGGCCGTGGCGTCCAGGAGGCGGCGGCCCGCCAGGAAGTCCGCCTCCGGCGGCGGCGGCGCGGGCTGCGTCAGCGCCGCGGCGTGCCGGAAGCGGCGCGTGATCTGCGGCAAGAGGTGCTACGACGGCGCCTCCTCGCGCGCCGCCGCCGCCAGCAGCCTCAACCACGTCCCGTCACGATGCGTCGTCAAGTGCAGGAAGTGCGTGCCCACCTGCTAGAGATCCTCGATCGTTCTGCGATGGGGTCTCCTCTCCTCCAGCTCGTCAGCACTTGCATGCAGCTCCGATCGATCCACATTTCTGTCGTAGGTTCAGTGGAATAAATAAAAGATGCAAAACCTGTTCCATTATTCCATGAGGTAGTAGGTACGACGCGTAATAGTGACTAGTACTCCTACTAAAGTGAATAGTGACTCGGACACTGTATTTTGGATTAGTTTTTTTTTCCCTCCATGAATGTTGCATTGTCGGCACGTTTACTTCCAGGGTACTGGTACAGTTACACAGTACTGTACAGTATGAACTTTGTGTGCAATGTACAGTACAGTGCTTCGTAGACACGTAGTCATGCACTGTTTGCAGTGTTACAGGTATGGGCTCCTTTGAGGGCGTCGTGAGTTGAGGTTCCTGACGACTGACGGGGCTGACGAACGAACTGCTAACCGTCCGCACGGAAGGAAGGAGACACGTGCCAAGGACGGTGTCAGATGGGCACGACCATTACTGATCAGCAGGTGCGCGCCCGTGCTCATTCGCTGAGAATCCCCCGGTCTCACCTAACGCTTGAGAGCGGCCATGGAAAGAGACGTCGCTATTACTGTGTGTGGTTTGCAGTTGAGAGTCCGCCGGGGGGCTGTTGGCAGCCATAATAATGCTTCCCTTTTTTCGGATTTCAGACAGGCAAAACCAATGTGAGCCCTACAGGGGAGAAAAACTGTACGGAGTACGTATGTGTGGCGGTGCTCCCCCGGGTCCTGGATGGCCCAATTATTCTGAACGGCCTTGGCTGGCCAGAACCAGGAGAGAACTGAACTCCCCCAGTCTATCTTGCTTTCACGCATTGATGATTCAGTGACCCATGCTGGCGCATTGACATTGTCACGTCCATCGGTTTACCGCCTGGTGGTGCGAATCTATCCACTTGCGGAAGTGAAATGGAGCGCGTCGGTCGGTCGCCTTGCATTGAGCTATAAACTAGTTTTAATCCCTATAAATCAACTGTGACATAATGCATTTCTCTCCCAACAAATCAACTATTTTAACTTATCAGGCAACTTATAAATTGTGCTCTGAACATTAAAAAATTTTAGACCGGCAGGAGTAACAAGCTCAAGTTAGGGAATGCTAGCTACAGCTAGTACGGAGTAGTACTGTTCTACGTGTCCGTACACACGTACGTACTAGGGCCCAGGGATCCAAGCAGACACAGGTGCCGCCGCGCAAGCCGGCTCCCCGTGGCCCGTGCACGCCCCTCGGAACCGGATGGCGCGGTGCGTGCGCTGCCCAGCGCCCACCGCTACCCCTGCACGCGCGCGCGGCCCCTGGATGGCTCGGCCCCCTGCGACCATCGGCATCGGCGATCGCCGTCTCGCGGTTGCGCATCACCATTATGCATCGAAAACACGGGGAAGGCAAAGGCAAGGGTCGCAACGCAACGGGATCTTCCTCAAGGGATAGTAGATAGATAGATACGCGCAGCGGATGCGGATCGGTGGACGTAACGCGAGCGGTTGGAGGAGCTAGCGAGAGGCAGCAGACGTGAGCCGTCTGCAGGCGGCCCTGCCGTGCTGTGCGCGCCCGCCCGGACCCGGAGGCTAGGCAGGGGCGGCGGGGGACTCATTACTTGCCCGGCGCCGGGAATTGACGCTCAACCACACGGCACGCCTCTCTCTCTCTCTCTCTCTCTCTCTCTCAGTGAACAACGCCACCTGCGTGAGCGCGACGACCGCGCGGGCGGTGCCGCAGCGGCCTCGACCGAGGTTCTGGTTCCCCATTCCCATCGCCGGTCGGTCTTTTGCCTGCGCGGCACGGGGTTTTGGTTTTCGTTCCGTTCTCCCGCACGCTGCCGCCTCGGCTAGCGTCGTCGTCAGTCGTCATTGATTATTTCCGCCGGGCGCCGGTGGCCTGGTGCTCTGTATACGGAGTAGTATATGTGCAGGAGGACCAGACCGCGCGCGGGTCAAACTCAAACCCGCCTTGGTGTCTCGTCGACTCGTCTTGTTGGGAGGATGGCAGGTGCGGAGATCTCAGGTAGTAGGACGTACTGTAGGAGTGGCTCAGCTGGAGACCGAGCTCTGAACTCCGTTCTCAGTCAGAGCCTCAGAGGCCGGCCACGTACGGCAACAGTCAACCATGTCCGTCGTGCGTGCGAGACAGCGAGAGTTTGAAGGGATTTTGGTTCGGAGGTGGCAAGGAGTCGAGTAGCCCAGCCAACCAGCCAGCAGCGGTCATCACGCCTTCCTTGCCTGCGTGGCTGCGCGCCGAGACTGCCAGCCCGAAATGCTGGAAGTGGAAGCGCCAATATGAACTTGGCTACTACTACTCCGTAGTGTAACGTGGGAACAGCAGGAACAGGTCGGCGAAGAGGCCGCCGGCGCACGCGCCTGGTAGGTTGCGGCCGCGGCCAAGGACGCGTGGGGAACTGCCCGGTCGGCGTTGGACGCCATTTGCTCCTGTCAACTTTGTCACCAATGCGTGATAGTCAGATCACCGATGCTGCCGGTGTCATATATGTACGATCGCTCGGACTCGAGCTTGATAATCGGCAGAATTTGACAGATATAATCGCAGTGTTCCACCGGTTCCTTCTTTTCTGGTTTTTTCCTCCCTTTTTCCTGCGTCCTCTCACCAAAATCAACAATTCCAACGGTACCGTCCAGTACTCGAGTACCGCCACCGTACATAGCACCAATAATAATTTCTCTTTTGGATCAACATCAGAACTTGATTGAGTGGGTGTTTGGACGAAGGAGCTAAAGTTTAATCCATATCACATCGAATGTTGAAGCACTAATTTAGTCTATTAAAAACAGACTAATTATAAAACTAATTATTTCGTTACAAAATAATTAACGAGCCGAATCTATTATGTCAAATTAGTCCACCATTAGCAAATGTTTACTTCAACATCACACTATCAAATCATGGACTAATTAGGTTTCTTTTATCTCATAATATACTCAACCAATCATGTTTATTTCGAATGAATTTGAGTATTTCAGTAGCGCAGTGTTACGTGGGAGAGAATAAGGCCTTGTTTAGTTGAGGGCGTGAAAAGTTTTTATACGTCACATCGGATATTCCGATACACATTTAGTCTATTAAAAATAAACTAATAAAAAATAAATTACATATTCCGTCTGGAAACCGTGATACGAATTTATTATGACTAATTAATCCATCATTAGTATATGTTTATTATAGCACAACATCATCAAAACATGATTTTTTTTAAGCTTAAAAAAGCCATCTCGTAAATTATACGCAATTTGTGTAATTAGTTATTTTTTAGTCTATATTTAGCACTCTATGTATGTGTTTAAATATTCATTCAATATGATGGGTGAAAAGTTTTGCGGTGGTAACTAAATAAGGCCTAAGCCGTAAATCTCGTACAGTAGGTTCGAGTGAACGGGGCCGGTACTAGTCTCGGTCGCTCCAAGGTCCAAGCGCACGCTATGGATGGCTGTCGTCCGCACCATCCGTCCCGGCCAGTGAATGGTCCGCTCCGCTGGAAACGAAAAAGGAGACGACGGGCCGGCGCTCGGCCGGGCGCGATTGAATGCCCGCACACAAGAGCCGAGCCGAGCCGAGAATTTTATGGGGATAAAAGGAGCGAGGTCGGAAGGTATGGCGATGAAAGTACAGTGCCAACGTCTACCAGTAACGCCATTAATGCACGCACCTGCTGGCTGGCTGGATGGCCTGACCTCTCATCCGTCCGTCTCCGCGCAGATGCTCTCCTCTCCTCTCCCTCTCGCCTTCATCATGCGTTCAGCCGTGCGGCCATGCGTCTCTGGAGTCTGGACGGCGTCGCGCCCTCGCGCCCGTAACCGAAACCTGTTGCCGTCGCCGCATGCTTGCCCCGGCCCCGGCCGCTTGGTTGACCCCTCGCCGAACGCCCGCTCGCCTCGCTCCAATCCGTCAGCGTCGCTTCTAGGCGTGGTTCGTTTTCCGCGGTTACACCATGCGCGCACGGTGTGCTGCACTGGCACTGCACCTGTACGGGCGGGCTCGTGCAATTAATTGACCACGTAAACGCCTATCCGGCCTACAACATACCGTGCGCACGAATAGGAATACGATACGACTCGTCAACTGGCAGCGCACGGTCTCCGGTGCACCACGGTTTCCGGATCCGATTGTTTAATTGTTTTCATTTCATACTCACACCATTTCCGGAGTACTCCCTGCGTACTCCTAAAATATACTCCCTCCATATTGAGAAAAAGCTGACGTTCCAGACAGCGACACGGTCTCTAAAACATCATTTTGACCACTTGTTTCTTTAAAAATATTTATTGGAAAGTGGTATATGTATATTTTTATGAAAGTACTTTTCAAGACAAATTTATTTATATGATTTTTACATCTCTAGACTTAATAATTTAAAAGTTATTTATGATTTATATTCCAAATGTTTGACCCAAACCTTGTCCAAAACGTCAGCTTTTTCAATATGGAGGGAGTATCATTTAGGACAATAATAGGGGTCTCCAAAACACAACCTTGATCTCTTGTTTTTTATAAAAATATTTATAGAAAAGTGATATATATATACTTTTATGAAAGTATTTTTCAAGACAAATCTATTCATATAATTTTCATATTTACAAACTCAACAACTAAAAAGTTATTGATGATTTATATTCTCAATGTTTAACTTAAATCTTGTCCAAAACAGCATGTTTTACAAGTATGGAGAGAATACGTATCAAAACATTTTGAGTTTTTACTAACTTTATTGTAAAAAAATAATAGCATTTAAAACACCAAATGAATAATAGATGATGGAAATATATTTTATGATGCAGGAGAAGTAGTAGCTAATGATAATAATTTGACGTCATAAATAGTTTAAAATAAGTTGACGTGTTTGTGATGGATTTAATGAAACTAGTTCGATGTTATATACATGTTGATGCAAAAAAAAAAATCATAAATCCGATCAAAGTTTGAACAAGACTCAAAGTGAGGGCCACTTTAAAACATAGAAATTTCACATGAGTTATGCAGAAAATATCATAGGAACAAAACTGAAAAAATTGGCAACAACGCAAAAAAGGCCATAAACTATAATTACAATAGAGTGAGAGTCCAGTCTACATATATGACTGATGACGAATGTCCACTACTACACAAAAGGGGCTTTAGCCCCAGTTGGGAACGAGCTTTAGCCCCGATTTTCCCAACCGGGACTAGCAATCCGGGACTAAAGGTCCCCCACCTTTAGTCCCGGTTGCTTCTAACCGGGGCTAAACGGGGCTAAAGGCTCTCACGAGAAAAAAAAATGTACAACCTCTCGTCTCAGGCACGTTTACCAACTGACCTACACAACCCACGTGATACAGTTCTGGACGTTTTCGTTTTGAATCCACGCGGGAAGGACCTTTAACCAACCGGGGCTAAAAGGATTTTTAGTCCCGGTTGGTAACACCAACCGGGGCTAAAGAGTGACCCTTTAGCCCCAGTTGCTATTACCAACCGGGACTAAAGGTTCAACTTTAGTCTCGGTTGGTTTTACCAACCGGGATTAAAAGTCTTTAGTCCCGGACACAATTTTGTGCCGAGACTATAGCTCAGTTGATAGATCGGCCAAAGACCATTTCTGTTGTAGTGGTCTAGCACCTTTTTTAGTAATGTATTATATAGCACGGTTCACATCGGAGTAAAATGTTGCAACTACTATTCTCTTCGAAATACAAATGTACGTGGTTCTTCTATGTATTTGGAAAAAAAATGTGGGTAACGCCTCCAGCATGATCATCATTGTTTTGAAAGTCCCTTTATTTATTTATTTTTTAAAAAAGGAAATATTTTTTTGGCGACATGCTAGTTGATGAGATAGCCGTTACTATGCTTGATCTATCATTATACTGTATAGTATTTGAAAAATACGAAATGCCACATCATGAAAATGATAATTGTTGGCATTTCAAAAAAGTGAACGGTAAGCGATGGGATATGAGTCCAACAATATTTTTCTCTCACAACGAATCCGTTGTTTGAATTTATTTTATAAATCCTGCCGAACGTAGCAGCGTGGAACGAAGACAATTTGGTTGGCAGTTTGTTACCGAGACCGAGAGGCTCACCTCCATTGCTTGCTGGTGCGGCTCTCTGATTGCTCCATCCATCCATTAACTCCCCGTCTTTATTGTGCATGCATGCTTTTCTCCTTTATAACTCCTGCCGCGCGCTAGCTGCCTCTCCACTCCACCGCATCGCATCGACCGGCCCGGTCTCTCTCTCTCTCTCCCGACGCGTCTCCACGCACGGCCCCGCCACGCGCTAGCCTCCAGCTCCCAGCTCCAGCCCCAGCTCCGCTGCGCGCCTGCAGCTGCAGGGTGCAGGCCATGAGACGCGCCGGAGGAGACCTGAAGGGCGACGGCACGACGCCTCGGTCCGCGGCGGCCGGGCAGGCCATGGTGGAGCTGCAGGCCAACGGGTCGGCGGCCGCCGCCGGTGGCGCCATGGTGGTGGGGCTCAGCCCGCTCAGCGAGACCCTGTGGCGGGACAGCAAGGCGCTGCCGCCGGGGGCCGGCCCCGCCGCGCTCATCGGCGACGTGTCGGCCAGGCTCACGTGGAAGAACCTCTGCGTCACCGTGGCGCTCGGCCCCGGCAAGACGCAGACCGTGCTCGACGAGCTCACCGGGTACGCGGAGCCCGGCTCGCTCACCGCGCTCATGGGGCCCTCGGGGTCCGGCAAGTCCACCCTGCTCGACGCCCTCGCCGGCCGCCAAGCCGCCAACGCCTTCCTCTCCGGCGACGTGCTCCTCAACGGCCGCAAGGCCAAGCTCTCCTTCGGCGCCGCGGTACGTAAATACTAAATACTATCCATTAGGCGGCATCCACGTGATGACCTTGCTTTCCTAAATACTCTCACTCACATAGTATAGTAGTAAGCTCACGCAGCACTCTCAACTGGGAAAAATAGAATCACTACTGTTCTATTTTTGAGCACCAAACACTCCGTAGTCCGTACTGCTACTTCAGCCAGATCATCCATATATAGGAGTAGGAGCTGGAAGTTCCGTTAAGGGTTTCTTAGGTAGGATCTGTTGAAGTTCGAAGCTATGATCCATATACTCCGTATAACTGGCATCTCGCGACATGCAAATCATATTTGAAGGGTATCCGGATCTGGTAATAATCTGATCGAGTTGGTGTATCAGTAAAACAATCGTTGCTAATTAAAGTGTGGTTCTCTATGTTTTCACTGTACTCACTTAATGACTTAACTAGCACTACTACTATCTCATTCTGTTTTTTTAAGACCTCTACCACCACACAGCTAGCTACGCTTTGACTACTAGTGCTCTAATTAAGCACGGAGATCAGCTAGCCGGCTAGCCGGTGGTAGGGTGTTTATTAGCGACAGATCACAGTTACACGTCCAAATCCAATCGATTCGTCTCGTTTCTTCGCATCCGTCCAAGATGTCGAAAGCACGGCTATGTTATGCGTTGTACAGTACAAGTTGTAGAGCTCCTGGATCCGGCGTGTAATGCAGTTAGGTGCGCGGATTTAATTCGCCCTCGATCGATCGGTTGGTCGATGGCGCCTCCGCCACTTGAAATTCATTCAAACCTACGTAGTAGGTCGTACTACGTACTGCTAGTATGATAGAGTATTATCTCGTAAAATCGACCGAGAGACGAAAAAAAATGGCGATCGATATCGTCCTGAGCTCTGCTGTCAATACAAGTATGTCTCTGAGAGCCAGAACGGCTGAAGCCACCTACACAGCATAAATACTGACAGCTGGGTTTTTCTCTCTGATCCTGCCGCGAATTTATGGTGATACGAACCGTGCGGCCTGTGGCGTTTGGGCCTGTCTCAACAGCAGTTACACGCAACTTTTTTTTTTTTTTTTTACGGGAGACTGATCCAGAGGTGATGGTGCCGTGGTGTATACCGTATGCGCGGGCGTGCTTGCAGGCGTACGTGACGCAGGACGACAACCTGATCGGGACGCTGACGGTGCGCGAGACGATCGGCTACTCGGCGCTGCTGCGGCTGCCGGACAAGATGCCGCGGGAGGACAAGCGCGCGCTGGTGGAGGGCACCATCGTCGAGATGGGCCTCCAGGACTGCGCCGACACCGTCATCGGCAACTGGCACCTCCGCGGGGTCAGCGGCGGCGAGAAGCGCCGCGTCAGCATCGCGCTCGAGCTCCTCATGCGCCCGCGCCTCCTCTTCCTCGACGAGCCCACCAGCGGCCTCGACAGGTGATGAGCGTGGTCACGAGCACACGGCAAGCAGCCTGATGAGCTAGTTACTTATTAGCTGCTGCGTGGCTCACCGGATGCATCTGTGCGTGCAGCTCGTCGGCGTTCTTCGTGACGCAGACGCTGCGGGGCCTGGCCAGGGACGGCAGGACAGTGATTGCGTCCATCCACCAGCCTAGCAGCGAGGTGTTCGAGCTCTTCGACATGCTCTTCCTGCTATCCGGGGGCAAAACCGTCTACTTCGGCCAAGCGTCGCAAGCATGTGAGGTGGGTAGTAAAATTCTGGATTCTTCTTATAGCCGGTGTTACCGCAAGATGCTGAATGCATGCTTCGGCATCAGCTGAAATTAATCACACAGTTGATTTGATCGTGTATTGCTCGATTGGCTGCAGTTCTTTGCTCAAGCCGGTTTCCCTTGCCCGCCACTGCGGAATCCGTCGGACCATTTCCTGAGGTGCGTCAACTCGGACTTCGACAAGGTGAAGGCCACCCTGAAAGGATCAATGAAAGCAAGGGTAAGGAGAACTTCAGGTTCAATGGCCAAATCAGAGCCAACAACAAAACTTGAAGAGAAAAAAAACCTTGTTCTCCGCGGTAAATAAATACTAATAATGTGACCTGCTTTGGTGTTCATGAAAAATTGAAAAGGCTGAGAGGTCCGACGACCCACTTGAGAAGATGACCACATCAGAAGCCATCAGGAAATTGCTTGCGTCCTACAGCAGGTCCCAGTACTACTACGCTGCAACGGAGAAAGTTAATGATATCTCGCGAATGGTACGTTTCCTGAGTCAGCAAACACAGTTTTATATATGCATTGATATGTTGTATCTGTTTTGTGTGTCCACGTAATAAATACTGCATCGATCTGGGGCTAGGAAATAACCATAACCATAATCTTGTTCCTTACAGAAAGGAACCGTGCTGGATTCAGGTGGCAGCCAGGCCAGCTTCCTGATGCAGGCTTGCACCCTGACCAAGCGCTCGTTCATCAACATGTCAAGGGATTTCGGGTATTACTGGCTCAGGCTCCTGATCTATCTCCTCGTCACTGTTTGCATCGGCACAATCTACCTGGATGTTGGCACTAAATACACATCCATCCTGGTAAGTAGGAAGAAAAGAAATATTGGTAGTCAGGACTGATATGAATGCACAATAATGTAGTCACATGAAAAGTGTCATGAAGCAGCAATGCATATGGTTGAGTTTAATGCATTCGCTCTACCTTGCCTCTGCAGGCCAGAGCTTCCTGTTCTGCATTCGTCTTTGGGTTCGTTACATTCATGTCCATTGGAGGATTCCCTTCGTTTGTTGAAGAAATGAAGGTGTGCTATTTCATCTGTAAATTAGAAGGGCGCTGAACCCCGTAGTGTGTTGTGATTTTTGCTCACCTTTCCTGCTCTGCTTCATTTATACAGGTCTTCCAACGGGAACGGCTGAATGGGCACTATGGTGTCGCGGCATTTGTCATCAGTAACACCATCTCAGCAACACCATTCCTGATTCTAATATGCTTCTTGTCGGGAACTATATGCTACTTTATGGTGCGCCTGCATCCTGGTTTCGAACACTACATCTTCTTCGTCTTGAACCTGTATGCCAGCGTTACAGTGGTCGAAAGCTTAATGATGGCAATTGCCAGTGTCATTCCCAATTTTCTCATGGGTATCATCATAGGGGCCGGAATTCAGGTATGACATTTTCATCCATGTCCCATGTCGGTTTTTGTGCTCTTATAAACTATTATTGCTTGGGGATATGAGTTCAAAATATGTGGTTAAGGATGGGATTACGAATCAACCTGTAAAATATCTTTTGAGCTCAGATGTTAAGGCTTAAGACTGCTTTTAGTTGTGGCATAAGTTAACACAACGAACCATGTGATATTTAAGATGAACTCATGAACTAAAGAACCTCCGTATTTGATACGGTTTTCTGGGACCATAATACATCAAAGGACTTTAATGTCTATTGATTCAATAAGGCATCCAGGACAAATCCAATAAGCCATCCAGCTTGTCCTGACCAGTATGATCTGAAGCTTTACTACCCATTGGCCAACATTCTAGTACAAGCTCAGCAATTTTAGCACTCCATGAGCCATTGGTGAACTTGTAGCTATCACTTGAGAAAAAAATATTTTGATCTGCTTAGCTATTGGTGCAGAATGTACCTTATTTTTGATTCAACGTTTTAGTTATGTTGAGTAGTTTCATGCCACTGTAAATAGACATCATTATACCCCCCGTGAAAAGATCATGACTTTGGAATTTATTTACCATGATGAAATCTTCACAACAATTTCCTGGACAGGGAATATTTATGCTGGTCTCTGGCTACTTCAGACTTCCATACGACATCCCAAAGCCCTTTTGGAGATACCCCATGCAGTACATCAGCTTCCATTACTGGGCACTGCAGGTAAATTCGGTTCCACACAGTGGAGCAACACACATACACATACACTAGGCTCCAACCTGAACTTCTTGACACCAAACTCCATACATCTAACAGGGCCAGTGCCAGAACGACATGAAAGGCCTCGTATTCGACAACCAGTACCCGGATCAACCCAAGATCCCCGGAGACTTCATCCTGAAGTACATCTTCCAGATCAACGTGGACCGGTCCAAGTGGATCGACCTGTCAGTCATTTTCAGCATGATCTTCATCTACCGCATCCTCTTCTTCCTCATGATCAAGATCAACGAGGATGCGCTGCCGTGGATCCGCGGCCACATCGCGAGGAAGAGGATGCAGAAGAAAGGCCCTAGCCCCACTTTCAGCAAGACGCCTTCGCTGAGAGGCTACGTTGTCGATCCAGAGCTCGGTTCCAGCGAGAGCTAGAGGACGACGAGGATATGGTTCTTTTGGGTAGCAGAAATAGGGTGTTTCTTCCCCTCCCCTCCGGCTCTTGGTGTTATATTGTATATTTAAGATCAGGGAAAACTGGTATCTTCTTCATACGTTTTG
Organism: Coix lacryma-jobi var. lacryma-jobi; assembly: GCA_009763385.1. Taxonomy (NCBI): domain Eukaryota; kingdom Viridiplantae; phylum Streptophyta; class Magnoliopsida; order Poales; family Poaceae; genus Coix; species Coix lacryma-jobi. The sequence continues at coordinate 23,888,296 of CM019830.1, read as the reverse complement.
GAACTGAAGCTAATTTGAGTACATACAGGTATATACATACATGTAATGTGACTATGTGAGCAAAGTGGCATCGGAGAGATATGCCGAGTGACACATGACTGATTGTTCAGAATTTATTGCCTTCGACAGACGAAGAAATGGTTGGAGCACTAAGGGTGTGTTTGGTTGGCTGCACCACCCCTCAGCCAGGCTCCACAGATGCGAGAATAGGCGTTTGTTTGGTTCGTGTATCTGTCTGGCCAGGCTCTGCTCGTGCAAGATTCCTCCCGCAGCCTGGCTCTGGAGGAACGTAGAAATCGGCCGTTTCTGCCGGGCCAGGCTCGCGTGGTGCAGGTAATTAGTCATCTAATGACGTTATTAATATATTATTAGCATATATTAAATGATATTAATATATTTTGAAGTATATTAAGCAGAATTAAGGTAAACTAAGTGTTATACGATAATAGTTGTCCGTAATAAATGTTATGATGATGATTATTTATATATTTTTATCTCATGCAACTCGTTCTCATACGAGCAACCAAACAGCTTCTCAGCTCAACCTGTCTCGTGTATACAGACAATCAAACATCACGTTCTTGTATGTATTGAGCCTGGCTACCCAGAACCAGGCTCCTTCTATGCGAGCCAGGCTAAGCTCGTCCACGAACCAAACAGGCCCTAAAGCGGGTACGGCTCACATGATCGTGTATTATTATCACATTGATTTTGGTTGCTTGCTGCTTACATAAATCAGTACTACATTTGGAAATGGACCATATATAAATGTAAACTAACAACAAGATCTATGCCGTACTGCTTGTGATTAGGTAGATTGCCAAGTTTCAAACATTTCACATGGATTCATTCAAGTCGTGTCTGTAATGATCGGCCTGTATTTCTTTATGATCAAACCATTATCGGTGCAAGTGCAACGAGAAGCAGCAAGAGCTAGTCTACTACGTTTCCAAGCCAGATCAAGAACGACATTAACAGTAAGGTTGTAAGAAAACAAAAAGACGTAGTACAGTTGTATAGGAAGAGTGGAAGACTGGTGATGGTCCCCCTTGTGTCAGGCCAAGAACATGGATATGAAGCCTATCCCACTTCTCCCTATTTTTCTCGTCTTTGTTCTACCATGCGAAAATTGTGCGGATACATGGTGTATGCCGAAGGCTCTGAGTGATGAGTGATTGTCAACAGGTATGATGCGCATGTTCTTTGGCTTGTGTTGTGCAGGTGTCGAGCACGGAGACAGTGATCGAGGGTAGGTGAAGGTCAAGTTGAGACGTGGTGTGCTGACGGACCGGGTGCGGTGAAGGATGGGCGTGCCGTGCGGCGGACGTGCCAGGCCAATGTACCGAGCGGTGAAGGGCAGACGTGAGGCTTGGACTGAGGGACCGGAGTACCTGAGGATCAGCTGTGGAAGCTGGCAGCCTGTGACGACGACAAGCAAAGAAGTGCGGACATGTGTTGCTCAGGTCCGGGACCTGGGAACACGTGTCGGTGGATGGGGCGCACGGGAGGTGCATCCCCTCTACAGCTCCGGTTTGTTGGTTGAGCCAGGGAAAAACCAACGGGTGGACGGTTTCCGAGTTTGGGCCTCAAAACTCGGGTGCACGGTTTCCAGGTTGAGCCTCAAAACCTGGGCTGGACGGTTTCCAGGTTGAGCCTCAAAACCTGGGCTGGACGGTTTCCAGGTTGAGCCTCAAAACCTGGGCTGGATGGTTTCCGAGTTTGGCCTCAAAACTCGGGCGGTGGCTGGTTTTCCGGTTTGGGCCTCAAAACCGGGGGTACAGAGCAAAGGCGGCACGTGGCGGCAATCGGAAGGTTGCGCGGAGGCAACGCGGACGAGTTGTGCGGACGTGGCCGTCAGATACACCTACCACTTGAGTTAGTCCAGTATTAGCCTTAGGGTTTGGCTGGCCTGCTCTGTACTTAGAGTAGAGAGGGGTAGAGTAGGAAATAGACTTAGGCTAGTTGTAGTATAAATAGAGGGAGACACCCTCCTCCCTTCTCATCTCAGTTAGTTGCTTTTGTTCTTAGGGTTTTCCTGCTCTCCCATTCCCTGCTGTAGCTAGTTGAGATCCACAGAAGTACTTGTTCTGTGTTCTGTTGTTTCAAGGAAGTGAGGCCGTATCCTCACCCTTCCTGAGCTGATACATGTTGTGCACTGTGTTCGTTGGCTGAGTCTCGCGATTGGCTTGTGTAGTGCACTGTATTCATTGCGTTCTTTGGCTCTGCTCGATTTTCCTGTCCCTCGATCTCTCTCTCCAGTGCGTCTTAGCGAAATCCGTTTGAATCAGTTTGTTCGTATCATTGAGGAGGTCATTTCGACCTAAGGAATTTATCTAACTCCTCATGATCGAATAGATCGGGACGATTTCGTTTTCGTGGCACTTTTTCGATCATCCACTTTCCCTTTTTGATTTCCCCGTGTTCTTGGTTGTTCTGAGAAGATGATTTCCTGGGAATAGTCTCCTAACTACCCTGTGATCTTCTCCTCCAAGTTTGGAAAGTTGGGATTGTGCCCTGATCGAGTTTTGGAGGGATTTGCTTTTCGGAAGAACGCGTCCAGATCCGAGCTTCTGCGGGAGCAGTTCGCAGCAGGCTCGGGTGTCGGAACGTGCCGAGGCTATCTTTGTACGGTGACTCTCGAGTAAGCCGAGACCACCCTCGGGCGAGGCGGAACTTTTCCCGAGGCCTCTTGAGCCTCGGACGAATCGGAACTCTTTCCGAGGTCCCCTCAGCCTCGGGCGAGTCGGAGTTTTGCTCTGAGACTTCTCTCGAGCCTCAAGCCTCGGGCGAGTCGAAGTTTTGCTCTGAGGCCTCTCTCGAGCCTCCAGCCTCGGGCGAGACGGAGTTTTGATCCGAGGCCTCTCTCTCGGGTCTCAGCCTCGGGCGAATCGCTATTTTGGCCTGAGCCCTTTCCAGAGCCTCGGGCGAATCGGAGTTTAGCCCCGAGGCCTCGTTGGCTCAGCTCTCCGCCAGTTTCTTCGAACTTTCTGGTCAGTGGTGCCTAGCTGTGATCTCAGGGATCATCCACCCTCTTCCAAGGGTCGTGGGCATCACGGTTTTGTTTGGAGTTTTGGGGGTTGCTTTTATTGGGACAGAGGCCTTATTTTCTGTGAAGAAATTTTTGAGGCTCCCATTCACCCCCCTCTGGTCGCCTGGTTTTGACTCTTTCGGTCCTTCAATTGGTATCGGAGCAAGGTTAAGGATCTTCCACCTTAGCCGGTTCCAGATCCATAGAAGGCGACATGGATCGCGGCGTGGGCAAACCACCGTTTTTTGATGGGACGAACTATGCGTATTGGAAGATACGCATGTCGGCCTATCTCCAAAGCATGGGCTCTTCTGTTTGGGAGATTTGCAACAACGCTGATTACGTGGTCTTGGCTGCTCGTGTCACTCAACAGCAAATTGATGAGCACGATGCCAATAGCCGAGCCCGTAATGCTCTCTTTTCTTGTTTGAGCATGGGAGAGTTTGACCGCGTTTCTCACCTCTCTACGGCTCGGGAGATCTGGGACACCCTCATGCGTTTTCATGAGGGTACCTCTCAAGTCAAAACCCGACTCTACGAGTCGTTTAAGAGAGAGTATGAGAACTTTCGACATCAACCTGGCGAGAGCATAGAAAGTTTATTCGCTCGCTTTCAGGTGATTGTCAACAGGATGAGGGCTAACAGAGAGTAGTTGCCTTTTGACGATCATGAGCGTGCTTTGAAGCTTTTGCACACTCTTGACCGTTCGGTGTGGGACTCCAAGGTTCAGGCGATCATCGAATCACCTAACTATGAGACCCTCACCTGCGACGAGCTCTTCAGTAAGCTCAAGTCCAGTGAGATCGACGCCATGTCGAGGGCTGCTTATTCGAACCCTTCTGGCCCGACTATGGCTTTGGTTTCTGGCTCCTCCAACTCCTCTGGTGGCGTTGCCCTTGCTTCTCTTTTCTCGGTCACCGAGGAGCAGCTGGAGTCTTTGGGGGATGACGAGTTGGCTTTGCTTGCCAACCGGTTCACGCGGTTCCACAACAACCGCATGAACCGTCGCCGCGGAGGAGGACGCTCGGGATGCTACGAGTGCGGCGACCCCGACCACTTCATCGCCAACTGCCCCAAGAAGAACAAGCATCTGGGGAAGGGCGATCATGGGCACAAGTACGACTCCGGCAAGCACAAGGAGAAGTACGTCCCTCCAAGGCACAAGAAGAGGGGCGGCTTCAACAAGGAGTACATCAAGAAGAAGTACTTGGAGAAGGCCCAGGCTGAGCAGCGTGCGTTCTTCGCCACGCTCAGCGACGTCGACGGCTCGGATGACGACTCGGCCTCCTCGAGCGATAACGAGTCCGAGAAGAAGAAGAGGATCGAGGATCAGCTGAACGGCCTCTGCTTCTTCGCCGACGACGACGGCCTCTGCACCATGGCACTCAGCGACGAGGTCGGAGGCGAGCTGGAGCGCAACCCTCGGAACGACGACGACGACGCCTCCCAGGTATCGCTCACCCACGACGAGCTCTCTGCTGAGGTAGAGAAGCTTACTGCTGCCCTCCTTAGCCAAGATAAACTGCTTAGGCGTGCTGCAAGAGAGCGCAAGGAGTTTAGGCAGAAGTGGGAGGACACGGTGAAGGAGCTGGAGTTCGCTCGGTCCACCGTAGTCGTGTCGGAGGAGGCTGAGTGTGAGTCATGCACAGCGCACATGACTGACCTTCTCACCTTGAGAGGTAAGTATGCTGCGTTGGTTGGAGAGGTGGATGAGCTCCGTGCTAGGCCTCAGCTGTTGGGTGCGTGCAAGACTTGTCCTGCCTTGCAAACTGAGTTGGCAGAGAAGAATGCCAAGATTGTGTCCCTTGAGGAGGCCAACTCAGATAGCACTTGTGTCGCAAGGTGTGCTTTGTGTGAGGGTCTGGAGATGGAGATTGCGAATGTCAAGCATGACAAGATGCAAACCGAGGAAAAAAACACATACCTTCGGACCATCTTGTCATGGGTCTCCTGTAGTGAGCCGCAGCTCGGGATGATGATCTCCCAATTTAAGCGAGCTGCTGGTGCTCCTGGTATAGGTTTTGCTCCGGGTGTCAATCTTTCTGCTTTTGGGAAGATTGGGGAGTCGAGTGGTCTAAATCCCAGTGAGAAGCCGAACTCCACCACTACTCCCAAACTGACCAAGCTTCCACCCAAAGAGCCTCCGAAGCCTATCACCAAGGATGGGGTGTTCGAGGAACCCTCGAGAGATCCTCCTAAGAACCAAGTATGGGCACCCAAGCCGAGCCACCTCAAAAACAAGCTCGACACAATGCCACCCATCCAGGGGGAGTGCTTGCCGCAGAAGGGCAAAGTGAGCCACACCCACAGCCCTGTGTACCAACAACCTCCTGTGCGTATGGTGAGGTACCAGTGTGATTTTTGTGGGAGAGATGGTCACTTGAGCGAGTTCTGTTTTAGGCGCAGGAGAGAAGTGCGCCGTGCCAAGAAAGGGGCACCGAGGCCCGCTGACAGGTCCAGGGGCTCAGGACCTCAAGCTCCGAGGCTTCAGCCTCAGATATCGAAGCCTCAGCCTCGAGCCCCGAGGCCTCAGCCTCGTGCTCACAGGCCTCAGCCTCGAGCACCCAGGCCTCAGCAGCGGAGGGCTCCAAGGAGAGAGCCTCGGCCTAGAGGTCCAGAGCCTCGGCAGCATATTGAGCCTCAGGCTCCCAGGCGTAAGCCTCGTAGAGAACGTGCCCGACGGGGTCCTGCTTTTGCAGTTGATGGACCCCGTGACAGAGGCTTTGTTGAGCATTTTTCCCCACTGCAGTTTGAGCATTGCAGTGAGCGCTCCCTTCCAAGCGGACCATGTTTTCCTCAGCATGGTGATCGCTCCTCTCGTAGACTGTATAGGAATGGTTTTTATCCTAACCGTTCTTTTGAGCAGCCGGCCCAACACTGGTATTCCCCTTATTTCACTAACCCCAGTGTTGGACCGTATGCTCACCCTATGTCTTTTTATTGATGTAGGTAAGACGGTTGGAGGACGTTTGGTTGGTGGATTCCGGTTGTTCGAGGCACATGACCGGAAACGCCAAGTGGTTCTCCAGCCTTAGCCCTGTTGCCGGAAAGGAGTACATAACCTTCGGCGACAATAGTAAAGGTAAAGTTTTGTCCCGCGGATCAGTGCGGGTTAATGAGCACTTCGTGTTGCGCGATGTTGCTCTTGTTTCTAATTTGCATTTTAACCTGCTTTCTGTTTCGCAACTTTTTGACGATGACTATGAGATTCGTTTTAAACCGAATCTCAGTCGTATTTTGGATCCTCAGGGCAATCTAGTATGTCTAATTTCGCCCTTTGGGAAAGTCTTTCATGCGAATTTCTCGGAGTCTTTTGGCACTTCTCGCTGTCTTTTGGCTAGTCCTTCCTCCTCTGATCTTTGGAAGTGGCATAGGAGGCTCGGTCATTTAAGCTTTGACTTGCTTGCAAGACTTAGCTCACTTGGCCTAATCCGAGGATTGCCCAAGCTTTCGATGGAGAAGGATCTAGTCTGTCACTCTTGCAGACACGGGAAGATGGTCGCTGCTACCCACCATCCAGTGACTAAGGTCATGACCTCGCACCCTGGAGAGCTTTTACACATGGACCTTGTTGGTCCAGCTCGGGTGAGCTCGGTTGGTGGCAAGTGGTACGTTTTGGTCGTTGTCGATGACTTTTCGAGATATTCGTGGGTCTTCTTTTTAGCTGAGAAGACCGAGACTTTTTCCTTTGCTCGCAATCTGATTTTACGTCTACAGAACGAGTTCCCTTTGAACTCGATGCGAGCTATTAGAAGTGATAATGGCTCCGAATTTAAAAATTCGGATTTTGAGAAGTTCTGTAACTCTCTAGGTTTGGAGCACCAGTTTTCTTCCCCCTACACACCGCCACAAAATGGTGTTGTAGAGAGAAAAAATCGGACCCTCGTTGAGATGGCCAGGACGATGCTCGATGAGCACAGGACTCCCAGGCGCTACTGGGCCGAGGCTATAAACACTGCGTGCTATATTTCAAATCGCATTTTTCTGAGAGCGTTCTTGAAAAAGACTTCTTATGAGTTGCGTTTTGGTCGCCAACCTAAAGTGAGTTATTTTAGAGTCTTCGGTTGCCACTGTTTTATTTTAAAGAAAGGCAACCTGGACAAATTTGAGTCTCGTTCCTCTGACGGTGTGTTTTTGGGTTATGGCACTCACTCTCGGGCCTATCGTGTACTTAACCTTGACACTAACCGAGTCATGGAGACATCAGATGTCACCTTCGACGAGACTCTCGTTTGTCCTTCTTCTCGTTTTGAGCGTGCAGGTGATCATGAGGTCGGCGAGCCTCTTTTTGATGACCGGGAGGAGGGTGCCGAGGGTATGGACGACCCTGCAGAGGGTATAGACGGTCCAGCACCCCCTCCACTCGCTGAGGCCAATAGAGAAGCCTCGACGACGATCCACGGCCCCGAGACCTCCTCTTCCTGGGGGCCGTGGGATCCGCCATCCCGTGCGGTACCTTTTGTACCCGGGGAGGCACCAGCTGCTGCTGAGGCTGAAGCCGAGGCCACCTCGGCCAGGGAGGCTCCGCAGCACATCCAGCGTCGGCACCCGCCTCAGCAGATGATCGGCAGCCTCGACGACCGAGTCACTCGGTCCAGGTCTCAGCAAATCTCGCACTTTGCTCACTCTGCATTTGTCGCTAATTTTGAGCCCCGAGATGTTGGACACGCTTTGACGGATCCAGACTGGGTAAATGCCATGCATGAGGAGTTAGAGAACTTTGAGCGAAATCGGGTTTGGGTTCTAGTTCCACCTCCACCTGACTGTAAGCCTATTGGGACAAAATGGGTTTTCAAAAACAAGCAAGGAGAGGATGGCCAAGTTGTTAGAAACAAGGCCAGGCTTGTAGCGAAGGGTTATAGTCAGAAGGAGGGAATAGATTACGAGGAGACTTTTGCTCCTGTAGCACGTTTGGAGGCTATAAGGATACTCTTGGCTTTTGCTGCTTCCAAAGGGTTTAAATTGTTTCAAATGGATGTCAAGAGTGCCTTCTTAAACGGCTACATAGAAGAGGAAGTGTATGTTGAGCAGCCCCCCGGTTTTGAAAATCCCAAGTTTCCGAACCATGTTTTTAAACTTCACAAAGCTTTATATGGTCTGAAACAAGCCCCTAGAGCCTGGTATGATAGGTTAAAAACCTTTTTGCTTGCTAAGGGTTTTAAAATGGGATGTGTAGATAAAACGCTTTTTCTCCTCAGGCAAGGCAAAGACACCCTCTTGGTCCAGATCTACGTGGATGATATCATTTTCGGTGGTTCTTCTCACGCTTTGGTTGCCAAGTTTGCAGATACTATGAGCAGGGAGTTCGAGATGAGCATGATGGGGGAGCTTACCTTCTTTCTCGGGTTGCAAATTAAGCAAACCCGAGAGGGAACGTTTGTGCATCAGGGCAAGTACACCAAGGACTTGCTGAAGCGGTTCGACATGGGTGAGGCCAAGCCTCTACCAACGCCCATGTCGACAACGACTGCCCTGGATGCAGATGTGGATGGAGAGGCAGTGGACCAGAAGGAGTACCGCAGCATGATTGGATCGCTCCTCTACCTAACGGCAACACGCCCGGACATTCAGTTCGCGGTGTGTCTGTGCGCCCGCTTTCAAGCTTCGCCGCGCACCTCTCACCGTCAGGCCGTGAAGAGGGTCTTCAGGTACCTTCGGTTCACACCCGAACTCGGTATATGGTATTCGGCCTCATCCACTCTCTCTCTCTGCGGCTTTTCTGATGCTGATTTTGTTGGGTGTCGTATTGATCGCAAGTCCACTTCTGGGACTTGCCAATTTATCGGTTCTTCTCTTGTTTCGTGGTCTTCTCGCAAGCAGTCTAGTGTCGCTCAGTCTACCACGGAGGCTGAGTACGTTGCTGCGGCTAGCTGTTGCTCCCAGTTACTCTGGATGATGGCCACTTTGCGTGATTTTGGGTTGAGCTTTTCTCGAGTTCCTTTGCTTTGTGACAGCACGAGTGCTATTAGCGTTGCTAAGAACCCCGTGCTTCACTCGAAGACCAAACACATTGATGTGCGCTTTCATTTTTTGCGAGACCACCAGGAGAAGGGTGATATCGACCTTCGTCATGTCAATACTCATCATCAACTGGCCGATATTTTTACCAAGCCTCTAGACGAATCAACCTTTAATAGGTTGAGGGGTGAGCTTGGTGTCTGTTTCCCCTTTTAGACGGGGGAAACATTTTGGATCTTGTACAGTTTTTCCTTTTTCCCTTTTTCTTTTGATTCGGCATTTTTAGTCACTCTCTGAGCCTCAGATTGATATTTACTAGAATGTGACTATGCTCTGTACAGTGAGTTCCGAGGCTCATACTGACTGGCTGTAGCTTATGCTCTTACTGATCACTAGTACATATTGTGAGCTGGGCCTTTTTAAAATGGTGAATTTTGCTAAATAAATTATAATCTGAAAATGTTCACCATTGAGATATGCAACTAGCGTGTGTAGGTTATGTCGAGTTTATTCGTGCTTTTCATATATGCTAGGTTGCTATGTCTCTAGTTCTGAGTCTCTCACTTGCTTGGTCTGTTCATATCCTGTCTAAAAATTCGGAACCAAGTATTAGTGAACAGAAAAGATCGAGATGGGATTGCTTGTCAAACACATCACGGTATCGAGACAGTCTCTCATTGCACTATGAGTTAAACTTGAGCCGTGTAGTGTATGACCGAAACCGTAGCTTTAAGCTCCTGATTGCCTCGGCATAGGCTTCGCTCGGTTGAAAAGTAAGGCACAGACAAGCTTTCAACCTCTCGCAATCACATGCAAATAATTAAAACTTGTGTATTTTCACCGCTGTAACTCCGATATAAAATTGAAATCACA